>CM028330.1:14667096-15201048 GCA_016647705.1 Eucommia ulmoides | reverse complement strand
GTATAATTTTTAATTTAACAACTAAATTAACAAATTAAACAAAATAATAGGTATTTAAATTTTATATTTTTCTAATTATCAAATTTCAAGGGGGCAAAGTGTATATTTTTAATTAAATAGCTAACTAGAAAATTAAACTAACTAAAAATGTATTTGTTTGATTTATATTTTCCTACAAATGTGAAAGGGACGAAAGTGTAATTTTTAATTTAACAACTAAATTAAACAAATAATAGGTATTTTAATTTTATATTTTTCGAATTGTCAAATTTTCAGGGGCCAAAGTGTATTTTTAATTAAATAGCTAAATTAGAAATTAAACTAACTAAAAATGTAATATGTTGATTTATATTTTCCTACACATGGCGCGAAAGTGTAATTTTTAATTTAACAACTAAAGTAACAAATTAAATAAATACATTTTAAATTAATTAACGAAATTCAAAAATGAAACTAACTAAACAATAGGTTAAATATTTAATTATTTTTCTAATTGAAAAAAATTCAAGGGCCAAAGCGTATATTTTCCTACACATGTGAACGGGACGAAAGTGTAATTTTTAATTTAACAACTAAATTAACAAATAAAACAAATAATAGGTATTTTAATTTTATATTTTTTTAATTATCAAAATTTTAGGGGCCAAAGTATATATTTTTAATTAAATAGCTAAATTAGAAAATTAAACTGACTAAAAATGTAATATGTTGATTTATATTTTCCTACACATGTGAAAGGGGCGAAAGTATAATTTTTAATTTAACAACTAAATTAACAAATTAAACAAAATAATAGGTATTTTAATTTTATATTTTTCTAATTATCAAATTTTCAAGGGGCAAAGTGTATATTTTTAATTAAATAGCTATATTAGAAAATTAAACTAACTAAAAATGTAATATGTTGATTTATATTTTCCTACAAATGTGAAAGGGGCGAAAGTGTAATTTTTAATTTAACAACTAAATTAAACAAATAATAGGTATTTTAATTTTATATTTTTCTAATTGTCAAATTTTCAGGGGCCAAAGTGTATTTTAATTAATAGCTAAATTAGAAAATTAAACTAACTAAAAATGTAATATGTTGATTTATATTTTCCTACACATGGAGCGAAAGTGTAATTTTTAATTTAACAACTAAATTAACAAATTAAATAAATACATTTTAAATTAAATAACGAAATTCAAAAATGAAACTAACTAACAATAGGTTAAATATTTAATATTTTTCTAATTGAAAAAAATTCAAGGGCCAAAGCGTATATTTTCCTACACATGTGAACGGGACGAAAGTGTAATTTTTAATTTAACAACTAAATTAACAAATAAAAAAATAATAGGTATTTTAATTTATATTTTTTTAATTATCAAAATTTTAGGGGCCAAAGTGTATATTTTTAATTAAATAGCTAAATTAGAAAATTAAACTGACTAAAAATGTAATATGTTGATTTATATTTTCCTACACATGTGAAAGGGGCGAAAGTATAATTTTTAATTTAACAACTAAATTAACAAATTAAACAAAATAATAGGTATTTAAATTTTATATTTTTCTAATTATCAAATTTTCAAGGGGCAAAGTGTATATTTTTAATTAAATAGCTAAACTAGAAAATTAAACTAACTAAAAATGTAATTTGTTGATTTATATTTTCCTACAAATGTGAAAGGGACGAAAGTGTAATTTTTAATTTAACAACTAAATTAAACAAATAATAGGTATTTTAATTTTATATTTTTCGAATTGTCAAATTTTCAGGGGCCAAAGTGTATTTTAATTAAATAGCTAAATTAGAAAATTAAACTAACTAAAAATGTAATATGTTGATTTATATTTTCCTACACATGGCGCGAAAGTGTAATTTTTAATTTAACAACTAAATTAACAAATTAAATAAATACATTTTAAATTAATAACGAAATTCAAAAATGAAACTAACTAAACAATAGGTTAAATATTTAATATTTTTCTAATTGAAAAAAATTCAAGGGCCAAAGCGTATATTTTCCTACACATGTGAACGGGACGAAAGTGTAATTTTTAATTTAACAACTAAATTAACAAATAAAACAAATAATAGATATTTTAATTTTATATTTTTTTAATTATCAAAATTTTAGGGGCCAAAGTATATATTTTTAATTAAATAGCTAAATTAGAAAATTAAACTGACTAAAAATGTAATATGTTGATTTATATTTTCCTACACATGTGAAAGGGGCGAAAGTATAATTTTTAATTTAACAACTAAATTAACAAATTAAACAAAATAATAGGTATTTTAATTTTATATTTTTCTAATTATCAAATTTTCAAGGGGCAAAGTGTATATTTTTAATTAAATAGCTATATTAGAAAATTAAACTAACTAAAAATGTAATATGTTGATTTATATTTTCCTACAAATGTGAAAGGGGCGAAAGTGTAATTTTTAATTTAACAACTAAATTAAACAAATAATAGGTATTTTAATTTTATATTTTTCTAATTGTCAAATTTTCAGGGGCCAAAGTGTATTTTTAATTAAATAGCTAAATTAGAAAATTAAACTAACTAAAAATGTAATATGTTGATTTATATTTTCCTACACATGGAGCGAAAGTGTAATTTTTAATTTAACAACTAAATTAACAAATTAAATAAATACATTTTAAATTAAATAACGAAATTCAAAAATGAAACTAACTAAACAATAGGTTAAATATTTAATATTTTTCTAATTGAAAAAAATTCAAGGGCCAAAGCGTATATTTTCCTACACATGTGAACGGGACGAAAGTGTAATTTTAATTTAACAACTAAATTAACAAATAAAAAAAATAATAGGTATTTTAATTTTATATTTTTTTAATTATCAAAATTTTAGGGGCCAAAGTGTATATTTTTAATTAAATAGCTAAATTAGAAAATTAAACTGACTAAAAATGTAATATGTTGATTTATATTTCCTACACATGTGAAAGGGGCGAAAGTATAATTTTTAATTTAACAACTAAATTAACAAATTAAACAAATAATAGGTATTTAAATTTTATATTTTTCTAATTATCAAATTTTCAAGGGGCAAAGTGTATATTTTTAATTAAATAGCTAAACTAGAAAATTAAACTAACTAAAAATGTAATTTGTTGATTTATATTTTCCTACAAATGTGAAAGGGACGAAAGTGTAATTTTTAATTTAACAACTAAATTAAACAAATAATAGGTATTTTAATTTTATATTTTTCGAATTGTCAAATTTTCAGGGGCCAAAGTGTATTTTTAATTAAATAGCTAAATTAGAAAATTAAACTAACTAAAAATGTAATATGTTGATTTATATTTTCCTACACATGGGGCGAAAGTGTAATTTTTAATTTAACAAACTAAATTAACAAATTAAATAAATACATTTTAAATTAAATAACGAAATTCAAAAATGAAACTACTAACATTATTTTAAAACAATAGGTTAAATATTTAATATTTTTCTAATTGAAAAAAATTCAAGGGCCAAAGCGTATATTTTCCTACACATGTGAACGGGACGAAAGTGTAATTTTTAATTTAACAACTAAATTAACAAATAAAACAAATAATAGATATTTTAATTTTATATTTTTTAATTATCAAAATTTTAGGGGCCAAAGTGTATATTTTTAATTAAATAGCTAAATTAGAAAATTAAACTGACTAAAAATGTAATATGTTGATTTATATTTTCCTACACATGTGAAAGGGGCGAAAGTATAATTTTTAATTTAACAACTAAATTAACAAATTAAACAAAATAATAGGTATTTTAATTTTATATTTTTCTAATTATCAAATTTTCAAGGGGCAAAGTGTATATTTTTAATTAAATAGCTAAATTAGAAAATTAAACTAACTAAAAATGTAATATGTTGATTTATATTTTCCTACAAATGTGAAAGGGGCGAAAGTGTAATTTTTAATTTAACAACTAAATTAAACAAATAATAGGTATTTTAATTTTATATTTTTCTAATTGTCAAATTTTCAGGGGCCAAAGTGTATTTTTAATTAAATAGCTAAATTAGAAAATTAAACTAACTAAAAATGTAATATGTTGATTTATATTTTCCTACACATGGAGCGAAAGTGTAATTTTTAATTTAACAACTAAATTAACAAATTAAATAAATACATTTTAAATTAAATAACGAAATTCAAAAATGAAACTACTAACAATTTATTTAACAATAGGTTAAATATTTAATATTTTTCTAATTGAAAAAAATTCAAGGGCCAAAGCGTATATTTTCCTACACATGTGAACGGGACGAAAGTGTAATTTTTAATTTAACAACTAAATTAACAAATAAAAAAAATAATAGGTATTTTAATTTTATATTTTTCTAATTATCAAAATTTTAGGGGCCAAAGTGTATATTTTTAATTAAATAGCTAAATTAGAAAATTAAACTAACTAAAAATGTAATATGTTGATTTATATTTTCCTACACATGTGAAAGGGGCGAAAGTGTAATTTGTAATTTAACAACTAATTAAATTAAACAAATAATAGGTATTTAATTTTATATTTTTCTAATTATCAAATTTTCAAGGGGCAAAGTGTATATTTTTAATTAAATAGCTAAACTAGAAAATTAAACTAACTAAAAATGTAATTTGTTGATTTATATTTTCCTACAAATGTGAAAGGGACGAAAGTGTAATTTTTAATTTAACAACTAAATTAAACAAATAATAGGTATTTTAATTTTATATTTTTCGAATTGTCAAATTTTCAGGGGCCAAAGTGTATTTTTAATTAAATAGCTAAATTAGAAAATTAAACTAACTAAAAATGTAATATGTTGATTTATATTTTCCTACACATGGAGCGAAAGTGTAATTTTTAATTTAACAACTAAATTAACAAATTAAATAAATACATTTTAAATTAAATAACGAAATTCAAAAATGAAACTAACTAAACAATAGGTTAAATATTTAATATTTTTCTAATTGAAAAAAATTCAAGGGCCAAAGCGTATATTTTCCTACACATGTGAACGGGACGAAAGTGTAATTTTTAATTTAACAACTAAATTAACAAATAAAAAAAATAATAGGTATTTTAATTTTATATTTTTTAATTATCAAAATTTTAGGGGCCAAAGTGTATATTTTTAATTAAATAGCTAAATTAGAAAATTAAACTGACTAAAAATGTAATATGTTGATTTATATTTTCCTACACATGTGAAAGGGGCGAAAGTATAATTTTTAATTTAACAACTAAATTAACAAATTAAACAAAATAATAGGTATTTTAATTTTATATTTTTCTAATTATCAAATTTTCAAGGGGCAAAGTGTATATTTTTAATTAAATAGCTATATTAGAAAATTAAACTAACTAAAAATGTAATATGTTGATTTATATTTTCCTACAAATGTGAAAGGGGCGAAAGTGTAATTTTTAATTTAACAACTAAATTAAACAAATAATAGGTATTTTAATTTTATATTTTTCTAATTGTCAAATTTTCAGGGGCCAAAGTGTATTTTTAATTAAATAGCTAAATTAGAAAATTAAACTAACTAAAAATGTAATATGTTGATTTATATTTTCCTACACATGGAGCGAAAGTGTAATTTTTAATTTAACAACTAAATTAACAAATTAAATAAATACATTTTAAATTAAATAACGAAATTCAAAAATGAAACTAACTAAACAATAGGTTAAATATTTAATATTTTTCTAATTGAAAAAAATTCAAGGGCCAAAGCGTATATTTTCCTACACATGTGAACGGGACGAAAGTGTAATTTTTAATTTAACAACTAAATTAACAAATAAAAAAAATAATAGGTATTTTAATTTTATATTTTTTTAATTATCAAAATTTTAGGGGCCAAAGTGTATATTTTTAATTAAATAGCTAAATTAGAAAATTAAACTGACTAAAAATGTAATATGTTGATTTATATTTTCCTACACATGTGAAAGGGGCGAAAGTATAATTTTTAATTTAACAACTAAATTAACAAATTAAACAAAATAATAGGTATTTAAATTTTATATTTTTCTAATTATCAAATTTTCAAGGGGCAAAGTGTATATTTTTAATTAAATAGCTAAACTAGAAAATTAAACTAACTAAAAATGTAATTTGTTGATTTATATTTTCCTACAAATGTGAAAGGGACGAAAGTGTAATTTTTAATTTAACAACTAAATTAAACAAATAATAGGTATTTTAATTTTATATTTTTCGAATTGTCAAATTTTCAGGGGCCAAAGTGTATTTTTAATTAAATAGCTAAATTAGAAAATTAAACTAACTAAAAATGTAATATGTTGATTTATATTTTCCTACACATGGAGCGAAAGTGTAATTTTTAATTTAACAACTAAATTAACAAATTAAATAAATACATTTTAAATTAATAACGAAATTCAAAAATGAAACTAACTAAACAATAGGTTAAATATTTAATATTTTTCTAATTGAAAAAAATTCAAGGGCCAAAGCGTATATTTTCCTACACATGTGAACGGGACGAAAGTGTAATTTTTAATTTAACAACTAAATTAACAAATAAAAAAAATAATAGGTATTTTAATTTTATATTTTTTTAATTATCAAAATTTTAGGGGCCAAAGTGTATATTTTTAATTAAATAGCTAAATTAGAAAATTAAACTGACTAAAAATGTAATATGTTGATTTATATTTTCCTACACATGTGAAAGGGGCGAAAGTATAATTTTTAATTTAACAACTAAATTAACAAATTAAACAAAATAATAGGTATTTTAATTTTATATTTTTCTAATTATCAAATTTTCAAGGGGCAAAGTGTATATTTTTAATTAAATAGCTATATTAGAAAATTAAACTAACTAAAAATGTAATATGTTGATTTATATTTTCCTACAAATGTGAAAGGGGCGAAAGTGTAATTTTTAATTTAACAACTAAATTAAACAAATAATAGGTATTTTAATTTTATATTTTTCTAATTGTCAAATTTTCAGGGGCCAAAGTGTATTTTTAATTAAATAGCTAAATTAGAAAATTAAACTAACTAAAAATGTAATATGTTGATTTATATTTTCCTACACATGGAGCGAAAGTGTAATTTTTAATTTAACAACTAAATTAACAAATTAAATAAATACATTTTAAATTAAATAACGAAATTCAAAAATGAAACTAACTAAACAATAGGTTAAATATTTAATATTTTTCTAATTGAAAAAAATTCAAGGGCCAAAGCGTATATTTTCCTACACATGTGAACGGGACGAAAGTGTAATTTTTAATTTAACAACTAAATTAACAAATAAAAAAAATAATAGGTATTTTAATTTTATATTTTTTTAATTATCAAAATTTTAGGGGCCAAAGTGTATATTTTTAATTAAATAGCTAAATTAGAAAATTAAACTGACTAAAAATGTAATATGTTGATTTATATTTTCCTACACATGTGAAAGGGGCGAAAGTATAATTTTTAATTTAACAACTAAATTAACAAATTAAACAAAATAATAGGTATTTAAATTTTATATTTTTCTAATTATCAAATTTTCAAGGGGCAAAGTGTATATTTTTAATTAAATAGCTAAACTAGAAAATTAAACTAACTAAAAATGTAATTTGTTGATTTATATTTTCCTACAAATGTGAAAGGGACGAAAGTGTAATTTTTAATTTAACAACTAAATTAAACAAATAATAGGTATTTTAATTTTATATTTTTCGAATTGTCAAATTTTCAGGGGCCAAAGTGTATTTTTAATTAAATAGCTAAATTAGAAAATTAAACTAACTAAAAATGTAATATGTTGATTTATATTTTCCTACACATGGAGCGAAAGTGTAATTTTTAATTTAACAACTAAATTAACAAATTAAATAAATACATTTTAAATTAAATAACGAAATTCAAAAATGAAACTAACTAAACAATAGGTTAAATATTTAATATTTTTCTAATTGAAAAAAATTCAAGGGCCAAAGCGTATATTTTCCTACACATGTGAACGGGACGAAAGTGTAATTTTTAATTTAACAACTAAATTAACAAATAAAAAAAATAATAGGTATTTTAATTTTATATTTTTTTAATTATCAAAATTTTAGGGGCCAAAGTGTATATTTTTAATTAAATAGCTAAATTAGAAAATTAAACTGACTAAAAATGTAATATGTTGATTTATATTTTCCTACACATGTGAAAGGGGCGAAAGTATAATTTTTAATTTAACAACTAAATTAACAAATTAAACAAAATAATAGGTATTTTAATTTTATATTTTTCTAATTATCAAATTTTCAAGGGGCAAAGTGTATATTTTTAATTAAATAGCTATATTAGAAAATTAAACTAACTAAAAATGTAATATGTTGATTTATATTTTCCTACAAATGTGAAAGGGGCGAAAGTGTAATTTTTAATTTAACAACTAAATTAAACAAATAATAGGTATTTTAATTTTATATTTTTCTAATTGTCAAATTTTCAGGGGCCAAAGTGTATTTTTAATTAAATAGCTAAATTAGAAAATTAAACTAACTAAAAATGTAATATGTTGATTTATATTTTCCTACACATGGAGCGAAAGTGTAATTTTTAATTTAACAACTAAATTAACAAATTAAATAAATACATTTTAAATTAAATAACGAAATTCAAAAATGAAACTAACTAAACAATAGGTTAAATATTTAATATTTTTCTAATTGAAAAAAATTCAAGGGCCAAAGCGTATATTTTCCTACACATGTGAACGGGACGAAAGTGTAATTTTTAATTTAACAACTAAATTAACAAATAAAAAAAATAATAGGTATTTTAATTTTATATTTTTTTAATTATCAAAATTTTAGGGGCCAAAGTGTATATTTTTAATTAAATAGCTAAATTAGAAAATTAAACTGACTAAAAATGTAATATGTTGATTTATATTTTCCTACACATGTGAAAGGGGCGAAAGTATAATTTTTAATTTAACAACTAAATTAACAAATTAAACAAAATAATAGGTATTTAAATTTTATATTTTTCTAATTATCAAATTTTCAAGGGGCAAAGTGTATATTTTTAATTAAATAGCTAAACTAGAAAATTAAACTAACTAAAAATGTAATTGTTGATTTATATTTTCCTACAAATGTGAAAGGGACGAAAGTGTAATTTTTAATTTAACAACTAAATTAAACAAATAATAGGTATTTTAATTTTATATTTTTCGAATTGTCAAATTTTCAGGGGCCAAAGTGTATTTTTAATTAAATAGCTAAATTAGAAAATTAAACTAACTAAAAATGTAATATGTTGATTTATATTTTCCTACACATGGAGCGAAAGTGTAATTTTTAATTTAACAACTAAATTAACAAATTAAATAAATACATTTTAAATTAAATAACGAAATTCAAAAATGAAACTAACTAAACAATAGGTTAAATATTTAATATTTTTCTAATTGAAAAAAATTCAAGGGCCAAAGCGTATATTTTCCTACACATGTGAACGGGACGAAAGTGTAATTTTTAATTTAACAACTAAATTAACAAATAAAAAAAATAATAGGTATTTAATTTTATATTTTTTTAATTATCAAAATTTTAGGGGCCAAAGTGTATATTTTTAATTAAATAGCTAAATTAGAAAATTAAACTGACTAAAAATGTAATATGTTGATTTATATTTTCCTACACATGTGAAAGGGGCGAAAGTATAATTTTTAATTTAACAACTAAATTAACAAATTAAACAAAATAATAGGTATTTTAATTTTATATTTTTCTAATTATCAAATTTTCAAGGGGCAAAGTGTATATTTTTAATTAAATAGCTATATTAGAAAATTAAACTAACTAAAAATGTAATATGTTGATTTATATTTTCCTACAAATGTGAAAGGGGCGAAAGTGTAATTTTTAATTTAACAACTAAATTAAACAAATAATAGGTATTTTAATTTTATATTTTTCTAATTGTCAAATTTTCAGGGGCCAAAGTGTATTTTTAATTAAATAGCTAAATTAGAAAATTAAACTAACTAAAAATGTAATATGTTGATTTATATTTTCCTACACATGGAGCGAAAGTGTAATTTTTAATTTAACAACTAAATTAACAAATTAAATAAATACATTTTAAATTAAATAACGAAATTCAAAAATGAAACTAACTAAACAATAGGTTAAATATTTAATATTTTTCTAATTGAAAAAAATTCAAGGGCCAAAGCGTATATTTTCCTACACATGTGAACAGGACGAAAGTGTAATTTTTAATTTAACAACTAAATTAACAAATAAAACAAATAATAGGTATTTTAATTTATATTTTTTTAATTATCAAAATTTTAGGGGCCAAAGTGTATATTTTTAATTAAATAGCTAAATTAGAAAATTAAACTGACTAAAAATGTAATATGTTGATTTATATTTTCCTACACATGTGAAAGGGGCGAAAGTATAATTTTTAATTTAACAACTAAATTAACAAATTAAACAAAATAATAGGTATTTTAATTTTATATTTTTCTAATTATCAAATTTTCAAGGGGCAAAGTGTATATTTTTAATTAAATAGCTAAATTAGAAAATTAAACTAATTAAAAATGTAATATGTTGATTTATATTTTCCTACAAATGTGAAAGGGGCGAAAGTGTAATTTTTAATTTAACAACTAAATTAAACAAATAATAGGTATTTTAATTTTATATTTTTCTAATTGTCAAATTTTCAGGGGCCAAAGTGTATTTTTAATTAAAGAGCTAAATTAGAAAATTAATCTAACTAAAAATGTAATATGTTAATTTATATTTTCCTACACATGGGGCGAAAGTGTAATTTTTAATTTAACAACTAAATTAACAAATTAAATAAATACATTTTAAATTAAATAACGAAATTCAAAAATAAAACTAACTAACAATTTATTTTAAAACAATAGGTTTAAAACAATAGGTTAAAACAAATAATAGGTATTTTAATTTTATATTTTTCTAATTATCAATATTTTAGGGGCCAAAGTGTATATTTTTATTTAAATAGCTAAATTAGAAAATTAAACTAACTAAAAATGTAATATGTTGATATATATTTTCCTACACATGTGAAAGGGGCGTAAGTGTAATTTTTAATTTAACAACTAAATTAACAAATTAAACAAAATAATAGGTATTTTAATTTTATATTTTTCTAATTATCAAATTTTCAAGGACCAACGTGTATATTTTTAATTAAATAGTTAAATTAGAAAATTAAACTAACTAAAAATGTAATATGTTGATTTATATTTTCCTACAAATGTGAAAGGGGCGAAAGTATAATTTTTAATTTAACAACTAAATTAAACAAATAATAGGTATTTTAATTTTATATTTTTCTAATTGTCAAATTTTCAGGGGCCAAAGTGTATATTTTTAATTAAATAGCTAAATTAGAAAATTAAATTAATTAAAAATGTAATATGTTGATTTATATTTTCCTACACATGTGAACGGGGCGAAAGTATAATTTTTAATTTAACAACTAAATAAAACAAATAATAGGTATTTTAATTTTATATTTTTCTAATTATCAAAATTTTAGGGGCCAAAGTGTATATTTTTAATTAAATAGCTAAATTAGAAAATTAAACTAACTAAAAATGTAATATGTTGATTTATATTTTTCTACACATGAGGCGAAAGTGTAATTTTTAATTTAACAACTAAATTAACAAATTAAATAAATACATTTTAAATTAAAGAACGAAATTCAAAAATGAAACTAACTAACAATTTATTTTAAAACAATAGATTGAATATTTAATATTTTTCTAATTGAAAAAATTTCAAGGACCAAAGTGTATATTTTCCTACACATGTGAACGGAGCGAAAGTATAATTTTTAATTTAACAACTAAATTAAACAAATAATAGGTATTTTAATTTTATATTTTTCTAATTATCAAAATTTACGGGCCAAAGTGTATATTTTTAATTAAATAGCTAAATTAGAAAATTAAACTAACTAAAAATGTAATATGTTGATTTATATTTTTTTCCTACACATGGGGCGAAAGTGTAATTTTTAATTTAACAACTAAATTAACAAATTAAATAAATAGATTTTAAATTAAATAACAAAATTAAAAAATGAAACTAACTAACAATTTATTTTAAAACAATAGGTTGAAAATTTTATATTTTTCTAATTAAAAAAATTTCAGGGGCCAAAATGTATATTTTTCTACACATGTGAAAGGAGATAAAGTGTAATTTTTAATTTAACAACTAAATTAACAAATTAAACTAACCAACTAATTAAATAACTAAACCAACAAATTAAATTAACAAAACAAACAAACTAACTAATAATTTATTTTAAAATAATATATTAAAAATTTATATTTTTCTAGTTGTTAAACTTTTAGGGGTCAAAGTACATATTTTTTTAATTAAATAGCTATAGTAAAAAATTAAACTAACTAACATTTTTTTTTTAAATAATATATTATTTTATATTTTCTTAAACATGTGAAAATGATCAAAGTATAATTTTTAATTCAACAATTAAATTAACAATTAAACTAACCAACTAACTAACAAATAAAGTTAAGAAATATACTAATTAAATTAACAAATAAATTAAAAAAAATGTTAAAAATATACTAACCTGTGAATAGAGGAGTAGAAGTCTGAATAGAAGAAGTGTAACTAGAAGAGAAAATATCAAAATGAAGAACAAATGAGAGAAGGAGCAGATGAAGAGGTGTGAATTTTAATGAACTCAGGCAAGTAATATTTATAGGCGAAACTGTGCACATATCTCGAGTTTTCAAAATTTTAAATTAAAGTTATCTATAGCCTAAAAGCCTAGAAAGCTAGCAAAAGAAGGCAGCCTTTTAGGCTGCCTTCTTTTGCAACTTTGGCCGGTCAAACGACCGGCCAAAGTAGACGGCGACCAGCCGTGCTAACGGCTGGTCGCTGTTTAAGTGATCCCGCCCTTCACAAGGGCGGGATCACGTTTAAAAAAAATAAAAAAAAATTAATTTGATCTCGCCCTTGTGAAGGGTGGGATCAAATAAAAAAAAAAAAAAAAAATTGTTGATCCCGCCCTTCACAAGGGCGGGATCAAATTAAATTATTTTTTTTTATCCTGCCGTTCACAAGGAAAAAAAAAATATAAATCGATTTCACAAGCAAAATGCATTGGTGCGGTAATTAAGTTAAAAGGTAAATTATTTCTGTAATTTTTTTTTTTTTTAATATTTAATAGCTAAACAACTCTACACTAGTATACCTGTGAATTCCTCAGCGATTTTAACAGATTGAACGCTAATACCTAATCAGTGCAAAAAGATTTGCGGAGAGAGAGAGAGCGAGTTAGGGTTTTAGGCAATCTTATACCCAGCATTTCACAAATTTCCAGCGACGCGATCTCTTCTCCGGTAGCCGGATCTGCACGATCCCTACCATTTTTTACCGACCAAACTGCCCTACGAGTTTCGTTGAATTTTTACGTGAGGATTCTTGAACGTCGTCGCGGCATTCTTTCCTCGAAAGGCCAACTGGTGAGGATCAACGTTTTTCCAATTTTCCCCATCTTCTCTGTTCTTGAGGATCGATCCATCCAACTCCTTTGATTTCTTAGAATTTGATCAAAATAAACGTAGATTTCCAAGAATCGGTGTTGTGATTGTTATCAATTTTTTCATAGGAACATCAATGGCTCCTATTTGAAGATTCTAATAAAAAATAATATAGAGAGAAATCAAGAGAAGAACAAGAACAACAAAATTTCGGAATCTAGGGAGAGAGGGAAGGAATGAGAAAATCTAAAGAAAGAGAGAGACTGCCGAAGACTAAACTGGAGGGCAGGATTCTGCGGCTAAAGGGTATTTACATGTACACGCTTTTAAGGCCAAGTGAAATGATCAAATAGCTCTACCGTCTTCTTCAATAAAACGGGTTTGACTTGGGATAAATAGGTAATTTAACAACTGTGAATTAATTAAGCACTTTTAACGGCTATTTTTGGGGGGGATTGACGGCTCTATTTAGGGGATGAATTCAATGGGCTCAAATAATAAAAAATTAATTACATTTGACTCCCTTCTATTTTGATCTTATTTTATTTTGTTTTCCCCATTTTAAAAAAACTACACTTTATATCCTTCTACTTATAATAAATTAAATAATTAATTTTTATTTTTAGTTAACTTAACCGAATTTACTAAAATATAGGTAACTAAACAAAAAATAAAAATAGAGATAAAATAAATAATATGAAACAAAAATTAAAAAAAAAATAAGAGAGGAAGAAATGAGTAGAAATTAGAAAAAATATTGTAAGATAATTTTGTCAATAAAATCAGATGAGGGTGTTTTCGGACATCATCGAGTCAGCGTTAGGGCCCCAGCCACATGTCCATCTTCACCGTGACGTGACCACATTCAGGAATCCTTAGTGTCACGCAAGAGCATACACTAACCATGGCTCCTTCTCTGGAATCTCCTTTGCACCTAGGAAAGAGCAATATTCCCTACAAGGATGTTGCCGCCTAGAACTCTGTGTCGTGCCTCTAGATGGCCAACTTTAGAAATTTTGTCGTTTGCCTCGACCAACTCACCATTTTAGTTCATTTATCCTCCAAGACTCCAAGGATCTTCACTCTCCTCCATCAACTTACCTCCACAAGCCTGACAGAGGGCCACGGGCTTTTCTATATGAGTCCGAAAGCCCATGCCCAATGATTATTTCTTAAATGCCCCAGATTATCGACTAAACACGTGATTTCGCATAATTAATTATGTTTAGGCCCGATTAGGTAAAATTAATCATCTCCAATACTTATAAATACCCGAGGCCACGGAAGCCCGAGGTAAGCTCAATCGCTATTGATATACTTAATGCAATTATGTACCTTTTCTATCTAAGCTTATACTCTCACGTCCGAGGGGCTTCACCGAGACAAATCTTGGCTCAACTTTGTGCAAGTACAACCCCTTTATGGAGCAGGACTCTGGACTTTAGCAAGCAAGCCCTCCAGGACGACCATTACAGCTCACTTGAAGAATTTCCAACTCCAACTCCAGCTAAGCAACTTCATCTCTGTAAGAGGACCCACTTGTTACTTCATCTCCGTAAGAGGACCCACTTGTTACCTAACTGGAACATACTCGAGGTGTTGACCACTTTGGGACACCAACAGTTTGGCGCCGTCTGTGGGAAATGTGCAAAAAGTCTTCTCCTGATCATTGCTCTCTTCTCAGCTGAGCCTGAATGATCATAAGGACTGGTCTGAAACATAGACACAAAACCGAAAAATCAAAGACATATCAAAAACTCCAAGGCCACACCCTCTAACTCCTACCAACGAGGATAACTGCCCCTCCAAGACTAGGCAGGACCATTTACTCTACTACCTGGTGCTATGGAACAGACCTTGAGAGCTGTTGAGGCATCTCGAATTGATCTCCTCAAGCGCTAAATGGGATAATTCAAGTCATGTGTGTAGCTTCTCCTCGTGCGCTTGTCTTTGCCTCCCTTATAAGAAATACCAGTTCTCTAGATTGTGGGGCCCAAGGAGTAACCCTAAGACTACGATATTTGTATGGAATCTCTAAATAGGCATGCACCCAGGGACCACCCTATTCTTCGCGACCATAAATCTGTAGGACAAGATAAGGCCCCATCTCCCGGCAGCGCTAAAATCCCCACCTCCTCGAAATGCAACTAGGACCTTGTTAGTGTCCCCTGACAGTCGAGCTCCCTATCGCCTAGTCAGGTCGGATCCTAGGGGACGACAAGAATGTGAAATTGACTCCAACTCGTTTTCCTCTCATCACACTGTGGCCCGATCTATGGGCAATCATATACGAGGGGAACCTCGAGTAGAGAAGGTCGTGGAGAGCCTATGGGCTGACATAGAAGCCCGCCTCCGGGAGATAAACGTAGGTCAGGCAGGAAAATGCGTTATTATGGATGAAAGATTTCTATTCATAGAAGAAGTTCTAGAAGAGGTAGTGCCAAGATGCTTTGCTTACCCCTAGATGAGTCCCTATGATGGGACAGTAGATCCGGTCAACCACCTGTCCATGTTTAAATCCCATATAGACTTACAGGTGGCCTCTGTAGCCTTGCGGTGCAAAACCTTTCCCATCACCCTTACAAGGGCAGCAAGGTCCTAGTTCTAAGGCTTGAGGCCGACATCTATCTCTGCATTCTGGGAGCTCGAGCAGTTGTTTTTTTGCTCATTTCAGTCACTCCTGGCGGAGGCCGAAGACTATGGCCTGCGTCCTTACTTTTCAGTAGGAACTAAGTGAATCCTTGGGAGATTACATTGAATGCTTCAACCGAGAAGCCAACGCGTGCAACGAACTCCTTGAAGGTGTGGCACCGAACGCCTTTGTTGATGGGCTCCAACACCAGAGGTTATCCTATGATCTTTGTTTGAATCCTACTCCCACTCTCGATCAAATTATGGACAGTAGGACCCAGTTTCATACTGCTGACCTCCGAGCTACAATCAGGAGAGATAGAGAAGGGAAAAAGAGTAAAAAGAATCGAGAAATAGGGTTCCAAATCTAGCTCAAGGCTCGATAAGATTACAAGCTAAAGGGAGGTTGGGACCCCTACCCGGGGATAGAAGACCACTTCCCCCAGGGCGTTGCTAGTAAGGGTTTACTCTGCTTACAGTCTCGGTGGGCACTATCTTTGTAGAAAACTCAAGGCGTGATTTCATCCCTCCTCCACTGCCCCTGAGAAAAAATCCGGCTACGAAGTCGATGACCAAGTATTGTGAGTTCTACTGAGACCGGGGCCACTCCATAGAAAATTGTTTCCAACTCAGGTAGGATATTGAAGCTCTCATTCAAAAAGGCTATCTCAGGAATTATATCTAGAGAGAAAATCAAGAGCATCCCTACGACGATGATCTCCAAGGAGACCCTCGGGCATAGAGAAGACAGAGGAAATCGCAACCGTTCACCACCTCACAGGGTTGAGGCTGAGGATGATCATCAATGCATGGATGGTAAGATCAACGTCATCCACGATGGATTTAGCTCCGGGAGGGACCGTCGTCCTCCTCAAAAAGGCACGAGCGGAAGGCTAAGGGGAAAGCTGACGAGGACATATACGAGGTGAGCGCGATTGACACTGCCTCACACAATACCATCTCCTTTAGTGAAACCAACCTCCGAGGAGTACATATGCCCCACAATGACGTCGTTCGCATCACAGCCCTGGTCAATTACTTCAAGATGGGGCGCATCCTTCTTAACAGATGGAGCTCACCCGACATCATCTTCAAATGGGCCTTGGATAAGCTGAAGATCGAGGTTGGTGCTCTACTGCCCACTAAATATCTCTTAGTCGGTTTTAGGGGAGAGGTGATCAACTCTCTTGGATATGTATCTTTCTGCCCATCATGGTCAGGACAAATCCTATCACACCCCACCTTGGATACCCATCACCCTGGGGCCGGCGTGATGTCGACATAACATCATCTAAACGTCAAACCAACTAGCAAAGCACAAAGTGCATACATAAATATACAACCACAAATTGTCACCATATACATCCTCTCTAACTGGGGACACACATGTCCCTGAATTTTAGTAACAACAAAAGTATAACAACAATGAAGCTCTCACAGGTTCGCCTCAGACAGTTCCTCCCAAAATACTGTTATACTACACCACCGCTGGACTCTACCTAGTGCCAGTAGGGGACCAACTTCTAGCTGTTGTACCTGCGAGTGTACTGTCTTCTTAATAAAAATATTTTAGATAGATCAAGCATAAAACATATAAATATCACATATCAAATAAAAATCTCATAATATACAAATGTCTCATACCACAAGGAAAACACATTTTTCCTGTCACCACAAAATCAAAGTTTATAAACATATATATATATATATAACATCCCAACTAAACAATGAAATTTAACTAGAATAATTCAACTAACCATATAGTATAATGAAATCAGAACATACCAATCTAGTATAAAAGAATATGTATAAATGTATTCATCCCAATTACCATATACGACAAAACACCATATACGACACCACATCACACTACACCACACCACACCACAACATAACACATCACACCCCGGGTAGCCATGTGATAGTTTTAACCTCACAATCAAGAGTTGTAACGGTACCGTACCACCCGTAGGATATGCCTTCCTAGCGGGACATAACAACGCTCTATTGGACTATGCCAAGCAGGTGACCAACGCTCCGCTGGACTATGCCAAGCGGGTGAACAACGCTCCGCTGGACTATACCAAGTAGGTGAAACACCGCTCTGTTAGACTATACCAAGCAGGTGAATATCCAACACCAATTTCCACCTCACCTCAACAACAACTCTGTCCACAATCAACAACATCATCAAATCAATAACGTCATCATCAAACTACAACTCAATAAATAATCAACGCTCTGCCGAAGCAGATAAAATCAACAGCATCATCAAATCAATAACAATATCGTCAATCTGCAAATCAATAACATCGACCTCTACCTCCAAAACTGATTTAATCCAACTATCATTTTTCCACCCTCTGTTTAAAACCAACGAAATACACATTTCCAAAACACCCAAATCCGCTTGATCCATATAAGTTATAAAATCGTCCAGTTTTTTTTTTAAAACCATTTTCCATCACACACACACACACACACACACACACACACACACATATATATATATATATATATATAGATTTGGCAAGAAGACAATACACTCACCTGATAATCCGCTCTCAAAAGCTCCACCGACTATCCGCTATTGATCCTCTGGTAAATGTGAACCTATTTGTGACAGGGCCTAAATTAATATTATAGAGAAAAATAACCTAATCATGCAATGCAGGCCCTATGTTTCATAATTTTCCATTCCCCTCATTTTATTATGTAAAATTTTTATTTAGTTTAATTTTTTTTATTTTTTATTTTTGTTTTTGTTAAAATTGTCTACATAAAATTTAGTAATACAACGGTCCCCAATATATTATTTCGAATACAAAATTTGTATGCTAGAATTTTGAAAATAATATTTAATGGAAATATTATCCGTTCCGAATCGTTCCCGGGTGCGAAATGAGTTTAAATTTTTGTTAGGGTTAAAAGTGAATTTTTTTTTTCTTTTTTTTTTTTCCACCCGACCGGCCGACGCCCTCTCATGCCTTGCTCAGCCGACCCACACACTCTTTCTCTCTCTCCTCGCCAACGACGTTAATTCCGAACACACACACACACACCCGCAACACATACACACACAGCAGTAACAACACACGATGAACACAGCAACCCACAAACCCACCGACCGACAACGCTCTCTCTATCTCTAACTCTCACTCACCGTCGATCTCCCTACACCCGTCACAATCGCTCACCACTGACCAACAACAACCACACATGATCGTCGACGATCGACGACCGACGATCCGAATAGAAAACCCACACCCACACACCGTTGTACCAAACGGAACCAGGGAACACACACACACCAACAACACTTCCATACACCCTCCGCTCACATGCACACAACAAAACAGCCTCACACCGTTGTTGATCATCGGTTTGATCGATGGTGACGACACACACACCACGCACGGTTGATACAAAAACAGAGCACACATACTCACATTGTCTACACCAAACCAAAAATAGAATACACACACACCGCCGAAACTTTATTGATCGAACTCGCAATACCCATGCATGCATACACTCACCAAGAATAATTAGAAAAAGATTACACACAATTACATACCAAATCGACGACGACGAACGACAACATTTTTACAGGGTTGACGATCTCACTCCACGACCGTCGATCCCGTACCGAACCGAACGGCAACGATCAATCCATCCGACGATCACTAGAGAGTAGTCGACAAATGGAGAGCAGAACACACTCAAACTACCCCACATACATACACGCTAATTCCCCCTACCCAACGCCGGAGGAGACACACCACCGAGAACCCTTCCTCCGTTTCCCTCTATCTCTCTAGAAATTTCTCCAAATGGGTTTGAGATTTTTTGATTAATTTATCTTGCATGATCCTATATATATCTTGCATGATTTTAGTGGAGGAAATTTGATCTTAGTTTTCCACGTTGCCCATTTTCATTCTCCTTACATCAGGCTGGCGACGTTGCTTCATCGACTGAAACAAATACACACCTATATATATGTGTTTTTTTTTTTTTTTTTAAATAAACTTAAATTAATTACCCTTTTCTCCCCTCAACTTCTTAAAGTCTCTTTTCTAGTTAAATTTTCATTTTTAACATTTTCTAAATTTGTAATTTGGTCCCTAATAGTTAAAATTTTATAAATTGAATGGAAAATTTGAATCCCAATTTAAATTTAATGTTTCTAAATTTCCAATTTTACCCCTAAACTTTTTATTTGGACTTTAAATTAACAAAAATTTTCCCGCACTTTCCCAATGCTCTAAAATACACCTATTAATGACGTATGTGTTACGATTTAGGTCTTACAAATCCAAGGTAATTAACGATATGAACCAAGATTTTAATAGTAGACAAGTTGTTGCCCTACAACGCTATTATAGGGCGATCGACAGTTTTAGTCTTCAAGGCCATCTGCTTTTTGTACCACCAAGTTACGAAGTTCATATTGGTGCGTAAAACTGGTACACACCTCGAGTATGGTCTAGTCGGATGACAGTTGGGTCCTCTGAGGAGGGCGAGACTGATGATACTTCTCCTCGAATAGACGCCCCTCATAACGAGGGTGGAAAGGACTTAAGCTTGGACCGTCGCTTTTTCAAAACTTAGGATTTTGTAGACTCATTTTCACTTATTCCTATTTTTATGCGTGCGAGCATGTAAGATTTTAAGCGGTATAACCAAGGTACTTCAGAGTCTATTCCATCATCTCGACATTTCTGACAAGTCGTTTTCTGCTCGGTCCTATTCAGAGTTGTAAAATTTTGAATTTTTTTTAAAAAATTCTCTCACCTACCCAGGGCTATGGACCACTACCCTGGTTATACCGCTTAAAAGCTTGCACACTCAAGCATAGAAAAATAGGAATAAGTGAAAAGAAGTCTACAAAATCCTAAGTTTTGAAAAAATAACGGTCCGAGCTTAGTCATCTTCGCCCTTGTTATGAGAGGTGTCTGTGCGAGGAGAAGTGGCGTCAATTTCGCCCTCCTTAGAGGACCCACCTGTCATCCAACTAGACCATACTCGAGGTGTGTACCAGTTTTATGTACCAGCAGTTTAGCGTCATCTGTGGAAATTGCAACTAAAAGCCTTCATCTAATCATCATCTACTCTCATCTTGGCTAGAGGTTAGATGAATACAAGGTCTAGTTAGTCTTTGCGACCAAGAAACCCTAACAACACGGTGGATAGCAACCCGGCTGGAGAAATATCAAGAAATCCCAGGCCGGATGCGAGGACTATCGTCCCCATCCCAAAAGAAGAAGAAAATGCACTCCCTATCAACCAAGCGAGCTCGTTGGCCTCACTTGCAGGAGCCAACGATGGACCATCTCCCAGAGCTGCAGACACGGTGCTACTTAATAAGTTTGAACGCCAGTTGTTTCAATTTCAAACTTGTCTCAACACCATCCTCTCTCACTTGTCACCGGCTCTTAATCGAGGGGGACCGATTCTCTTGAACAAAGGATAAGAGAAACGGCACCTGCCACTGGCTCCTGACCGAGGGGGACCGGTTCTCCGGCATATAAGGGGTGATGATCGCTGCCAAGAATTAGATCGTGTGATTTACTCTAAAGGGCATGTCCCTAGAAATCAGCCTCATCCGCGTGATCGATTAGTGATGGAGCAAGATCTGGCCGCTTCCAACAATACGCCTTTGCCCTCCCGGGGTTGCCGGAAAGAGGGTCGCCATGTTGCAGCACCACCCAATGGAGAAGTCGATTGGAAAGGCGCATTTCCGAAATGGAGGCAACGCTCGTGTAAATACAAGGCCCCGGAGGGACTGTTGAACTCTCTTCCGGGATAAGGTCTCCTTTTGTCGATGATATTGTGCTTGAGGCAGTTCTGTACAGGTTTCTTAGCCCGCAAATAATTACATATGGTGGTACTACTAATTCTATTGATCATCTCTCCATTTTTGTTGCTTTCATGAACATGCACACGGCCTCCGTGAGAGTGAGGTGTAAGTCATTTTCTCTCACCCTCATCGACACCTGGTTCCGAGAGTTAACTCCAATTTTGATATCAACATTCACTCAATTGGAACAACTTTTCTTGTCTAATTTTGACTGTTCTCGAAAAAGACTCAAAACGGCGACTCACCTTCTTGCACTTCAACAAGACATCAAAGAAAAATTGGGTGATTTTATGATTCGGTTCCAAAGGAAAATCCAGTACTGTGAAGGCATTTCGGATGTCATGGCCCTAAATACTTTCATTGATGGACTAAGGCATCAAAGATTATCGTATGACTTGTGCTCATATCCTGCGCCAAATTTGGTTGATACTCTAGCTAGAGGTACGAACTTCTACGAGGTAGACATTAGAGACACCAAGAAGTGGGATCGGGAAGGGTCCGGGAAGAGGAAGAGCCAGGCAGAGGCAAAAATGAACAACCCTCCGCCCTATCTCAAGCGGGGATGTGCAGCCCCTGGTCCTTCACCACGAAAAAACCCCATCCCGGCACCTATGAACTGGAAACGGAAGAGAGAGTCCCCCTGAGACATCCTTGAAACGCGAAGCACTTGAAACGCTACTACCCTAGAGGGAGAGCTCCAATAGACTTGTAAAAACTTCCGCTTTTTGAAACTTGTAAGGAAACTACTTTTCAATGGAAAAAATATTTTGTTCAACTAGTTCTCCATTCTCCAAATTTGGTTAATGGCAGAGAAGTGTAACCCCATTCCTATCTCGGATGGAAATGTGCAGCCCTCTAGCCTATTTCCAACAACGGCATTTTGACCCCTTGAGTCTCATCTTGACTCCGACGTAAAGAATAATTCTCCTCAACAGCATCCCGACACCAAATGGCGAGGTGATCTACAGGAAGAAACGGCATCCCGACACTCAACATCGAGGGTGATCTACAATAAGGAACCCATCCCGGCGCACCGCGTCGAGGATGTTACCAGACCCTCTCTACGGGTCAGTAGTTTGGAGCCCGGGGATTGATAGCTGTCATCTTTCGATGGCAAAACATCAATCGGGTCTGAGGGCCTATAGTCAAGCATCCCACCCTTGACAGTCGATCTGAGCTCAGGCAATATAAAGGGACAATGCACCTATAAGGATAAAAGACAAACATAACAGGACTTAGGTCTATCTCCAAGATGAGCTCAGGTACCTTGCCGAGCTCATACTCCTTCCCATCTCAGTATTTCTGGGATTGGGATCAGGCGAAGTTTTACCAACAAGAAGAGGAATCAATAGTACTCCCTAGTACCTTGTACCTCGCTACTAAGGAGTGGGGGGCTACTGATAAGTGTAAAAATGGTTACTCCAACACAATTAATGAAAGACTACCACGCGTCCACAACTCTCCACCAAGATCAATTCTCCACCAACATCAACTTTTGACAAAAGACTAAGTATGAAGATTATATTGGGCAGAGGAACATCTCCAGCCCATGCCAGCCATCTCAAAAGAAAGCTAGCAGCACTCTCCAGGAAGGGAAGGTAAGCCGCTATCGGGATGGAGAACCCTTCCCCATCTCGGCATCCGAAATCGGTAACCCTTTCCCATCTCATAATTCTCCATAGCGGCATTACCTATCTCAGGAATCAACTCCACAAGCTCCTCAACAAATCCCCTATTCCCATCTTCGGCTATCCGGGAAGGCAGGGCAAGAAGCTCCGCATAACTCATTTTCCCGTCTCCAACTGTCCAGGAAGGGCAAGGGTCAAATTCCTTATCCGAGCGCAGCAGGAATGTGTCATCCTCTAACTATTAGCCGATTTGTTTCCCCAAAATATCTACAACCATCATAATAGCTCTCTTCCCCAACAACAAATATCACTAAATTTCTTCTAACATGGCCATCATGAGAGCCCATTGGGATTCTCCTATTAGCTACAACCCAAGAAGACACATTGATGTGATTTTGAGGAGACACCAAACCATGCTTAAGCCCTTAATCAAATCCACTCCATGCCTATATAAAGGAGAGCATACAATTGCTCAAAGGTAGAAAAAAATTTCCTAAAAAAATATAGATGAAATTCACTCCAAGCACACAAAAAATAGCTCCCTCTTCATGATAGCACTTTTATAAATCTTTCCCCCATACGCTGATTCTCACACCAAAGGGGCTTTCCGGGATACCCCCAGCTAGGTTACGTATGCAGGTGACCGGTTGCTGCCCATCTCGGACTTTTCCCTTCCCAGATCAAAAAGTATCCTAGCTTTCCTCTTCCCAGAACAGCACTATCTCAAGCTCCTATTCATTTTTCCTCAAGTCCCAAGGCATTTTGGTCCTCTCCTTCTCGGCCCAGAAGGTTTTTGGGCTAATTCCAACTTAGGCCCATCCTTTCCCGGCCAAAGACCTCTCCATGGATTAGAAGCTCTGCGGACTGAAAATCTCCACTCCGGGACTCTCCAACTCTATCCAAGGCTGACCGGACCATACCGCTGGTGTCGACCAAAATTTGACATCAACAGTTTGACATCGTCTGTGGGAAACGTACAAAAAGCCTTCCCCTGATCATTACTCTCTGCCAAGCTGAGCCTAAATGATGACAAGGTTCGGTTCGATAAATCAACTAGCAAGATCAACTTCTTACAATGGACAGCAACCTGAGCGGTCAACTCTCTAGAAATATGTCAGAAACTCTAAGGGCACACCCCTAACTCCCACCCCGAACTAGGCAGGACTATTCGCTCTGCCTTCTGGGGCCGCGTGATAGACCTCAGGAGTTATGAAGGCATCTCAAATTGACCACCTTGAGCACCAGATGGGCGAGTTCAAGTCGTTTGTTCAGCTCCTACTCGCACGCCTACCGCTAACCCCTATTCAGAGGGGACTAGCTCTCCAGATCGTAGGGCCTAAGGAGTGACCTTGAGATCATGATGCTCATGTGGAATATTCAAAGGGGTGTACTCTGGGGAATCGCCTTCTACCTCGCGACCACAAGTCTGCAGGACTGGAGAGGGACCTCCGGCTACGTCAAGATTCTCTCATCCACAAAGACATAGTGCCAGGAATAGACTAGGGTTACCCTTGAGCTTAGCTCCTAGCCACACAGCAAGAACCGACCTAAGGTCCCGTCGTGGGTAGGGGCAAGCACCTACTCGCCGCCCTCGTGCCACCGCGGTATCCAAGTAGCAGCCAACCATACGCGTGTGACTCAAGGGAAAAAGACAAGTAGCCCTCTATCCCACCAGAGACGGAGACGAGTGCCCTCCAGCCTATCTCCGAGCGAGGCTCAAATGTGGCGACTAGTGATTCTTCACATCGCGGGTAATTCTCCGCCCTGAGTCACAGGTAATTCTCCAAATTCGCATCTTGACTTTCGGCGTCGCGAGTGATTCTCCTCGGTTGCATTCTGACCCCCTAAGTCGTAGATGACTCTCCAGATCTACATCCTAACTTCAGCGTCACGAGTGATTCTCCACGGTTGTGACGTGCCCCGATTTTTCAAAAAGGAAAAAATAATAAATAATAAATATGCTTAAGGAGAGAGGGGGTTTTTAAAGCGCCGATTTTCTCAAAAATATACTTAGGCCATTTTAAAAAAAAAATAAGGAGTCGCCACCTAACATTGGGTTTAAATGGTGTGCTAGGTCACCGAATTTTTAGAAAAATAATTTAAAAGGCCTAAGTAAAAAATTGACTCAAAAAAACACAGTCAAACCAAAAATTCATTTAAAGGCTCGGGGGTTGGTTACGCTCGGGAAAAGTGTTAGACACCCTAAGATGCCCATCCGAAAATGGTACCTTATATCCAATTAAGTCCAATTAGTTTAGTTCGAGTGTTTTATTTTATTTTGAAATCATTCCCTTCTCATAAAATATTTTTGGTATTTTTCACAAATAAGGTGGGACAAGTTTTTTGAATTTTTGGGAATGTTCCCCCAGTATAACCTCTTATTAAATATTAAGGATTCGACAAGGATGGTCCCCGAGAGGTTTTATGTATGTCTCCGAAAGACTTCTTTAATTTATATAGGCAAACTAAAATAGACGCATGAGATTTGGAAATATGAATGCAAAACTAACACCTAAATAAGTTTTTTTTTTATTTTTTTTTATGCAAGAGTGACTAAAAAGAAACTAAATGATTTAATTTAAATATGTCAATGCAAACTATGAATATGGGAATTGAATAAAGAACACTACGTGAATTAATGTGATTATGTGTGACAATGATTTAATTAAAAGATAGAAGTGGTGCACGTGTCATGACTAGATGTGAAAAAGTAGTATGGATTTGTTAAAAAAAAAATATGTATGAAAAGTGTAAGTGGTGAAAGTGTCTTAAACATGCCGTCTAAATGATGCAAGAAATAAATATGCTAAGTGGATGCAAAAAAATCTACTTTGAGTTTGCCTGATTAATTTAAAGAAATCCCATTTTGAAATTTCCTCAAATTCTATAGATAAGATAATCAAGGGAGGTTCGCGGAACCAATTTAGTTGAAATTAATCTTTTCGATACTTTAAAAAAAATCCCACGAAAAATTTACCGAGGGAAGAGATTTCTTAAAATCATTCGTTTCTAAATTCCACTCTAGTCGAGGAATGGAAACAAGGTCATAGAAAACTCTCCCACGATTTATCGAATCGTCGGATTCACTTTAAGGTTCGCAATGATTAATTTCCACAAATAAAAGATTTTATTATTTTATATATTATTATTATTATTATTATTTTAGAGTTTTGATAACAAGAATAAAAATAAATAAAGAAAATACAGAAAAATAAACAACAAAAATATCCTTCACCTAACGATTGGGGGTTAGGTTTAAGCACGAGAAACTCAGCCCGCCGTTTTCATCGGATCATCAGACGACTTTATTTTTTTGTGTTTATGAATTTGTAAACAAAATAAAATAAAATAAATAATGAAAATGTCCTTCACCTAACGATCGGGGGTTAAGTTTAAGTACGAGAAACTCACCCCGACGTTTTCATCGGATCATCGGACGACAATACATAAATAAATAAATAAAACTTGCAGAAATTTAAATTGCGAAAAGAATAAAATAAACTGAAAGAAGAATTAAAAATTAGAAAAACATACTTGTTCTAGACCAAGAATCTTGATACCCGTATTTTCCTCTCTCGCAGACGGCTTCTCGAAAGGACTTTGAGAATCACTCTTCTAATGGGGGTGACTTCTCTCAATTTTTCAATGTCTCCGAATGGTTTCTCTTTGAATTTTTTTTCTTTTCTAAACTATTAGGAGGAGAGTCCTATTTATAATAAGGATGGAGAGTGAAAAATCCTAGAAACTTTAGGAAACCGTAATTCTAATTTGCCGAGGAAAAGGAAACAAAACCTAAAAGGAAAGGGAAAAGGAAACCTAATTCCATTTTGACAAGAAAACTTTTTTTTTTTATATTTTTTTTTTCAGTTTTTTTTTTTTTTCTTTTATCTTTCTTTTCTTTTTTCATTTTTTTTCCTATATTTTTTTTATTTTTTTGAAAATAAAAATAAAATAAAGCATAAAAATTTTGCGAGGCGATCAAAATGTCGTGTCTATAACTACTCCTCTTTGTCATACGAGTTCCACTTGCTTGACAAAGATAAGAGATCACGTCATTTTGAATGTCCCATTTTCTGATTTTTTTTTCAAAGTGCATTTTTCAATGACAGTAAAAATAAAATAAAAATTACTCATGACGATACTCATGACGAACGAGTGTCCGTTTAGAAGATCGTTTAGAATAATAACAAAATGACTCATGACGAACAAATGTTCGTTTAGAAGATTGTTTAGAGTAATGAAAAAAAATACTCATGACGATACTCATGACGAACAAGTGTCTGTTTAGAGGATCGTTTAGAGTGATAAAAAACAAACTCATGACGATACTCATGACGAACAAGTATCCATTTAGAGGATTGTTTAGAGTAATAAAAGAATGACTCATGACGATAATCGTGACGAACAAATGTCCATTTAGAGGATCGTTTAGAGTAATTAAACAAAAGACTCATGACGATACTCATAACGAACAAGTGTCTGTTTAGAGGATCGTTTAGAGTAATAAAAGAATGACTCAAGAAAAGACTAACGACGATACTCATAACGAACAAGTGTCTGTTTAGAGGATCGTTTAGAGTAATGAAAAAAAGACTTATGACGATACTCATGACGAACGAATGTTCATTTAAAGGATTATTTAGAGTAGTAAAAGAATGATTCATGACGATACTTATGAAGGACCAATGTCTATTTAGAAGATTGTTTAGAGTGATAAAAAATAGCTCAAGCCCAAGCCCTTTTGGCTAAGGGACAAAAGAAAGTCCAGAGGTATAAAATATGCCCCAACTTGTGGTTGAGCAAAAATGAGAGAGCAAAGATATAAAATGTGCCCCAGCCTTCGGCTGGGGCTGACTCTCATATGACCGAACCTTTATAGGTTGCCTACATGCATTAGTATTATGCCAAGGATCAGGTTTAGCGTAGTTCACTGAACGCCTCTTTCAAAGCAAAATGCATACCTGGATGTTCATTTAGAGCTTCTGAATTTTCAATAATAAGAGTCTCCAATTTGAGTCAGAAGGTAAGAAGTCATAGTGATAGGAAATTTCATGCTTCTAGTCCCTTTGAGATCCCTGTAACTGTTCTAAAAAAAACATGGAATATAAAAATTTAGTTTGAAAAACTTGTCACATTTGACGACTCGCAATTTCGTTTCCCCCTTTCGGCTGTAATCGCTTCGGGTGATGGCGCTTAGATCGGAACAGTATTGGGAGATTTTTCCATTTGAATTTAGAGGATTCGCTTTCCCACTCAGGGCCCGACATGCCTCGAGTGGTTCGATGAAACTTTTTTTTTCCTTACTTCTGAGATTTCACTTTTCAACTCATGGGAGGACCCAACATGCCTTTATCAAGGTCTTCTTGGCTTGCTTGACTGGATTCTTGTCTTTTCAAATTTTTAAACGTTTCGATGCTTGAGGTTCTAATACTCCAGCATGTTTTGTGTGTTTTCAAGTCCTGCAAAACTGATTTCGTTCAAAAAAAAATGGGCAAATGTTGAAAATTACTAAACGAGTACCTTTAATGCCTGATACGATTTTCTGTGAGATCTTGAGTCGGATTGCAGAGGAATATGGTTCCAATACATTTCCAGACCACGACCAATGTTTCTTTTAAAAAATTCTAATTTCATTCAAATCTATCAAATTCTGATCCCAAAAAACGTTGTTTGCCCGCTAATTTGGACCGAGGCGGAAAACTTGAACAAATCAATATATCTTCTTTCTTTTCTCTTCAAATCTCTTTCTTATTTTCAGTAGCGCTTTTTGCTCGGTTACCCCCACTTTTTTTCCTTTTATTTTATTATTATTATTTTTTTTCTTTTTTTTTTTCCCTTTTTTCCCTTCTTTTTCCTTTTTTTTTTCTTTTTCTTTTTTCTTCTTTTTTTTTTCTTTTTTTTTTCTCATATTTTTTTTAATAGATGATCGAACTTACAATGATTCAAGGGCAGCCGAGCTTATCAATGAACTTGATCTTCTTTGCAAATTGAGACATTCTTGCAACATTTGAGAGTTTCTTCATTGAAATAATTGGCCTGGGATGATGATGTTCCCTTTTTGCCATTGGGTAACTCAAACAATAGGCGAACCAGGATATTTATACCCAGTTTTATCAATTACTACAAGACCACCGAATATAGCTTGATCATCTTGCAACAATATATCAAAGCATCGTTAGGACAGTGGATACCAATCTTGACTTTCGAATCCCCTGGTACTCTGGAGTTGCTGTCATATTTGGTCAGGGGCCTTTTGGATCTTACCATCGCTTGACTAAACAAAATATTTCTTTGTTTCTAGTCCCATTAGATCATGGTCTAGCTCTGTATTGAATTCATACATTCACATCCTCGCTTAGTCACATCACATACAACATATGCAAGCAATTTTGAGTACCTGAAATAGTAAGATTCAAACATTAGACCATAATTTTGGATAAACAGTATTGCATTATTGAAATTTAAAAATCCATTACAGAGTAAATCATTTTCCATCCAAAAGACCAGCGGGATGGAGAGGTGAGTATATGAAAACGTCCCAATTTTATCAAAATTTCTAGCAAATTGAAAGTAAACAAGAAAACCCAATTTTGTAGCCTTTAGATTTTTCAAATCGAGCCTCAGGCACATGACTCGCTCTCATCTCCACCAATATTTTGGTAAAGCTTGACTTCCTCACTCCTTGAAGGTGCATGCTTAGGTAGCAGATTCTGCTGACAGTTTGGCGCATCGGTCTCAAGATTTTTAAGAAGCGTGATGGCTCCCGTCCGTATGAATTCCCGAATCTTATCATTTAGCTGAAAGCACTGCTCAGTAGCATGTCCTCTAGTTCCCGAGTGGTACTCACAGAAAGTATTCGAAGAAGCGGCTTTACTCTCAAGCTTAGGTTCGTAGGATGGAAGAAGTGTTAGTATCCCCTACTTCAAACAACTGTAGTATAGCTCGGTGATTGGGATCAGAAGGTCTAGTGGTTCCTCATCATCGGTCCGAAAGTTCCTCCCCTGTGGTACGAGGTAGATAGGCTTGATGGTTTTAGGTTCCTGACTTTTGGGTATGGCTAAGAATTTGAGGTGGGGTGTTCGAGTTTAGCTGATATGTTTGGTGAGAAAGTGTTCAGTAGGCCTGGGGATAATATTGGGGAGTATGGTTTTGGTAAGGGAAAGATACGTTCTGGTAATAGCGAGGACGACTTTGGGTATATGGTTGGTTCTGGGGGTAGTATTGGCGATTTTGAGGAGGGTGGTTACGGTATTAGTTGTTCTGGTTAGGGTAGGTTTTGGGATATGAATCTTGGGAGTAGTTCGGGTGAAGGATTTATTGGGGAGAAATGACAACGGCTACCTTATCTTTGATTTTCTTTGGTGGAGATGACCTCTTTGTCGGATCGGGTAAGGCCCCTTCAATTTTTCCACTTCTTATTCCCTCTTCTATCACATCAACTTGTTTGATCGAATCACCGAAGGAAGTCATTGCTATGCTCGATAGATCTCGATAGAATGGGGCTATCTGAATTGACTTGAATATCTCTAACTGAGCCTCCTCGTTCAGCCTGGGGAAAACTTTGGCAGCCTCCCCCCTTCAGCGGGCAGTATACCTCTGAAAGCTTTCGTCTTTCTCCTTCAGTATCTGGTAGATGATATTATGGTCTGGCGTGGCATTTTTATTGTACACATACTGTTCACATAAGGCCTCTACCAGATCCTCGAATGTCTTAATCTGCGCCAAGTCAAGGGTCATATACCAACTGAAAGTCGGTTCTTTCAACGATCGTCGGAATATCTTCAGGCTAAGGTCTTCGTTTCGAGCATGAACTCCCAACTCCTCCTTGTAGATATTGACATGCCATTCTGGGGGGCCAATACCATCATACTTCGTGAATTCTGAAACTACGAAGTTTTCTAAATATACCACACGGGGTAGTGCTGACAGCTCCTTGTACGCCGTTTTTTTGGATGGCTTCTCTCTTTTTAGTTCTTTTATGGTTTTTTCTAATTCCTCCATTTTCAGAACCCAAGCTGGAGGGGGTCCATCTTCGTTTCTGTTTGCGGTTTCAATGGTCGGGGCCGATCGATTAGCATTTGGATTATTCGGCGGGAGCAACGACCCTCTCTGGGTGGATGAAGATTTGTGGTGTGGATGGGGCCAAGCTTTGTAGTGAGGTCTGATAGACATGCCCTTGGATGAGATATTCCAGTGCTCCATAGGCGAAAGGATGAGGGCCCATCTGGGGTCTATAGTAGACCGGTCAAGCGAAGTTCAGGCCGATATAGTTCGGATTCGGCACTGAGTTCTCCATCCCTGTACTTGGAGGGTTTCCATTTGGTGATTCAGTTATGGGAGTTCTACTGGACGTAAGAGTAGACACCTCCTGCGGTTGGCTAAGTTCATTGATCTTTTCCCTTAGCATGTTGGTGGTTTCTTACATACGAGCCATCTGGGCCGTACGAGGAGATTCGAGATTGCCTTCTGATGTCATCCTGGAATGAGTCTGGGCCCGGCTGCGAGTAAAGATCGGACTTCGGATGGGGGGAACCATAATTGCTTTTCTAGGACCAATTTTCCTATCTCGTCCTGTTCTACAACAAGCCCATTTATTAGTCCACGTGGGTCTTAGGTAGCCTGAAAATCCATTCGAGTTTGAAGTTTTCAATTCCGATAATGATTGATCAAAACAGATAAAGATTTGTGAAAATTCTTTCGTTACTTAGTCGGTATTGGAAACTTTGAACTCATTTGGTTTTAAAGGCTTCCTAAGACGTCATCAATCCATCAAGTATGAAACCCCTCTCCTCCTCCCCCCCCCTCGGTCTTGTATCATAGAATCCCAAGGGGATAATATGGATACAAGACGACCGTACTGGTGTTAGAGGGTTTATAACAATATAAGAACCCGAGAGAGAATAAAGAAAAGAAATAAACATCATAGCTTATTTACGAAAATAGAAAGAAAATATAACAAAATAAAATATAACATTCAGACATGGAATAGTTGGACTTATTTGGACATATCAGGCTCAACCCTCTAATTGTCCCCAGCGGAGTCACCAGCTGACGTGCTCCGATTTTTTAAAAAGGAAAAAATAATAGATAATAAATATGCTTAAGGAGATAGGGATTTTTAAAGCGTCAGTTTTCTCAAAAATATACTTAGGCCGTTTTAAAAAAAATAAGGAGTTGCCACCTAGCATTGGGTTTAAATGGTTTGTTAGGTCACCGAATTTTAGAAAAATAATTTAAAAGGTCTAAGTAAAAAATTGATTCAAAAAAGCATGATCAAACCAAAGATTCATTTAAAGGCTCGGGGGTCGGTTATGCTCGGAGAAGGTGTTAAGCACCCCAAGACGCCCGTCCGAAAACGGTCCCTTATGTCCAATTAAATCCAATTAGTTTAGTCCAAGTATTTTATTTTATTTTGAAATTATTCCATTCTCATAAAATATTTTTGATATTTTTCACAAATAAGGTGGGACAAGTTTTTTGGATTTTTAGGAATGTTCTCTCGGTATAACCTCTTATCAAATATTAAGGATTCGACAAGGATGGTCCCCGGAGGATTTTATGTATATCTCCGAGAGACTTCTTTAATTTAAATAGGTAAATTAAAATAGATGCATGAGATTTGGAAATATGAATGCAAAACTAACACCTAAATAAGGGTTTTTTTTTTTTTTTTTTTTTTTTTTTTTTTATGCAAGAGTGACTAAAAAGAAACTAAATGATTTAATTTAAATATGTCAATGCAAACTATGAATATGGGAATCAAATAAGGAACACTACGTGAATTAATGTGATTATGTGACACAATGATTTAATTAAAAAATAGAAGCGGTGCAGTCTCATGACTAGATGTGAAAGAGTAGCGTGGATTCGTAAAACAAAAATATGTATGAAAAGTGTAAGTGGTGAAAGTGTCCTAAAGGTACGAGAAATAAACATGCTAAGTGGATGCAAAAAAATTTACTTTAAATTTAGCTGATTAATTTAAAGAAATTCCGTTTTGAAATTCCCTCAAATCCTGTGGATAAGAGAATCAAGAGAGGTTCGCGAAAACAATTTAGTTGAAATTAATCTTTTCGATACTTTAAAAGAAATCCCACGAAAAATTTACCAAGAGAAGAGATTTTCTAAAACCATTCGTTTCTAAATTCCACTGGAGTCGGGGAATGGAAAAGAGGTCATAGAAAACTCTCCCACGATTTATCCAATTGTCGGATTCACTTTAAGGTTCGCAATGATTAATTTCCACAAATAAAATATTTTATTATTTTATATATTTTTTTTTATTTTTTATTTTATTTTTTAGAGTTTTGATAACAAGAATAAAAATAAATGAAGAAAATACAGAAAAATAAACAACGAAAATATCATTTACCTAACGATTGGTGGTTAGGTTTAAGAACGAGAAACCCACCCTGCTGTTTTCATCGGATCATCGGATGACTTTATTTATTTATTTTTGTTTATGAATTTGTAAACAAAACAAAACAAAATAAAATAAATAATAAAAATGTCATTCATCTAACGATCGGGGGTTAAGTTTAAGCACGAGAAACCCACCCCTATGTTTTCATCGGATCATCGGACGACAATACATAAATAAATAAATAAAACTTGCAGAAATTTAAATTGCGGAAAGAATAAAATAAACTAAAAGAAGAATTAAAAATTAGAAAAATATACTTGTTCTAGGCCTAGAATCTCGATACCCGTATTGTCCTATCTCGCAGATGGCTTCCCGAAAGGGGTTTGAGAATCACTTTTCTAAAGGGGGTGACTCCTCTTAATTTTTAAATGTCTCCGAAGGGTTTCTCTTTGAATTTTTTTTTTTCTAAACTATTAGGAGAAGAGTCCTATTTATAATAAGGATGAGGAGTGAAAAATCCTAGAAACCTTAGGAAACCCTAATCCTAATTCGCCGAGGAAAAGTAAACAAAACTTAAAAGGAAAGAGAAAAGAAAATCTAATCCCATTTTGACAAGGAAATTTTTTCTTTTCTATTTTTTTTTTCAGTTTTTTTATTTTTATTTTTTGCGGGGCTATTAAAATGTCGTGTCTATAAGTTGCATTCCGACCCCCTCAGTCGCGGATGATTTTCCAAATCTACATCTTGGCTCTTGGCGTCGCGAGTGACTCCACAAACCTCATCCCAGCGCTTAACGTCTAGGGTGACAACCAAACCCTCTCTAGAGGTAAATAATCCGTACCCAAAAAAAGAATAAGGTCATCCACCAAGGGCGGGGTATTGAACGGGTCTAAGGGCTTGTAGCTAAGTACCTTTCCTTACCAATCAACTAAGTCCGACACTCTAAAGGGGAAGGTGCTCCTGCATAGACTAAATGGAGATAACCTGAAAGGATTTTTGAATAAGCCTGATTACGGAGAACTCCCCAATGACCGGACATGGGGATCTGATAGGTGTGATTTACCTATCTATTTTTAAACTGAATTAAGTTAATTTTCGAGCGTTTATATAATATTTTATTATATTTTAATTAGTTTTCATACTTTTTATATAAATCAGGTGTGTGAGGCAAAAAAATAAGAAACTGGAGCGAAAACGATGAGATAAAACCAAAAACGGTCGAAGAACAGTGGAAAAACAAGCACAGAGGTAAAATTGTGAAAGAAGCCCACCACCGCAATGGTAAAGATGCAGAGACTGACTTATCCTTGCGACCATCCATCGCCGTGGCACGGCGCTGAAGATGCAAAATGTCAACCAAGTCCACCGCTGTCTTCACCGCCTAGGTGATCAACTAACCGACCTACCCACTGCCACGTCGCTGAATCTCACGACCGCGGCGGTGAGCCTCTGCACAGCCTAGATATTTTGTTTGGATATTTTGAGATCTTTTGCCTATAAATACCATTCTCTCTCCCCTCCTTGTGAACCCCCTAGCCATTTGGGCACCTTAAGCCATATTTAGGCTAGGGTTTAGGAGTTTTAGAGGTGGAGCTCACATCCCGAAGTGGAGAAGATGGAAAATCGATCGTTGAGCGTTCTTAGCGGTTTATCTTCGGACGAGGCTAAGTTCTTCGATTGTTTTTCCTTATTTCTTTAACTTAGGATCATGTGAGCATGTTTAGCTTATTATTTCATTGTAAATGAGGCTAAGGCTATAGCTAAACATGGATTGTAGTAGGGATTAACAAGAAATTTATAAATACGTTGTTTGGATGATTTCGGTATTTCGTTTGTGATTGTTATTCGTAGTTTGATTGTATTTATCGTATTATTTGTTTATCATGCTTAGTTAGATAAATGGAGAATACGGGATTTTGACAAACCCTGGATTTGGATTAGGGTAAACAAACGCCACGATTCCATAACCTGGTCGAGGTTTGAATTGTAGACAATCGATGACGTTGGGGCAAGACTCATGCGACCTAGGGTCGTTAAGACATTGAGGGGGACCTCTTTGTTGACACGAAGTTGCGTTATATCCCTCATCTTACACTCGGGAGAGGTGGCGATGGAGTTTTAGAATGGAGATTGTCGATAGGGTAAATACAACGCACGATCCAATGACCCGGTCAGAAGTTGGATTGTGTGCAATCAATGACACTGGGTGAGACTCACGTGACCTAGGGTAGTTAAAACATTGAGAGGGACTTCTTCGTTGACTCGAAGTCATGTATTCCCCCATCTTACTCTCGAGAGAGGTGGCGGTAGAGTTTACGTACCGAGGTTGTCAAATAGGTTGAACACTGTAAACGTGAGTAAATCGAGATCGAACACGTATTTGTAAACACGTTAATCCCTAGGTAATTCTTCACCCTAAAACATATTAGTATATTAGTGTAGTTAATTTAGGATATATTAGTATTAGTTTAATTAATTACATACATTTGTTTTTCGCCTAGATAAAGTTAGGTCATGGCAAATGACGAACACAAACTGAACACCTTACAGGAGCCTGGAAACTAACTGATGAAAAAATAACGTAATGAAACCCGGGGTGACTGATGTACTCTCTGCTTGGTAGTAGCGACCTTCGTCATGATGGTACTTGGGAAAATAACTAAGCTAGAAGCAGTCATCAGATCCTTCGCGATAACGTTGGGTTGAAGGTACTAGAGATGGCTTCAGACTAGAACAACAGAGTACAAAATCTTAGGCCCTAGACTTCTAAGGGGCCACGGTACCAGGGGAATCTCCTTGAGAAACCGAGTCTGTGTCACTTGTTCCTCTTCCTCTAGAATGGCTACGGAAGTAGGCTCCCGTGAAACAGGCTCCTACAAAAGAGCCTTCTCCTCAGTGTTTGCCAAGATGGCCAACAATGGACACTAGCTCGGTCGAGGAGGGATGTTCCCTAGGTGATTGTGTCCGGACCGCCGAAGAAGAAGAGAGTAGTCTCTAGGTGCTAGTACGTCTTCCGGCATTCCCAGGAACAAGGGAGGCTCGCTCTAATACGGTAAAGCCTGAGTTGTTCCCAGAAGAAGATAAAGCAGATTCAGATGTAGAGATACAGGAAAATATTTCGAAGTAAAAAAAAAAAAAGTAGCGTGCAAAGAAATCTCTCAGAGAAAACTCCCATAAAACTTCAATATGTTTGAATGAGGCTCCTCAACTCTCTAATTATAAGAAGAACGGGGCATAGAAGGAGAAATAAGGTCTTTGTATGCGTGGGGGGACTCATGGCTAGAGGGAAGGCCCAAAAAGGCACACTGGCACTACCACACGGCGTGCGAATCAGCTCACGAGTGAGCTGGCCAGTAGGGTGCTAGCCCAACACCTTGCTGGCCAGCAGCAGGGCTGGTTGAGCTGGCCCGCTGACCATCGTGGCACCTATTATCTGTGCACTCGGCATCCTCAAGGGTTGTGCCTACTCGGTCCCTTTACCAGTCCGCTGCGCGTACTCTTCTAGAATTTGCTTATGTCCCTTTCTCAGCTATAAAGGCCAGCCTATGCAAGAATATGTTAACAGTTCGAGGAGTTCCGTCCAGAAAATTGAGAAAATTTACGATTACCCTGTCGTACTATCTCTGCCTGGTGCACGGCCACATGGGGGTCTATCCCAAATTGATCCCTCCTAGAAGACGTTAAATGTTAAAAAAGAACCGTCTAGAAAATTAAGAAAATTTATGACCGTTTTGCCATGCTATCTCTGCCCTGTGCCCGGCCACATGGGGGCCTATACCAAATTGGTCCCCCTCGGAAGACGTTAACAGTTCGAAAAGAGCCGTCTAGAAAACTAAGCAAATTTACAGCCGTCTTATCGTGCTATCTCTGCCCGGTGCCCGACCATATAGGGCCTATCCCAAATCAGTCTCCCCACAAGACATTGGTTTGAAAAGAGTGATCTAGAAAATTAAGCAAATTTACGGCCACACTACCGTGATATCTCTACCCGGTGCACGACCATATGAGGATCTATCCCAAATTGGTCCCCCCAGAATATGTTAACGATTTTAGAAGTGTTGCTCAAAATCCTACCCATCAGCAAGATCACTAGAAGATGTGCCCGCCTCCCCAGGAGCTCCACTGGCTTGAAGGATGGCACTATAGGGTTCAAGGATTGCTGGCCATGAGGACTAGCCTCTAGTCAGTAGAAAGCTCCGAAAAACCGTCTAGGGATGTTTCCCATGCTTCGAAGCCTCCGGGACACTCATTCCAGCCAGAAATTGATATCCCTTCCCTCGCCGCCTAGGGCTAGGGGCAACTAATGAGGATATTTTTGGGCATCACCGAGCCAACACTAGGGCCCCGGCCATGTGTCCACCCTCACTATGATATGACCACATTTAGGAATCCAAAGTGTCACGCAAGAGCATAAGCCGACCAAGGCTATTTCCTTGGAATCTCCTTTACACCTAGAAAAGAGTAATGTGCTCTGCAGAGACGCTGTCGCCCAAAACTCTATGTTATGCCTCTAGACGGCTAACATCCAGGACACAGCCGTTTGTCTCGATCGGCTCACCATTTCAGTCTGTTTCTCCTCGAGGACTCCACGGATCTCTATTATCTTCTACTAGCCCACCTCCACAGGCCTGATAGAGGCCCTGTGGGTTTTTCCAGAAAGGCCTGAAAGCTCGAGCCTAGTAATTATCTACTAAACATCTTAGATTATCAGTTAAACACATGGTTTCGCCTAATTAATCGTGTTTAGGCCCGATTAGTAAAACTAATAATCTCCAATGCTTATAAATACTAGGGGTTATGCAAGCTCAAGGTAACGCTCAGTTGCTATTGATATACTTGATGCATTTTCGTACCTCTTCTCTCTGAGCTCTTACTCTCACGTCAGAGAGGCTTCGCCAGGACGAATCTTGGCTCAGCCTTGTGCAGGTATAATACCCTGAGAAGCAGGACCCTATATTTCAGCAAGTTAACCCTCCAGGATGACCGTTACAACTCACTTGAAGAATTTTCAACACTAACTCCATCTAAGCAACTCCACCTCAACAAAAGAACCCACCTGTCACCTGACTAGACCATATTCAAGGTGTTGACCACTTTGGGACACCAACAAAATTAGATAAAGATGTTTTTGAAAATGACAGGAGATTGCTTGAAATTTTGGGGACTCTCTTAAATTAAATCTTAAATTTAATCCTAAATGTATTAGACCGATGTGGGGGAATGCGTCTTTAAGATCGTCCAAAAAAGTGATTAATTGAGGTGTGCGTAAATTGGTCCAGACAAAACCTTGCCAGAAAAAAATAATAATTTATTACTACTAGTGATTAATTTGTGCGTAAATTGGCCCAGATAACACCTTACCTTAAAAAAATAATAAAATAATAAAAGTAACTACTAGTGATTAATTTGTGTAGAAATGGGCCGGAGCGGTGAAGGAATTCGGGGTCGGAGAGGTGTATGAAGTCGTGTCGGACTCGAATTCATAAAAGAATAGGGATGCCACTGGTTCGGTTTCTGTCCAGTTTCATATAAAACCAAAACAAAAATAAAAACCATTAGAAATATATCAAACCGAAACCGCAACCAAAACAGTCGATTTTTTTTAAACGGTTTTAAAACCAAAATATTTAAATTTATATAAAATCAAAATCGCGAAACTACGAAACCATTTAAGATTTTTCAATTTTATAAAAACCAAAAACAAAATCCAAAATCCAAAACCCAAAACCGCGAAACCGCATACTGCTGTTTTTATATATAAATAAAAACATAACTAAAATATAAAACATAAATTCTAAAAACCAAAACCAAATCACAAAATAACCATAATTAAAATTTCTAACTGGTAACCATAATTAAAGTTTCTAACAAGTAACTATAATTAAAAAAATTGAAGAACGATTGTGAAATCATTAATCAGAAATGAAATCCTAAGTCCATTTACACACGTATATATAAGAACGTATATATAAGAGCGATGAAAATATAAATAAATAAAACACACACATATGTGTGTGAAACTGTAAATATATATATAAAAAATAAAGATATATATGTAATAAAAATATATCTAAAATAACGATTTTACGGTTCGATTTCATGGTTCGATTTCATGGTTCGATTTTGCAGTTCAGTTTCACGGTTTTTATCCAAAATTAAGGTTTTTTTTTTTTTTTTGGCATCCTATAAAAGAATCAGTCGGATTGAGGCTCGCTGGCGTCCATTTCGACTTCCAAGGTTCTTCAGTTTCTTCATTTTCCGATCTATTCACCGGTGCTCGCAAATCACCTGTTGCTCCGGCGGTTTTTTGCCTTTGTATCTTTAATCGCTTCCGTGTATACTCCACTGTCTTCCAGTAAGATCCCCGGGTTTCCTCCGGCATTTACAGTACCTTCGGTGCTGAAGCTTGAACTGTAATCAGGCTTTTGGGGGCTAAAGAAAGAGATGATCGATCGAATTCCTCAATTAACTTGTTGCGACTTATGTTATTCTTGTGTAAAAAGGTAATTCAGTTATTTGATGCTTTACGATGGTATATCGTGTTTCTAGTTTACTTGCAGTTTAACTGTTCGACAAAATTCCCCAATGGCTTCCTTATCGTGCAACTTGTACTTTGCGCATAAAATGCAGTGTGAAGTTTCCAAATTGCGGTTTGAAAGTCCAAAATTGATTTCCTGCAAATTGAGACCTCCAAAGGTGGTGGTAAGTGTAGTTCAAGTGAAACCAGGATCTGCGTTTCTTCCACGTGTATTATAACGTTGAATTATGCTGTTTCTGGTTTTACAGTTTTGAATCATAAGATGGCAAAACAAGTTCAAAGCCTTTTCCTGGAAGAATGGCTGAGGAGCAACAGCGGCAGCAGCACAAGCACCAACAGCGTTAGCTCAAGACAGTTCTCTTCTGCTTCAGCACGATCCATCATTCAATCATGGGCTGATCTTAGGGACTCCCTTCATAATCAATCGTTCCAATCACATCACCTCCAATCGCTAAAGACCCTCCTAAACTCACAGCTCTCCCTTTATGTTGCAGACCCACAAGCAAAACTTCTGATTTCCATTCTATCCTCACCATACCTCTCTCTTCCGCAAGAGTCTTATCCTCTCCTTCTCAGGCTTCTCTATATTTGGGTTAGAAAATCATCCAAACCATCTTTGCTGATAATCGATTCTGCAGCTGAAGTCCTCTCCCACCTTTTCTTTGTGAAATTGGATTCCATCAAGAGTTCTCTTTTAGTCTCTGAAGGAATTCTGCTTCTAGGTGCTTTATCTTTCGGTCCTTCTATCTCTGACAAGTCGAAAATCATATGCTTGGAGTTGTTGTGTATGCTACTCGAAAAGGAATACTCGTGGATTACCTCCTCTGAGCTTATTCCCAGTGTTCTCGCAGGGATTGGTTATGCTTTATCTTCTTCTCAAAACGTTTGTTTGGTAAGAATTTTAGATTCTCTGTTGGGAGTTTGGGTTAAGGAAGATGGTCCTGCTGGTAGTGTTTTTCACGGACTCATGATATTGCATTTAATCGAGTGGGTTCTATCTAATTTCATGAATTCAAATTCTGCTGAAGAAATCAATCTCTTAAGCAAACAAATTTTAGAAACTCGAAAGCCAACCCATGCTTCATTTGCCGTGGTTATGGCTGCAGCCGGTATAATGAGGGCTTCCAGTAAGTCGGTCAGAAATGGGCTAATGGAACTGAGGATCTCCGCAGAGCAAAAGATTGATTTTATGGCAGGAGAGTTTATTTCTAAAACTAGTGACAGTCTTTTATTGCAGTGTATATCGTTAGCTTTTGCTCGAAATAATCCTGTTTCTTTCCGGCCATCTCTATTTAATTGCCTTGCTTCAGCATTATTGACCGAAGTCTTTCCACTAAAAAGTTTCTATGCACGATTTCTCGACTACACTCACGAAAAATTGTCACAACCAGGGCTTTTTGTGGTTAAAAAACATCTTGATAGTGTTATATTTAAGGAAGCCGGGGCTATAACTCGTGTTTTTTGCAATCAATATGTTTTAGCGGATGAAAGGGGCAAAAGTATGGTAGAGAATCTTGTGTGGAAATACTGTCAAGATGTCTATTCATGGCATCGACTGGTAGCTTTGATGCTTAGAGGCAATGAAGATGAGCTACTTGGGGTTATAGAGAAAATAGCTGAGTCTGCTTTTCTTATGGTGGTTGTATTTTCATTGGGGGTTACAAAACATAGGCTAGAGCCGAGATTCAACCAAGAAACCCAATTCAAGGTTTCGGTGAAGGTATTGGTTTCGCTTTCTTGTATGGAGTATTTCCGGAGGATGCGTTTGCCCGAGTATATGGACACGATAAGGGGTGTTGTTGTGAGTGTTCAGGAGAACGAAGCTGCCTGCGTGTCTTTTGTGGAGTCCATGCCTTGTTATAACGACTTGACGAATCGAAATGGTATGAACACTTGATCTTAGGCGCTCCATTCCTAAATTTCCTTATATATTTAGGTGTTATTTGGTTTAGGTTTGTAAAATAGTTTTAGAAAAAAAATCGAAAATTGTGAGAAGTTGTGAGTTTGTTTGTTTTGGTTTAAAAAGATAGTTTTTGAAAATTTCGAGAACATTTTTGAAAATTTTGAAGACAACTTTTGAAAATTAGGAAAAGTTGTTTTGTTTAGTTTAAAAAAGAGAGTATTTATCAATAATATGTTAAAAATTTGAAAAGTAAAAGTGATATGATTGATTAATTGAAATGTGATGTTGAAAAGATAGATAATGGGGATGTTTATTGGATGAATATGTGGAAGAGAAATGAAAAATAAATATATGAGAAAAGAGTTAATATTAAATTTATAAAATTATAAAAGTATAATATTAACAGCAGGTGATGTGATATATTGAGTATTGTGAAAATTGTTTTCTAAAAGTGTTTTTGAGTTGTTTTGTTAAAGAAATGGTAGCATTTTGAGTTTTTGAGAGCCTGGAACAATACTAGAGTAACAAACCAAACAACACATGTTTGATTTAGTTCTAAAAATATTGTCAAAAGAGAAACTTTATTATTTTAGTTAAGACGAAAGAGAGGGAAGGTTGACGTGGAGAAGGGGGTATTATTGGGGTTTGACTGAAAAAGAAAGAGATTTGATGGAAATGGTGTGACGAGTGATAGAGGGAGAGAGACTTGGCGATGTGTGGGAGAGAAAATATGTAGAGCGATAAGAGAGAAAAAAGAAGAAGAAAGCAAGCAGTTCAAATTTTGCCAAAATATTTTTCCGTTGTGCTGCTCAAAGAAAAATAAATGAGTTTTTTTTTTTTTTTCTTTTAAAAATAGAGAATGTGTCTCCGGGATTGAAACCAAACAAGACCTTATGAATTTTCCTTGTAGGTTCCTTGAGTTTGAAGAAAGCGGAATACAATTGGTCTAAAGATGAAGTTCAAACTGCTAGAACTCTATTTTACTTGCGGGTCATTCCAACTTGCATTGAACGATTGCCACCTTTTGTATTTCGGAAGGTGGTGGCTCCAACTATGTTCTTGTATCCTACTAAAGTTGATGTTCAATTGCCACCTTTTGTATTTCGGAAGGTGGTGGCTCCAACTATGTTCTTGTATCCTACTAAAGTTGAATTTTTTATTCATAGATCTCAATATTTATGCATGTGTATATTTTGTTTCTTATTACATACTTCATTAGATATCTGGGACATCCGAATGGAAAAGTGGCTAGAGCCGCTCATTCAATGTTTTCGGCCTTCATATCTTCTGGGAAGGATTTGAATCAGGAGGATGAAAGAGATGCATTGAAGGAGCAACTTGTTTTCTACTATGTAGAAAGATCTTTGGAGGTGTATAAAGGCTACTGGTTTTTGTTTTTTTTTTGGGGGGGGGGGGGGGTCAAGTTTGAGTTTTCTATTAGGTACCAATTTTATTCTCGGAAAATGATAGTTGTAAATTTAGGCATTGTTTGGTAATACTTTTTCTTTTAATTACTTTTTTTAAAGCCAAAAATAAAAAATTGAAACTAGTGTTTGTTTTTCACTTATGAAAATACTTTTTGGAAAAAAGAAGTCAGAACAAGTATTTTTTTTGGAAGGTAAAATAAAGTTACTTTTCATTCGTTCAACCATCTATGAAATTCTTTTCGGTTGTGGATAACATCAAGATATACTCTCTACAGTCTACACTATGAAACACAATGGATTAATTGTTTTTGCTTTTTATGTAGAACTTTTTTGTATTTTGATGCCTATATTTGTTTGTTCTTTTTCCTCTCTTATATGCAAACTATAGAGATATCCTGGGATTACCCCTTTTGAGGGCATGGCTTCTGGAGTTGTTGCATTGGTTAGGCATCTTCCTGCTGGAAGCCCACCCATATTCTACTGCATCCACAGTGTTGCGGAGAAAGCTAATAGCCTCTGCAATGGAGTCTCGAGTCAAGAGACTGATCAGTGGAAAGACTGGAAAGGAGAGTTGGAGCCTTGTAAGAAGGTTTTTGAGTTGCTTATTCGTCTCCTCACTTTGGTGGATATACAGGTAAGAGGAAACTAACATATGATTTTTGTTCGTTTACTGTTTCTGTTTCCAGATTTCTGTTTCTGTTCTCTTAAAACTTGGAACAGAAATAGAAATGTGGGAAAGATTCAGTTCTATTCCCATTAATTTGTTCTAAAAATCTGGTAGCAGAACAGAACATTTTTTTTGTTCTCATATTTTTGTTTTTGTTCCCACTTTTCTGAGAGAAGAAATAAAAATATGGGAACAGAAACATCAAACAAATAGGGTTCAATTAATGTTTCTAATCCCACATTTCTGGTTCTGTTTACAGTTTTTTGAGAACAGAAACAAAAATTTAGGAATGGAAACACTAAGAAATGGCACCAATTTTCAGCAATTTGCCCACCATCAGTTGTTATGAGTTATATGGATTGTGCAGTTTATTTGGGTAATTGCATTGGTGTTACTGTTCCCAGATTTCTGAGAACAAAAAACAAAAAATTTAGGAACAGAAACACCTGTCATGAAGGTGATATCATCAAACAATGCTGTTTTTTTTTTTTTTTTGTTTTTCCCAAGGTTTTACCGAGCTTGATGAAGCTATTAGCACAGCTTACTGTTCAACTTCCAAAAGAAGGCCAGAACTTGGTTCTTAATGAATTACATGTACAAGTCGCTGAATCCGACGACGTTACAAGAAAACCAACGCTAGTTTCATGGCTGCAATCACTCTCTTATCTTTGCTCTAAGCAAACCACAAGAAGAGCATCTGCTCGAAACGTGGGCACATTAAGCTGGAATGGAGTCAATGCACGGCTCTAGATATAGTGGAACAATTACTAGGGGTTTGTGTTTGTTTTAGTGTTTCTGATTCTGTTCCCGGAAAACTTGGAACAGAAACTAACAGAAATATGGGAACGAAAATGAATCTGTTTCTGTTATGGATTGAAATGTTTAAACTTCTGGGAACAGATTCCTTTTGTTCATGTATTTCTGTTTCTAGTCCAGGTTTCCCAGGAAGATACACCAAGACCCCTATCATATATACATATTTTTTTAATTTTATAATATATATGCTAATGAGTTACAATATCATGCTAGACAATGTTTCGTTGTTTATTTTTCTAAATATATCGGCCATAAGACTATTTATTACTAACATTATTTTTAACAAAAAAATTATAGCAATTAAATTTTATATATTAAATGTTCATTGAGTTTATTTTGTGGCTTTTTACCATATAGTCCCCCATTATTGGTTTTTAAAGTTTTTTTATCCTATTTATAGAGAATTTATTTTTTAGTCATTATCAATTTATTATTTCAGTCCTTGCTGCTCTTTTAGTTAACGTTAATTATGATATCAAATATAAATTCAACACTCGTTAATATCAACTGGATAGATTCAATTTAGTTGATGTTGACTGAAGGTTTAAAAAATAAAGAGAAAAAAACATAGACAAAATATTAGAAGGTCTATGGTGGCATTTGGTTAGTGTTTTTGCTTTTTTGTTTCTATTCCAAAAAACTGGGATATGAATTTTGTTTTCATTCTGAAGTATTCCGGGAATAGAAATATGTTTGGCAACGACCATTATCTGGAAATTGTTTCTTTCAATTTATGAAAACAGAAACAAGAAACACGTTTAATTGCAACATTTGTTCTTTTTTTCTCTTTAAATATATAGTGGTCGGCGTGGTGGTGGTGGTGGCCAACAGATTGGTAGTGAAAATAATTTTGTGGGAGTAAATATGAATGTACATTTTTTTGTTTCTCATATTCTTAAGAAATTTAGAAATTACTTTCAAATTATTTCAAAATTTTGGGAACAGAAACGTGTTTACTAAACGCGTGTCTATACATTAATCCTAAAATTTTGGAAACGGAAATAGAAATCAGGGAACGGAAATGTATTTGGTTGTATATTTACATGTTTGTAGCTGTCAATTTTGTGTACTTAAAAATGGTGCATATTTGGCTTAAAATGTGAAATTTATAGTTCTAATATCTGACATATATATTTGTTCTTGCAGGGAACAATGAAACATCAACATGAAGTGATCTTGAACTTGGAACCAAAACAAGAACAACTGTGTTTGAGTAGGAAAATTGTATAAAATTAATATTGTTTCATGATTGTAGTTGTACGATTCTTTTTTTGATTGAATAGATATGGACTAATAATTAGTTGGTCTAGTGGTAACGAACTGGTTCATTAGGTTGAGTGTTTGGGGTCCAGTTCTCTGTGACGGAGATGTTAGTTTATTTGTATTTTTCATTCATTTTGTATTTAAAAAATTAATAAATAGAAACATTGTGATTTGATTGGTAACAATTTTGATGTGTTCTCTTCTGAGTTTTAAAAATTTGAGAGCAAAATAAAATAAAATTCCTCCTATTTTTGTTTTTGTTTTAATAATTTTTGGTTACAAAAACATAAATCTAGGATTGAAAAACATAGAGAGGAGTCTTGACATAGTTTTTAATCGAACTTAAAATTTGGTGGGATATCTTAAAAATTGTACTAAATTAATTAAAAAAATCAAATCAAATAAGTATTTTATTTTTTTTATCTCATCTCTTAGAGTTATGCAAATTAATGTTACAACTAGGGTTGTGTTTCTGATCGTCGCCCTACCGTCGCCGGTTACCATACTCTGATTGTTGGATTCCGGCCAATTGTCGGTCGCCGAGCTTCTGGTTGTCAGATTTTTTTTTTAGTTATTTTTTAAGGATATTTATGTCATTCATGTATTACTTAGAGTTTTTGTATTGTGTTATTATTTCTATTATAAACAGAAAGAGAGACTGACAACATAGTCAAATCGTTTCATTCTTCTTTTGTTGTTCCCTGAATTTTAACATGGTATCAAGAGCAGATTTCGATAAGACATTAATCTCATAAGATATGTTATATGATTCATTATTATTATCATTATTATTATTTGCTTACTTTTTCCCTTCTTGTTTATTAGCCTCTTGAAGAAAAAAAATGTACCGCAACATCACGGTAATTGCCATCTCCGATTCTAGATCCAATGCCTCACCGTCATTGTTTTCCAACTCCAATGTCTCCACCTACCATCGCCCACATTTAGGGCTGACAAAACAGGTATTTACACGATGACACGATACGAGACTGACACGAAATTATCAGGTCTAGATTTTGCTTATCAGGTATCGGGTCGTTATCGTGTCAGACCCGATAATTCGATAAGAAATAGTGCAGATTATCAGGTTGACCTGATAACCCAATAGGTTACACGTTAAGAATTTCGTGTATTCAGATTACACGATAACCTGAGATCTAATAGGTTACCCGTTAATTTAATAAATTATTTTTACAGTCCCAAATTATCAAATATTATAATTTAGTACCTAATATATATATTCGCATTTCCCTAACCCTACTCATTTAGTCAATTTAATAGGTTAACATGTCATTAACGTGTAATGGGTTAACGTGTAATGGGTAGGTTAATGTGTAATGGAAACCTATTAGATCTTATCGTGTCATGTTTACCTGATAGGTTTCGTGTCATCGTGTGACACGAAAAATTATCGTGTTGTGTCGTGTTGACACGATAATTTTCATGTCGTGTTCGTGTTTGGGTAGTCTGACACGATATGCTTATCGTGTCGTGTTCGTGTTTGGGTCTTATCGTGTTTCGTGTTATCGTATAATGACCTGTTACCTGTTTTGCCAGCCCTACCCACATCCGACGCCACCAACACTAGTGTTGTCCAAATCTGAAGCCTCTACTGCTATCGTTGTCCAAATTCAAAGCCTCCACCACCGTTGCCGACCAGATTTGTCACCTCTATCCAGATCCAACGTCGCCACTACTTTCAACGTAGACCAAATTAGAGTCTCAAGTTGTTGAGAATTGGTTAGTCAAGCTCATAACGGACAAGTTGAATCGAGAACTCATTCTTGTAGGTTTGAAATATACCTAAGGAAACTGTGTGGTACACCACTTATATCATTCAAGTAAACAAAAGTTGTTTACAGAAATGTTATATTCGAGAGAAATAGTTTCTCAAATCTTTTGACATTAATGAAAGATAGAAATGGACAAGATGTTGGACATCGTATAAACCGACAATAGAGTTTATCGGGAACCATTTATAGTAAATACACCTAGTATACAAATTCTTTGTATAGATGGTAGGACATCCACGTCATCTAATAGATGTATTAGATATGTTAATCAAGATGATGAGGAGTGGCTTTCAGCGGAAGGTAAAAGACTTACTAGTTACAAAGGGTATGATGTTAGACATCATAAAGGAAAAATAACTGTAAAATAATTAATGGATTGTATGTACAACTAATCGAGCTTAGGCTCAAATGGTAAGTTGAACATATAGAAAGCGAGGTTAATGGCGATAAGGTGTTGTAGCATCAAGAAATTTATATTGTATAAAAACCTTGATGTTAATTTTTTATTAGCCATTATTGTACATTTTGGAATACGAAATTTAACAAATATATGTAAAAATCTCAATGGCAACATTGTAGACGATATTTACATTAATCAGCAAGAGGACTTCATAATGAATGATGAAAGTCATGAAGTATACAAGTTGCAAATGTTCGGACTAAGGCGATGTTTCACTAATCTAGAATATTTGAACAATCTTTTTTGATAGGGCAGTCAAAATATTTTGACTATGTTAAGAACGAGGAATGATCCAAGTGTATACATTAATATGATGGAAAGTAGAAACTTCTAATGTATAGACAACACTCCAATTTTGGAATGTTATCTCTGGTTATAGTATAATTTTCAATTAAGATTCTCCATGAAGATTTGGTAAGGGCCTCCTTAATACTACGTATAAAGTTCTATGAGATATATCTAAGGATGAACACATTTCCAAATCTCAATATATAAGGTCGACGCAACAAATTGCTAATGAGGATGGTAGCGCGTGAAATACGCCGCTACCTACACTTGTAAGTATATGAGGTCTAAATTTTAATATAGTGGATATTTAAAGATCGGATATCATTCCCATAGGGAAAACATGAATAATTGAGTACCGTAATTTACGTAGTCTCATATTATCCTGATGATTCAATTTAATATTTAAATTAAACTAATTAAAACTACTCCTAAAGATTAATTCTAATTATTCTAATTAACTAGGGATCAATTTCATTTACTTAGTACCTATTCGGCTTAGTTTAATTATTAATAACGGTTATTATCACATAAAAAAATCTCGGTATCTATAACTCACTCGCTCCCTTTTCCAAGTAAAAAGTGAGCGAATACATGACTTCGTGTTGATGCCGAAGTCCCCCACGCACACCTTTTCGAACACATAGCCACGTGAGTCTTGACCCAACCTCATGGATTGCACACTCTCCAACTCCCTCCCGGGTTATTGGATCGTTGCGTTATGTTTAACCCTAATCCGAATTCGGGGTTACCTCTCCCGAGTGTCAAACCCCATATTCTCGATTTATCGTAACAAGCATAATAAATGTGAAATAACGGTAAGCACAATTGGAATTGGATAACAAACCATTAGAATAACTTATTTTCAACTAAAGAGATATTTACATGAATTACATCTAACCCTAACTAATCTCTAACTAAACTAACATGATCTTAGCCATTACAATATTAAATCAAGAGGAGATCATCATCATGAATAATAAATATTAAGTACAAAGATGGAAACAAGGAAAGAAAAGCCAAATCTTAAAGTGGAGTAGTCCACTTTCGCCAAAGAACGATCCTCCCGAGCTTCATCTTCTCCATTGATGAACTTCCTCTTTTAGCTCTTCAAGAATTGGCCAAAATCAATTCCTAAAACTAATCTAATTTACTCCTAAATTATCTAGTCCTATCTAAGGTGAAAAAAGATCTCCAAACATAATAGGGCATAAGACAAAAATGGGGAAGAAAGGGGTTAAAGTAAAGATTTGGAAAATATCTTCAAAATATCTAAAATTAGATATTTCTCGCAGAGTGTCACTGCCTAGGCGGTGGTTAGGTCGGTTAAGGTTCTGACGGATCTTCGCCTAGGCAGAGGTTAAGTCGGTTAAGGTTCTAACGGATCTTCGCCTAGGCAGAGGAATTTCCGCCTAGGCAGTGGTTCAGCAATCCAACTTCTTGCCTCTTCTCCGCCTAGTCGATGGAATTTCCACCTAAGCGATGGTCTTTATGCACCGAAACCTTGTTCTTCACGTTTTGTTCACCGTTTCTTCACTATTTTCGCTTATTTATCACTTCTTTTCGTCCCTTCACCTGTTTTACACTAAAACGAAATTAAATATAATTAATACGCTAAAAAACTAACAAATTCGGTTTAAAAGCAGATAGGTTATTTCTACCTATCAAATACCCCCAAACTTAGAATTTTGTTAGTTCTCGAGCAAAACACTAACACTAAACTAAACTAACTAATGAACTAACTAACTAAAAATGAAAAACTTAAACACAAAAGAAGTACATGCATGTAAATATAAAGTTCAATCGAAAGGACCAATTTGTTCTTCCTTCAATATCCCTAAATCTGATCAAGTTCGGGAAATAACCCACACCAAGTGGTGTTCTAGAATTTCAACGATCAATATCAATAAAAATCATTCTAGATCCATTAAATGTGTGTGTGTAAGAACTCAAATGCATAATTACGCACATACCGGATTGGATTATTCAATTATTAAGTTCATAACATATACCGTTTAAGGATTCAGGAAAATCATACGCTTGATTGGGGTCTACTATCCATTAATGTAGGCTCGGATATTCACAGAGACCAATAGAGCTTGGTTTGGCTTTGGAGAACAACCACAGGTATCACTAGAATTGAAAATAGATAATCGGTTTAAGTGATCGATACCCGAGGTAAAATCGTTTGTCGCTATCCCCTCTCATAACCCCACACATTTAAAGTAAAACTCTGAATGAGAATTAAAGATCATTGTATTCACTTATCAAAAGTAAAGAAAATGAAAACTATATTCACATTTTTTTTTACACAACACATTTCTAAATTAATTCAAATTATTACAGTTTTAAGAGCGTGCAAAAAGAAGTTAGAGAAACACCCCCCCAAATTTATTCGAATTTATAAAATTTTAGGAATATGTAAAAAGCAATGGTAGAAACACACCCCCAAACTTATTTTAGGAGCATGTGAAAAGAAATACTAAAGTGACAAGTGAATACACTTAATACCGAATCAATAAAAATTTCATCCGAAACCCGACCGCTCACTTGATTTCACTCAATTTGAAAATTAGGCTTAGCGACATTGGGTTAGAAAAAATTTAAATGAAAAGAGTATTTGAACGTTTTCAGAATTGATTACGTTATCGGCTTCGACAGACATAACAAGAGATGAAATTTTTCAGGTTAACTACAACGGTTCAAGGGAAAAAAATGACGGCCTAAATCACGTCTCCAGAATTACCTTACCTAGGATTTTGCCTCAAGTTTCCCCCAAATCAAGTTCTAAATTCCTCATTTTTGTCATGAACTTCATATTGAATAATCACCGTCTAATTGTTCAGATTATTATACATTGAGTCCGAATGTCGTGCGATTTTAGGATCGAGATAATTTTTACCCAATTGACATGTTAAGCACACAAAAAACACATGGAAGGCATTACCCCCAACCTCAATATGCAATTAGGGGATAATTCTCATCATCGGGACTTGGCCCAAATGAACTCACCAACTAAACAAGCAAATACAACTTCATACATACACATTTATAAACTAAATCTAATACTAACATACATGAATTAATCTAACACTACACATGCAAAAACAAAAATTAAACTAAACTAAACTAAAAATTAAAAGCTAAAACATACATTAAAATAATAAAATACATATATAAACATAATTCTGTACATCAAATTTTTTTGCATTTTGTTAAAAAAAAAAAAATGGTTCATCCTTCTTCTACAAAAACAAAAAAAATGGATGAATACCCACTAAACTAACATCTATTCCATACCAATACATGCTTGAACAAAAGTAGTGTTCCACAATCAGCGAACCCAATAAACATACAACATTCATGCAAACAAAATGGGTTGAACACATACCTAGGGAATAAGATGTAGAAGTCTTATTCCCTATTGTCCACCTGACGATGAGTCATTACCATCATCTTGTTGGAAAGGAGAGTGTGGTTTCTGTAGCAGATGTGGCGGCACGGATGGCATCGGAGGGTAATCACGCATCTCAAGGCCGAGGCCTTTGCAAATCATCTGTTGGACTTGATCTTGCTGCCTCGAATATTGGTCTAGGAAAGAACCTATCTCGTATTGGTTTTGGCGGATGTTCCGAAGCTCATTGTATAACCTCTCCTGGGGGTTTTCATTTCGGGCTTCGGAAGGTCCCTCCGTCTCATCGGTTGGCTCTTTCCCTTCTTCAGGCTCGAGCTCGGCTGCCTCTTGCGCCCCAGTCTTCCACAAATGATTTATCTTTGATAGATCTAGTGGAACTATAGGGTGGAAAAGGTTTTCCCCGGATACCGTCACTCCAGTTAGTTAGAAAATGTTGGTCAAAAGTGGCAGAAACGGGAGCCTACCCTTTACCGAATTCGCAGCGTGCATGATCGATGAATAGATCAAGAACCCAACATTGATTGCTTTTCCAGTTTAAATTTTGTAGATCAAAATGGCCCTGTCCTTTGAGACGTATGAGAGATGTGACGTCGGTAGGAGGCTTCCACAAATGAAGTGGTGCCAGATTTTCGAAATTGGATTGAGCTATTTTATTGAGAAAGTAGCGACATTCGATCCCTGATGTTTCCACATGACTTCGCCGGATGTGATCTTTTTAATGACCCTCTATATATTTGGTTCTTGGCTTCCAGTGGACCTCGGTGCCACTAGTTCAAAGAGATCATTAATAAATTTAGGACTGAAGATGATCAACCGATTTCGAACTCTCGCTTGGTAGTCTATGACCTTCGTGGCGTTAGCGTAAAATTTCTTGACCAAAGCTACCTCACCAAGGGGTGGCGATTTACAGAATTGCTCCCAGCGGCACCTTTAAATTTCTTGTTGAAATTTTGCTGGGAGATCCTCTATCGGACCAAAACCATGTTGGCGTATGCATGTTCGAAAGGTTTCGTGTTTGTTGTAATGCTCCTCCGCTTGTTTTGACACAAAACGGGTGGCATCATAGTCAACTTCGGTCGGCACCTTGGGTTGCGAACTCGACCCTTCTCCTCTCGCCCTCTTCTTAGCTACCCTCTTCGGCATTTTCTAACAATCAAAATCACAAAAACCAATATAACCTCATCATATATGAACAATTGAAAAACATAAACTCCCCAAATCACTTTGTCAAGAACACATACATCTCAAAACAAACACACCCATTTGCAATTTTCAACCATATTTCACAAATATAACATACTATCTTGGTTCACACACTTAACCAATCCATTTAAACATGTTTATCACCAAGAATCAAATCAAAATCCTAAATAAATTTGAAATCGCGAAAATAGGGTTTAATGGGTTTAGGGCAAAACTTCAAAATCCAATGATTTTTTACTTTAATAAAGCAAACCAACCAATAATTTCAACAACTAGATAAAATCTAAAGTAAAATAAACTTACTTGTTGAGAATTTATGGTCAAATCGATTGGAAATGAAGAAATCGTACATTTTCTTCAAAAACCCTAGATTTTTGGAAATGAGGGTGAAAATCCAATTCTTAGTGGTTGATTCATGATGGAAATGACTAATTTTGGTAATGGAATGATGATTTTTGAGTATTAGAACGATTTGGAAGTGAGGTTTTAGAGAGAAGGTAGAGGTTTTAGGAAAAAAGGTTTCGCGATTTCTAAAATGAGCGAATGGGTGTTTTAACTGCAGAAGGTCCACCGCCTAGGCGGTGGACCTTTTTTGCAGAAAAACAAGCAACCAATATTTTTACCGCTTAGGCGGTAGGCCTGTAGCTCTTTTTTCATGTTTTTCTCAAATTTTCAAAAAAACGGCTCCACCCCATACATTTCCACTTCGCTTGTTCCACTTGTTTAAACGTGAAACACTTCCCCAAGCGTCTACACTCCTAAATTCACTTTCGAACACGCTCTGAAGCCATGCCGGCTTCCAAAAAGAATAAATAATAAAATAAATAGTAACAAATATCGGGTAATTTGATACCCTGTGTTTCATTTCAAAAACAAATATTACGCTTACTTTACCGTCCCCAGCTGGACTTTCGTGTTACCAAGCATTTTTCACCAAAATTCCCCATAGACAAGGAATTTAGGCTCAAATGCTCAGTCGGATCAAGATCATGAATTGAAGTCGGCTTCACCTCTCTATCCTTATCATTTTCAATATAAGCTTGATCTCGGGATTGAGAATTAAGAATTCCAATATTCTTCATCGTTTCTCGCACGGCTTGATCACATTAACACAATAAAACAAAAATAAAAATTAAAAATAAAACAAAATAAATGTCAGGATTAACAATCGACCACTTATTCACAATATCAACTTAAAATTTACACAGTCCCTGGCAACGGCGCCAAAAATTTGGTAGCGCGTGAAATACACTGTTACTTACGCTCGCAAGTATATGAGGTCTAAGTTTTAATATAGTGTATCTTTGAAGATCGGATATCATTCCCACAGGGAAAGTGTGAATAATTGAATACCGCAATTTACGTAATCTCAAATTATCCTGACGATTCAGTTTAATATTTAAATTAAACTAATTAACAATATTCCTAAGGATTAATTCTAATTATTCTAATTAACTAGGGATCAATTTCATTCACTTAGTACCTATTTGATTTAGTTTAGTTATTAATAATGGTTATTATCACATCAAAAAATCTCGGTATCTATAACTAACTCGCTTTCTCTTCCGAGTAAAAAGCGAGCGAATACATGATTTCGCGTTGACGACGAAGTCCCCCTCGAACGTCTTTCCGAACACATAGCCATGTAAGTCTTGACCCAACCTCGTGGATTGCACACTCTCCAACTCCCTTTCGGATTATTGGATCATCGCGTTGTGTTTAACCTACTCCGAATCTGGGGTTATCTCTCCCGAGTGTCAAACCCCGTATTCTCTATTTATCGTAACAAGCATAATAAATGTGAAATAATGATAAGCACAATTGGAATTGGATAACAAACCATTAGAATAACTTATATTCGACCAAACAGATATTTATATGAATTACATCTAACCCTAACTAATCTCTAACTAAACTAACATGATCTTAGTTATTACAATATTAAATCAAGAGGAGATCATCATCATGAATAATAAATATTAAGTACAAAGATGGAAATAAGGAAAGAAAAGCCAAATCTTATAGTGGAGTAGTCCACTTTCGCCAAAGAACGATCCTCCCGAGCTTCCTCTTCTCCATTGATGAACTTCCTCTTTTAGCTCTTCAAGAATGGGCCAAAATCACTTCCTAAAACTAATCTAATCTACTCCTATCTAAGGTGAAAAGGGATCTCCAAACATAATATGGCATAAGACAAAAATGGGGAAGAAAGGGGTTAAAGTAAAGGTTTGGAAAATATCTTCAACATATCTAAAATTAGATATTTCTCGCAAAGTATCACTGCCTAGGTGGTGGTTAAGTCGGTTAAGGTTCTGACGGATCTTCGCCTAGGCGAAGGTTAAGTTGGTTAAGGTTCTGACGGATCTTCGCCTAGGCGGAAGAATTTCTGCCTAGGTGATAATTCAGCAATCCAACTTCCTGTCTCTTCTCCGCCTAGGCGGTGGAATTTCTGCCTAGGCGGTGGCCTTTATGCACCGAAACCTTGTTCTTCACGTTTTGTTCACCGTGTCTCCATCGTTTTCGCATGTTATCACTTCTTTTCGTCTCTTCACCTGTTTTACACTCAAACAAATTAAAACGAAATTAAATATAACTAATACGCTAAAAAACTAACAAATTCAGTTTAAATATAGATAGGTTATTTCCACCTATCAGAGGACCTCTACTAGCTAATCATGGGATTTGTATCTAAATGGTGTGAGTCCAAAAAAGTTAGTTAAGAGAGATTTGAGGAATAGAATTCCATACACTTCGGCAGTTGGAATCTCATGTATTTTGTCCTATTTACTAGAATTGATATCAAACACAATGTTAGCTTGACCAACGGATATTAATTTCATTTAGACTAAGAGTACTGAATGGTATTAAAATATATCCTAAAGTATTTTGAAAGAACTAATGACAAATTTTTGAGAAATAGAGAATGAGAACATCATAATCATGGATTCATGGTATTGAATTTCAATTTCGATGAAAATAATTGCTAGTATTCTTTAGGATATTCTTATATCTTGATAGGTGCACTCTTAGTGGAAAAAGTTATGGATGAGATCCAAAACTTCAGATCTACTACAGACACCAATTTTATTACCGCATCAAATGTAGTTTATAAAGTGTAAAGATTTAAAACTCCATTTAACAAACTTAAATCAACCGCTGAGTCACAATATCCCGGTGCTATGACAATGAGAGGTTTATAGCTCATGTCGAGAAACCTAGATCTCATCAATATCCAAACACTAGGTGTGGTGCTTTCATGTAATCAGTGAAAGTTGTATCCATTTAGAGAGTGTGCTCAATGGATAACATGACTGATCAACTCACTCAAAGCCCTAACACAACAAATGTTAGCCGAATGAAGTATATAATACTTTACTGGATTGGTTATAGTACTAGTGGGAGATTGTTGGGGATAAGTCCTATAGACAAATTTGGGTGGGCTTATTTTTGGAACTAATCTTAAGTAATTAAATAATAAAAAGGGCCTATAATCAGAAAAGAGAAGAGAAGAGAGAGAGAGAGAGAGAGAGAGAACTAGCTTACACAGACGAGCGGTGACAAGGACGATGAAGACGATAGCGTTGGCGATGAACGAAGAACAGAAAAGAGAGAAGATGATAGCGATGAACTGATGAACAATTTCGGGAATGAGGGGGATGAGGATGGATTAGGGTTCTCATTGAGAATTAACAAAATACTGAGTGTGTCCTTCAAGTGGGATGAGAATGGATGGGATGGAAAAGAAACAATTTTTTTTTTTTTTGGTTTCTCACTTCCTTGAGGATTTCAAGAATTAATCCCAAAATTTTAGAATGGGATGGGAACAGAAATGGGTTTACAAAATACGTTCTCAAAAATCAATCCCTAAAATCTAGGGATGAGATGAGATGGGAAGGGACAACTAAGGTGGCGTTTGATTAGTGTTCCCACTTTTCTCAACCCTCTTGGGATGGGTTGAGTTGGGTTGAGTTGAGAATTCTATTTCCTTCTGAGAACAGAATTGCGTTTGGTAACGATAATTTTTTTTTGTTCTGGGAACAGAATCACGTTTGGTAACGATATTATCCTAGAATCGTTTCCTCACAATTGTTATTTTCTTTTTATTTATTTCTTTAAGATTACCAAAGAACAAGAAATTAAGAACACTAATTCTGAGAGATCATCAAGAAATCTTTAAGAAATTAAGAACGAACCCTAAACTAAAATCAAGAATGAACCCTAAACCAAAATGAAGAACCAAACCCTAAATCAATTTGAGCAATAAAATCGAAATCGAAATTCAAAATCGATTTATTGATCGATTTCAGTAACGAAATCGAAATTAAACCCTAAACCAAAATCAAGAACCAAACCCCAAATCGATTTGAGCAATGAAATTGAAATCGATCTCGTGATCAATTTCAGTAACAAAATCGAAATCAAAACCTTAAACTAAAATCAACAACCAAACCCTAAATTGATTTGAGTAATGAAATCAAAATCAAATCAAAAATAAAAAATCGAAATCGATTTTGAAGGCGAGGAGGAGAAACGATTTCGACAAAGACGAAGGGATGAGGAAGAACGATTTTGACGAAGACGATGGTGACGGTTGTGGGGGTGATGGGGTCGAAGGCTACGAAATTGGAGAGAGAGTTAGTCGGAGGCTAGTAATTCGGTTGAAATGAAATCAGAGCCATATTTCGTCAGTGGTTGAGAAATCAAAGCCTTATTTTGTCGTCGGAGGCTGAGAAATCACTGGCGATGGCTGTGGCGGCGATGGGAGGCCGATTTCTTCGTAGATTGCAAGGCAAGAGGCGTCGGCTGCAAATGGCGAAGGAACAATAGAGGTTGCAGATGGCAATAGAGAAGAAAAAGATGTAAAAGGAAAAAGAAAATGGAAATAAGTTCAACCAAAGTTAAACACTGGACCAACTAACAATTTTTTTAATTCCTAGCGTGTCCCTTATTTAGGATGGGTTGGGTTGGGTACAAAAAAAAAAAAAAAAAAAAAAAAAAACCTTTTTTGTTTCTCATTTCCTTAGAATTTTGAGAATCAATTCTCATTTTTTTTATGTTGGGTTGGGTTAAGTTTTGTGTTGCTAAACACGTTCCCAAAAATCAATCCCATAATTTTTGAGTTAGGTTAAATTGGGTTAGAATGGAAACACTAACCAAATGGGGCCTAACCAAACAAGGCCTCATATACCAACCTGGTATTTTGCAAATCACCATGCATGTATAATATAATGAGAAATTTGATGAAATGTCTCATTTCATAAAACCATCACTCTACGGGTCCTGTAACATTAATTTTTTAAAACATGACATAGTCTTTAGAAAGTAATTTTTTAAATCTTGAGACCTCTCAATAAGATTCCCTAATATAATTGACAAAAAACCTTAAATATTCGATTGAGATGTCTAGCTTTTTAATGAGATTAAAAAGTAATAAGATCATATACATTTAGTAATTGAACATCCTAAAATGTTCTTGGTAGTAGGATTATTATTGGTCCTTAACAATTTAGATAGATTGGCTTGTGTGGTATTTTTCTATGGAGAATGATGAATCTCAAATCCATCGGTATGTGACGCTAGAATAACCACAAGGGGGGCTTGTTAAGTGGTAATGAGTGCTTGAACATGATCATATTTAATATTCTATGTCAACAATATTACTTAAGGTCAAAATAAAATATTTAAATTGTAATAGTGCATGCGATCTTTTGACTTGAGGTACTCTTTGTTATGTGTATATGCTCATATACTTTGATAGTACCAAGTTTGCTCCTAGCCACAGAACTTCAAATATATTAATTAGATATAGTGGGACATACATATGATTATTTGAGTATCCAAGAAATAATCTATTACTCTTTAGCAAAAAAAAAATTGTCCTATGTGATCAGACCTGATTTATTTAAAATATTTGGTCAAAATAATATAACAATTAGATTAAAATTCTAATTAGTCTCATAAAATAAATCGTGGATCAGAAGCATATGATTAGACTAAGAGTTTTGACTTTATTTCGTAAAGTTGGTTCTTTTAAATATTTTTAAAAAAAAATAATTAAATTTGAAATGTGAAATTGTGATGCGGGAGTTTTTTAAGCGCAGGTGAAAGGCACGTGTTCATAATACCACCGTCAGAGCTCGACCGCCGAACTACGCAACCGAGTTAACGAATCAAGATGACGCCTTTTCTTTATCTCCGACCTTCTTCGAGTCTGCTCCCAATCGCATTCACGAGAGCGAAGCAAATCGCCTTTTCTTCCACTCCGATTCTACATTACGGTCACGCCGGCGGGAATCACCGGAGAATCTGTATGAAAATGCCCGCGACATCATCTTCGCCACTTACTCGCACCATCAACCTCCCGATTCAATCCGGCGAACCGGTCCAGATCGTCGCTGTCCCTGGTGTCTCCGATTCCGATTTCAGGCGAGTCTCCTCTTCTATTATTTTTAATCTCCCCTATCATATATGCGTCGCATAGTGTAAAGTCGACAAAATTTTACCCGGGATGCACATATTTATGAAAGCGGAACAGTTCAATTAACTTCCAATTGTTGTGAATGCACTGTAATTTGATAGATATAAGTTGATTTTTGTTTTTTTCATTTCATTTGTAATCCTCAAACGAATGATGTGACTTCCTTATATAATGCTAATTAAAAACTCTAAACACCATGTAGGAAAGCATGTAGAAATTGATAGGATCCGGAAAAGCTAGGGTTGGATTCGGACATTCCATTTGAATTGTTCTTTAATGGGGGATTCTTTGGACGAAAAAGTAGCTTGTTCCTTAAGTAGTATGAATTATGAAAGGCTTTGTATTGAAATTCAAGCTAACAGGAGCTTGTTCTTTGATGGCGTTATTGGGAGAATTGGTATTGAATTTACCCAAATGTCAGTCCTTTCACCTTTGGTCTCTATTATGAATGCCTTCCATCTCTTACTAAGCCTTTTACTCAAATCTGAAGTAAGAAGGTAGGACAAGAGGAATGACACTAACGAAGCTGAGAGTTAGAAGCATTGTTTAGGAAGAGTTAGAGGTCATAGACCCTTGGGTCCATTTGACGCCTTGAACTCCAATGAATCAGTCCGGTGCAGCTCTTCCCTAGTCGCCTTTCTCTCCGCTGGTCCTTCCCACTGGCTCAGATTCCTCAGTTAGACAAAGTGAAAGAAAGAAAGCTTTCTTGATGAAAGTGGAAGTTGCGGATAGACAAGTTGATAGTTGAACAAAAATGACCTTTGATTTGAAAGAGGTTTCTAAAGAAACTTTAGCCGTCCGGTCTTCAATCCGAAGCATCTTATAGAAAAAGAAAGACAAATATATATGTTTTCTCCTCATTTCTTTTGTTTGGTAATTTTATTAACTATTGAGGAGGAAAAAAGAGGAGAAATAAGGAGAATTGGAAAGAAACTTAATTTGAACAGTGATAAGAGAGTTTGTTCCAAAATTGGGGAGATTTGGAGAAAGATTGTGAGAAATGGAATGTAAGAGCATCTCCAAAGGAGATGCTATATTTTAGTGTGCCATATGCCCAAATGGCACACCAAATACTTATGGCACACCAAAATCTCAAAGGCTCTCCAACTGCGATTCTAGCGACTAGAAGCCGTTCTGCGACAACGACGAGGATCTATTTGGCAACGACGAGGATCTGCGACGGCAAGGGCGATTCAGGCGACGACAAGTACCGGTTCGGCGACGACGAGTCTGGTGTTCGGCTTTGGTAATCTATTTGGTTTCCTAATCTTCATGACCGTTTTGTGCATTTCTCTGATTTCATGACCGTTGCTACTCCACCGTATTTTGGCTTGCCATCAACCTGTGCCAAATATGGCACAACCAAACCTGGTGTGCCAAAATAGCACACCATAGGGCCTCTTTGTTGGAGCTGATTTTCAGCATCAAAATGGCCAAAATCCATATGGCACACTAGATAGCATTCCAGTTGGAGATGCTCTAAGGACCAAAAAGTATTTACTATTTTATTTTATTTTATTTATTTATTTTTATATAATAAAACATAATAGTAATTTGGTTAGATTAAAACTCTCTCTTCTTTTCTTTTAATGAGATTACCAAACAAGATGTAAAGAATGTTAAATCATTTTCTCTTCTTTAATGAAATCTTCTCTTATCTTCACTTCCATTGTTCCGCAAGAACTTAATATTGCTAATATAGTGAAGGAGAGAAAGGGGGTATATCATATATTATGGAGAAAAAAGATAAATTGAATGAAGTTATGTATCAATTTTCGATCAAGGAGAGTTCCAGTTTCTAAACATCAAGTTTATGTGTTGTTGAGAAGAATGTTAAAATGGATGTTTCTCACCAGTTATTTGATTTTATTTAGCCTTCGTACTTCCGAATAAGTCCATCTCTTATTGTGTCTTGTTTGTGAAATCCCAAATCGAATTGATAGAAAAAGGTAGTTTGGCAACCATGTGGGCTACTACTAGTAACTAGGCTTAAATATTTTGGGCCATGTTGATGGTTGACCAGAACCAAAAGTTACTGTGCCAAAGAGCCGCATGGGACGACATATTGTTTGTATGCATCTTTTTAGGAACTTTGATATTCGGGATGTGAGTGAGTTGTTATGTCTTGCCTTATCCCTTGTGGTACACGTATGTTGTGAAAAGGACAAGTTATTTCTCTCCTCTTCGACTTGTTTGACCTTTTATATGTAATTTTGATCTATAAAATTACCACTTTACCAAAAAATATTGGGGTTTTATTTAAGACACTGTATCAAAATTTCACATGATTAGAAACACGTATTCCGCACCATTGGAGATAAGTATGTCCTTGTTCATATACTGTTCCACTGGTGGTTTTTTCCAGCTATATCATGGCATTTGCTAATCACTTGTGCTAGAAGTTTTTTCTTCTCGCAATGAAGAAGATGAAAAATTTGATTTTGGGTTGCTTCACTTGTTTTAAGGTTATACTAGACACATAAAAGTATGAATATATGGTGCAATATTTTGTTCTCAAGTATTTGTTTGAGTTGAAAGCTTGTATTGTTTAAACTCTTCACTTTATGATGAAGTTCCTTTATTTTGTCTTTGTTTTAGGAGTGCAATTGAATCATCTCTGTTTAAGCAGTGGTTGAAGAACTTACAAAATGAAACAGGGATTTTAGCGAATGGAGCTATGTGTTTAAAACAAGTGCTTATTCAGGTATTGTTTCTTTCTGTTTCTTCTCACAAGTTCTCAATCACTAATTTGGCTGATTAAAAATAACTCTTTCAGCTATGTATTTTTTTTTTCTCTTTATATGATCTCAACATCTAGTTGGAAAACAGGGTGTGGATATGTTTGGCAAACGCGTTGGATTCCTTAAATTCAAAGCCGATATTTTCGACAAAGAAACAGGGGAGAAGGTATATGGTTATCATCTCGGTCTACTGGTTCTTCATTTTGATTTGTCCAAATATATTTGAATGGGTAAAGCCTGCATTTTTCTTTGTGTTTTGGTCCTGTGATCTGAATTTATTGGTTCAGCATTTTAATCCTCAAGGCCCCCCCCCCTCCCCCCTACACACACAACAACAACAAAACCCCACCCCAACTTATTTATTTATTATTATTTTTGGCAAATGTGCTAACTAATGCTTAGGTTCCAGGTATCGTGTTTGCGCGAGGGCCAGCTGTAGCAGTTCTAATCCTTTTGGATTTGGAAGGTGAGACTTACGCGGTGCTTACTGAACAGGTATTATTAGCTTTAGTCTACACTCTCCCTCTATAGTTAGTTCTATGATTGAATTTTCAGAAATAAAGGTGCCACTTGGTTTGGTTTTTGAAAATTTTAAAAACAGTTTTTGAAAATTTTGATAAAATGTGTTAGATTAGCAAAAACTATGAAAAAGAGAATATTCATTAATAATAGAAAAGTAAAATTGATGTGGTTGACTGAAATCTAGTGTTTAAAGAGAGAGATAATAATGATGATTGTTGAGTGAATGTATGGTAGAGTGGATGTATAGAAAAATAAAAAACATATAAAGAAAAAGTAAAAATTAAATGTATAATTCGAGGATGGATAGATTTTTGCTTTTATAAATTGTTTTTGTGTTATGTTCTTAAAAGAGTAGTATTTGAACTTTTGTTAAAAAAACAAAAAAAAAACAAACAAGAACTGACTCAAATGTCATGGTAATGACTATTGGAAGAAGCTTAAAATTCTCACAAGCTCTTGCATATAACAGGCTAGGGTTCCTGTTGGGAAGCTTATCTTGGAATTGCCTGCTGGGATGTTGGATGATGATCGGGGTGATTTCGTTGGAACTGCTGTTCGTGAGGTCTCTCTCTCTCTCTCTGACACACTCACACACATACACACACGCTGTCCATGGCTGCCAATTCCCCATTGCTAGCTGCCAATTCCCCATTGCCAAGCCTTTTGAACTGACCTTAGTAGTTTGTACTATTCATAGTCTCTCTCTCCTTGCACCCGTGCTCACGCACTATGACTGCAAATCTCCATTGCTAAAGCTTGAGAACTTTTCACACTATTATATATAGGACTATTCATAGTCCTACGTATTCTATATAGTCTCTCTCTCTCTCTCTCGCTCTCTCATATGAACTAGATAGACTTGAATAATGTGGCAGGTTGAAGAGGAGATAGGTATACATTTGAATGTGGATGACATGGTCGACCTCACATCCTTTCTAGATCCATCAACCGGATGCAGAGTTTTTCCTTCTCCTGTAAGCGCTTAACCTCTAACACTTCGATCGCTGTAATTTTCAAGTTAGTAGTATATAATTTGAGTGCCATTTATAGACGCCTAATGGTATTTTGGATGGCATTTGATTAGTGTTTAGAGAGCGAAAAAAAAAAAAAAAAAAAAAACCTTGTTATGTTCTGTTCTCACATTTTTAGAACAATTTCTAGAAACATAACAAAAAGAAATCTTTGCTTGTTCCTAGATTTTCTTTCTATTTCAAAATTTCTGGGAAAACAATAAGGTGGCATTTGGAACAGAAGCAAAAATTCGAGTACAATTCTGCTATGGGATTTCGGTGCTATAAGTATGGGAGCAGAACAGAAACAAATATTTGTCATTCCCAAGTCTTGTTACTATTCTCAAATTTTCGAAGAACAAAAACAGAGTCTAACAAAATGTTTATCGTTTTGTTTTCACTCGTAGGGTGGGTGTGATGAGGAAATCAGTTTGTTTCTATATACAGCAAGTGTGGACAGAGAGATCATCTCACAGTTGCAAGGAAAAGAAACCGGTATTCGTGAACATGGAGAGCTGATTAAGGTACATGTGGTTCCGTATCATAAGCTATGGCGCATGACCGCCGATGCAAAATCCCTAATGGCAATTTCTCTCTACGAAATGGCCAAGAGAGATGGGCTTTTACCTCCTCTTAGATCCTAATGCCCCGTTTGTTTAGGGGCTGTTTTGGTATGTTTTGTAAAATTATTTTCGAAAATATAAAAAATAATTGCGGCTCTTTGAACAACACAACTCAAAATTATATTTACAAAAGTAATACTTACTGTACTCAATTTATTACATCATCTATTTTTAATATCCACATGTATACGTGCACACATTAGTAGATAATCCGTGCTTGAAGACAAGGATTAAAACTACAACCCAAAGACAATTAATTTTCAAAAATATAATAAAGTTAAAATTACATCCCTTTTAGTTGCTAAAAAATTTGTAGGCTAAAATCTAGTAAATACTTGGAGACAATTACCAAATTATTAATGGATATACACCCAAAAAATGAGTAACGATCGTCTCCTCCAATTCGTAGACGTGAGAAGTAGCGAAACCGTCAACATGATAAAAAATGTGAAAAATTTTGTCGATGTTCTAAAATAAGAAAAACCTTGTATTAAATATCAAATTGAACATACAAAAATGAAAAATGTGAACAATTGTCGAACGTTTGGAAAAGTGTCGAACTGGAAAAAGAATAACCAATAGTAGACTAATAATACAAAAAGAAAAAAAACATATTTAAAATCCTTAATTAATTATCATTGATTCATTAAATTATAATACATAATAGCAAATAAATTAAAGAACTGATTTAGGCCTGACAGCCAAATATCAATGTTTTCTTTATGTCATTATGTAGAGAGGACACACTTTATCATGACAAATTATATTTTAAACTTTTTAACTATGTCCATGTTTCTATATGGTCTAATAAGTTTGTATGTTTCACTTTAACCCATGTATCTTTAACCGTTACTTTCGTCTTGTTAAATTAAACAGAATTAGAGGTAAAATTATAAATTTATATATATATTTTTTATTTTTTTCTTTATTTATTTATGTTCCTTGATGATGACTTGATGTGTCTCCTTTATTCTCTCCATCTTCGTATCTCCAGAGAAACTCTAGATTGGAGGATCTAGAGTCACAACGTCGAGGAGCCGGAGGAGAAGAAATCAGAGATCGAAATGTAGAGAGAGAGAGAGAGAGAGAGAGAGATGGTGCGAAATCGGCCAAATGGGGAAGTGTGGAAGATGAACTAGACGATGAAGATGATGAAAATGTCGAATATGAGAATGATGGTGAGGAGGAGACGACGATGGATGGCGGCAACGGTGAAGAGGATGAAACAGTGGAGGAAACGACGATGAAGAAGAAGAAACAGAGGCGTGGAGGAAGAACAACAATGGGATTTTGCTTTATAATAATTTGATGGTGGCTGGAACACTTCTTCCCGATCTGCATAATAAGAAAAAAAGCCACTAAACAAGAAGAAAAAAAAAATCATAGAACAAGCTCACCCAGATCTGGAATCGTAACATATGGTTGTGGAAGCTACAGAGTAGGATAGAACTGGAATTGTTACTGCTTGGGTAGCGGAGGAGGTGACAATGCGAAAGGGGATGGTGGTGGGCAATATAGGGCTTGTGGGTGGGGATGAATGAACGAAAGTAGGCGGCGGTGGTCAGAGGGATGAAGGTGGTAGAGGTGTTGGTGTTGGCTAAGAAAGAAAAAGAAAAAGAAAAAGAAAGAAGAAAGAAGAATAAAAAACAATAGAAAAAGAATATAAAAAATATAAATTTATCAATTTACCCCTAATTTCGTCTAATTTAACAGTCAAATTAGACAGAAAGACTAATTAAAATCATGATTAAAGATATATGATTTAAAGTGAAACGTATAAAATTATTGGACCATATAGAAACATTGTCATAATTAGAGGATTTAAAATAGAATTTGCCAGATTGCCTTTAAAATGAAGTCAATTTTTTCTTGATATCTAAAAGTTGTTGAATATAATACCTAAAAAATATAAAATTAGAATTAACATATATTTGCCAATCAAATGTCTTGAAATGAATGTTGGTTACATGCACCCAAAAAAATCGCTAAAGTAGTGTTTGGCACTGTGAAATTGAATTTAGAAATGAACATGTGCAAAAATATTGAATTTTACATGCCTAAATTTTCAATTCCAATTCCAAATCCTCAATTTCATACGACCAAACACTACGTAAGGGAGAAAGAACATACTCAATGGATGAAATTGAAGCGTCCACATTCCTTGTCATCATGTTGTTACTTGAAAATAAAAAAGAAGTGCAAAACTTTATTTCCCAAATTTATGTTTATTTTTCGAACAAAAAATTGTATACGTACCAAATTCTTTATTAAAAAAATGAATTCATATAGCATTTAAAAATAAGGGTCATTTGGTGGGAGGTCCTTGTTTCACTCTTAATTTTAAAAAAATCACAAAAGCGGTAAGAACTTGTGTTTTAATCCCGTTTATTTTAAAAAGACAGAAGTCCACTATATGCGCCTGCAGACGTGCAGTTACATGTAACAATTTTGTTTGTAAATTTTTGTTAAATGTAACAAATATTACTGTGTTTTGTAACATGTAACTAATTTATGTGTAAAAATTTGTTAGATGTAACATACAAAATACAGTTATATGTAACTAAATATACACAAATACATGTAACTAATATTAAACTAATTTCTATGTGTAATATTTGTTAAATATCACAAATACTACACAAATATATATAATTGTAATATATAACTAATATTAAATAAGTACATGTAAAAATGTACAAGTATATATAAAAATATAATAATTATTAAATTGTAACTAATATTCGTTACATGTAACTAATATTCACTGTAAACTGAATTTACTCACGAAGTTCTTTCTACAATCCCTGCAATGAGGGACTAAAACTCAAACGAAATCTAATTTAAGGGACTAAATCAAAACTAAGATCTTAGGCGAGATTTTTTTAAAATTAGATCTATTTTTTAGAATTTCCGACCGCTTAACCCTAAAAATAACCTTCGAAGAAAATATACTCAATTTTCATGAACATGAAAAAATATCATTCAAAGAAAATTTAAATGACGACGTGAACAATTTTAAAGACTATAACGACCGCAAATTTAATCCAACATTAAAAAAAAAAAAAAAAAAAAAAAAAAAAAAAAAAAGGAAAAAGGAGGGCATGGATTTACATTTTTTTAATCAGCATATTAAATTTTACAAATAAAAAAAATGAAAAATTTCTAGTCATTGCTTGCTAAATTAAAGAAAGGAAAAATATAAATAAAGCACTTATTCTATCATCTAGATTTGCAATAATAATAATTTATTTCTATGTAGATACACAATAGTCTTGTTCGGTATAATAGTTTTGTAAGTAGATAACTTCCCTTGCAAAGTGAATCATCTTTTGGTTTCCTTAAGATTCACACTTGTGACAATTAAATTTACATATTGTCTTTTGCTTTATTCAACTTTTTCATTTCATTTCTTGATGGTTTGAAGATCCTGAGAGGTCAAAAAATCTCCAAGTTGAGTTCAAATAACCTCATGACTGCAATATCACACTTCTGAAAGAATTAACAATTTTTGATGGAGATAGAAGGCATTATATATCCAAATATCACAATTCAGAAAAGAAATAAGGAAAATAAAATAAAATCTTAGGGATCGTTTGGTTGAACGGAATCGGGATAGAATAGAATTGTCATTCCACCTTCGATTCTGATTTTCTTGTTTGGTTATCGAATAGAATAAAAAAATTGATTCTATTGTAATGAATTGAAATTCAATAATCAATTGTATATTTTTCTAATTGTACAATTAGGTTACATATAGAAGTAATTAAGAATAAATAAGGAAACTAATTACGACAAATAATAACTTTCTTAATTTACATATTTGACTTTCCCTATATACAAATAATAATAATATCGAATATTCCAACACTCCTCCTCAAGTGAGTATGAAAATATCTTCCATTGTCAACTTGCATATTAGATAGTCGAATATCTTCTTTGATAATCCTTTTGTTAGAGTATCTGCGATCTGTTCAGTAATCGGTACATATGGCATACATATTTATCCACTCTCGATCTTTTCCTTGATGAAATGTTTGTCCACTTCCACATGTTTTGTTCAATCGTGTAACACCGGATTGTGAGCAATCGCATTATCACAGTAGACTTTTATAGGTGCTGAATTAGATATCTTCAACTCTTCGAGTAATTTGTTAATCCATAACACTTCACAGATGTCGTGAGCCAGTGATCTGTACTCCGCTTCTGCGCTACTTTTAACTACGACATTTTGTTTCTTACTCCGCCATGTGATGAGGTTCCCACCAACAAAGGTACAGTAACCAGAGGTCGATCTCCTGTCCGTGATACTCCCAACCCAGTGTGCATCGATATAAACCTCTACAAGTTGATGGCCACGTTTCTTGTACAAAATTCCCTTTCCAAGAGTACCCTTTAAGCACCTTACGATTCTATAGGCAGCCTCGAAGTGTTCTTGTTCTAGTGAGTGCATAAATTGGCAGACCATGCTTACGGCAAAGGCTATATCCGGACGAGTATGTGATAAGTAGATTAAACGCCTCACTAGTCTTTGATATTGTTCTCGGTTTATCACAACTTCAGGTTTGGCTGGTTCTAGTTTCTCATTCAGTTCACTTGGAGTTTCTACAGCTTTGTACCCGAGTAACTCTATTTCATTTAGTAGGTCGAGTACATACTTTCTTTGACTCACAAATATGTCTCCCTTTGATCTAGTAAATTTCATTCCAAGAAAATATTTTAACGGATCTAAATCTTTGATTTTAAAATTATCAACAAGTTTTTCTTTAAGTCTTCTCAACTTGTCACTATCACTTCATGTTAAGATGATATCATCTATATAGAACCCGAATCGAGTTTATCTTAGCAACTAGAGTAAATGTTTCTTGGTAGTCTATCCCATATGTCGACGCGAACCCTTTAGCCATGAGCCTTGCTTTGTACTGTTCTATGCTTCTATCTGCCTTACACTTAACTGTGAATACCCACTTGCACCCGACTATCTTTGTATCCTTTGGCGAATCAACTATTTCCCACGTATCACTCCTTTTAGGAGCATTCATCTCTTCGAGAACTACTAGTTTTCAACTTGTATCACCTAGTGCTTCCTCAATGTTTCTTGGAATAAATAGATTAATAACTTTAGAAGTAAAGGCTCTATAAGGTTCGAACAGTTTTATATAGGATACATATCTAGATATGGGGTGATTGGTGCAAGTTCTAACCCATTTCCTGATGGCTATAGGGATATTAAGATCTGAAGGAATACTGGAATGAGAACATTCATTAGGAGGTGGTAAAGATATAGGATTACCTTGATCATTGCTTGGGGAGTTGGATTGACCTTGTGCTAGAATAGTAGGCTGATATGTATTCTTCTTTGTACCTCTCCGAGTATAAACGCGCAACTCAGTACATGATCATGGTATTTCTTCATCTATTTGTGAGGGAATTATGCTCGGTACTAGTGTACTAGTAGGGATCCCTTTTTGTTTTTCAATATTTTCATCACTTGTTTTTAACTGATTTGAAGAAAAAATTTCTAAGACTGTGGTAGGGAGAGGATCATCAGTAACCCAAAAATTCTCTTCCATTACATTCTCCCACTGAAAGAGATTTTTGTCAAAGAAAGAAATATTTTCCAAAAACGTGACGTCCATAGTAACATGAATTTTTTTGGTTTGTGGACTGTAACACTTACACCCTTTTTTATTTGGTGTATAATCGATAAAAACACATTTTTCTGCTCTAGGATCAAGTTTAGACCGAAATTGGTTAAGAATATGAACATAGGAGGTACAACCAAATACTTTAAGAGGTAGGTCAGCTGATATCCTAAAAGCTAGAAAGTGTGTTGTGAAATTATCAAATGGTGTGGTGTAATTTAGAATATATGTAGGCATGCGATTTATTAAATATGCGGTTGTTAAAAGAGCATCACCCCACAAATATTTTGGAATATGCATAGAAAACATGTGTATGTGCGACTTCGAGTAAGTGTTTATTTTTTCGTTCAGCGATGCCATTTTGTTGGGACGTGTCACGACATGTGGATTGATGTAGAATACCATTTGTTTTCAAAAAACTGACTAAACATTCGTTGAAATATTCTGTTCCATTATCTGTGCGAAGAATGTTAGGTTTCATTTGAAATTGGTTTTTTAACATAATGCAAAAATCTTTAAATAAATTTTCTACATCAGATTTTGCACACATCAAATATGTCCAACATAAACGTGTGTAATCATCAATAAATGTCACAAACCATCTTTTTCTGGATAGTGTTGTGATTTTTGAGGAATCCCATACATCGCTGTGAATTAAATAGAATGGTTTGGATGCACGATATGGTTTTGAAATATAAGAAGTACGCTGACTTTTTCCAAACAAATAACTTTCACAATAAAAAGAAGAACAATCTACATTCTTAAATAAAGTCGGAAACAAATATTTAAGATATTAAAAATTTGGATATCCTAATCTAAGGTGCCAAAGCATAATTTTATCACGAACAGACGTTGAACTCATACCACTGGGGTCGTAAGTTGTTTTATTCCTCAAGGAATTATCATCGAAGTAATAAAGGTCATCCACCAGTCTACCACTGCCAATCATTTCATCCAACCAAACAGGCTGTTAATATCTTCCAAATGTAACAACATATGATCAGGTGGAAGAAAATAAGTGAGACAAAAAATTAATAATCAAATCTGAATTATGCATGAACTAGTAACAAAAATCAAGGATTATGCCAATTAGGAAAAAAAAATCTACAAATAGGGGCCAATGTGCAAACATATAAATCAGTTTCAGAAATTCACAATTTGAAACAAAGAACAATTTTAAGAAAATATTTTAAGCACCATATTCATTGACATATCCAACATGCCAGATAATGAAGACATGGGATACAATCATAAAAAATTAGATCTTAACATGTGTGTAAAATAATTGTTGTCTATGGGAAGCAAGAGAGCAACGCCTCGAATTTACGAAAATTATAACCGATTATGAAAAGGTACTTAATTAAGAAAAATATAGCCAAGCAAATAGTTAATCATGTAAAGTAAGGCGTACATTTTTTTTTTCTTCTGTTCCATACATGGGAAAAAATATCAAACCACCCAATAAAATCAATTTATACCGCAAATGGACAACCAACTATTTTATCATAATCGACTAAGTAGAACCAAAATCTAATAGAAATATAGATAAGGAAAGAAACAAATAGAATAGAATAACCAAACACTTTGAGGGGGTACAATAGAGTTAAATAAAAATAGTTTGACTTGTACAATACTCATAAAACTTGTATGACACTGTGCTTCCGCTCATCACGAATATCAATCCACACATTTTTTCTTGAAGAAAACAAACATATGTTAGTTTTTTAATACATACAAAATTATAACCCCATTTAGCTATTGAAATGCACAAATCATGAGAAGGAAAAAAGTTAAACATACATGGGTTTAATTTGGTATCAGAATTCTTCTACTTGATCTATGCGATGAAAGCTTCAAAATGGACCTGGAAGAAAGGGTGTGGAGGAAGAATTTCCACAGTTTAGAACACCAAAAAACATACTTACATTACACCGATAATGACAAAGCTAGTAAAGTGTGAAGCTCTGCAATTTCTCAAAATGTGAAGTAAAATATATTTTGGATCAAAATGTGAAGCTTTGTATAGTTTTGATCAATCGCAATATATATATATATATATATGGTGGATTTCAACAACAAAATTTAACAATCAGTACAAGAAATTCTCCTGTTATGTCTAACTATAAAACCGTCAAGTTGTTCCATATCAATTTTCTCATCTAAATCTTTATTTAGAAAAGCAATCTTTACATCCATTTTATGTATCACTATGTTATAAACAGAAACTGAAGCTATAAGCATCCTAACAATTGTAATACTAGTTATAAGAGAAAAAAATATAAAAAAATAATCAATGTTTTCCTTCAGTGTAATCCTTTAGCTATAGAATTTATAGAGATACCACTAATTTAAGATTTTGTAACTAAAAATCTATTTACAGTATTGCCTTGTGTGTAACCCAAGAAAACAATGTCTATTGTATTAAGTTCCATTTTTTTTCCTCTTCGGCTCAAGTATAATCTTCTTTGCTAAACACCCCTCACATTTTAAGATTCTCAAATTTGGCTTTCTATTCTTCCCTTTTTCATAAGGTTTTTTTTCGTTATCCTTTGTTGTAATGCGATTTATTATGAAACTTGCAGTAAGGACAACCTATCCCTATTTTTAGATAAATACGAACTTATCAACAATTAATTCCCTCCTCCCCCTCCCACTTTGTCTGTCGCGTTATTTTCGTCACTACTTACCCCCATGTGGTGATAGACTAAAGTGCAACAGTTAAGTTTTTCGTTAACTTTAACGGTCAACAGTAAAAGTCAACAAAAATCTGTTAAAAAATATTAAAGGACATTTATACCCTTAAAATATTTTAATAAAGACTCTTTATATTATTCAAAAAATTAAGGGGTTATTGTGTATTTTGTTTTTTAATTTTATCTTCTTCATCCCTATCTCGAGCGACCCACCCCCACCCTTACTCTATATTCGGCGACCCGCCCACCTATTGCTACACGGGCCTACACCGACATTGGCCAGTAGGCTTTCTGAAGAAAGGGAAGAACCATCATCTTCATTTTCCTCTACCTCGAGCTGTTCTTGGCCATCGTCAAGTTCCTCATACTCAACGGAGATACATTGAACAAGCTTTTTCCCAACTAGAGAGGAATACGACGACTGCTAAGCAGAGCTCGAGGTAGAGAAAAATGGAGTTGATTGTTCTTCCTTTATGTCCAAATGTGGTCTTGTCGATGCCGGTATAGGTCTTGATTAATGAATAGGTGTCCATGCAGTGTTGGAAGAGTTAGTTTCGAACGCATTAAATTCTCTCTGATAGTTTTTGGTTCACCCTTTGTATATGTTGGAGAAAAATAAAAATAAATCTAGAAAAATACAAACTAATATCAGACTGGGGCACAAAAATCTTGTTCTATTTAAGGAGATTCAAACCCTCCATGGTTGACAACGCCTTGAGACCGGTGCAACAAAATTTATCTTTGACTTGTCCCCGGCAGGATACAACTACCTAATTTAATCGTTTGATTCACACTAACTTTGCACAAGTAGTAGAACTCAAAACTCCACCAAGAGAACACATTTCTTTGTTCAATATAAAGTATGTATGTATGAAAATATGAATGAATCACAAAGTTTATGGAAAAACATATTTATAGGTTCCCAAAATATGCAAGATTAAATACACACAACTAAATAAAAAATATTACAAAATTCCAAAAGTCTTGAAAGTTACAAGAAAATAAAATGACATCATAACGGAGCACTAATCCACTAAGATAGTGGGAAACCTTTTAACTCCATAACTTATAAAATTTCAAAAATAATTAATTTATCTAATTAATAATATATATTATATTAAAATGTAACAACACGCCCCTACTCATTTTAATATAAAATAAAATTACTGGGCAAAAATAATGAATGTGTGCTCTACATTGAACCTTCACTTGGTGAAACAACAATCTCTACTCTAGAGTTAATAGTGGTCTCGGACTTGAACTATAACTTCTTAAGGGAAATAAAGTACCATTATCCACGTATGATTTTCCAAGTGTTAACATGAGTTTTGTTTGCCAGCACATTACGGCCTTGTGCTATCCCAATTTTCATAAGTGTTTTGAGAATAAGTTAATTCTCATAGAAAGCGACCTCACTTTCACACTTATATAAGTGATATCTGTCAAGGGTATTCCTGTAATTACAATACCCCACTCATAAGAGATACAAATTTTATTAAGAGTCATAAAACTCAACCCTCCAATCATTACATGATAAATATACTTACACCATAGGGATGGATAAAAAAGTAGTGCATTTTTCAAGTTTTCTTATGATTCATTTTTCCCATTGAGCTTAATTCTTAGGATCTCTGGTCCCTAGGTTGGGTATCCTCATAAGTAAGTTACCAAAGTATAGGCTTTAATCTCATTCCCCTCGATGTGTTCCAGACATTTTTTTTAGTCAAGGCCTTTGTTAGTGTATCTGCAAAATTATCGCAAGATTTAATATAATCCACATTAATAACACTATTACTCATATAAGATCTTACAATACTGTGCTTTCTCCTTATAGGTCTGGATTTTTTTTTGTTAAAATAACGATTTTTCACTTTACCAATTATCGTAGTGCTATTACAATGTATTAAAAAGGTGGAATTGTTTTTTTTCCAAAGTGGGACTTCATGTACTAAATCTCTTAACCAATTTGCTTCATCACTTGCAGAAGCCAGAGCTATGAGCTCAGCCTCCATTGTCGAATTAGCACTGATAGTTTGTTTTTTTTACTTCCAACATATAGTACGACCACATAATGTAAAATATAACCAATGGTAGAAAGAGAATCACCTGACAATGTATTCCCATATGCATCAATAAAACCTTCAAGTACCGCAGGATATTTTTTTATAAAATAAACCATAATTTTTAGTGCCGGTTAAATATTTTAGTATCTGCTCAATGGCACACTAATGTTCTTTACCTAGTTTGCTAGTAAACCTGCTAAGTATTCCAACTGCATATGCAATGTCAAGTCCAGTGCAATCAGTTACATATCGCAGGCTACCGATCATACGAGCATATTTGTAATACCCCGAGAAATTTATATTTTTGAAAATATTATTTTATATAAGTTCAATATTTTTGAGATTGTTTTGCAAATTTATGGTATAAATAATATTTGATAATTTTTGGGGTTAAATATTAATTTTAAATTAACTTTTAAAAAATTTAGGACTATTGTGTTATTTAAAATACACTTTTAAGAGTTTTGAGGTATAATTAATATTTTTTTTATTTTAAGGCAATATTTATGTAAATAAATAAATAAATATACGGCTCAAACGGTTTCCTTCCTGGAAACCAAATAAGCCACACACACACACATATATATATAGCATATCAAGTGACACGTATATGTGTCATAATATGATAATAATAATGAATAAATAAGTAAAGAAAAGAAATAAAACTCATTAGCAAGATTTGGAGCCGCAAGTTAAGAATTGGAATTGAAACCACAAGTTCTTATTAAAATAACCATTATAGTTATTTAACTATAATGGTTTTTGGATTATTTTTTTAGTATTCCGATTCTGGTTCGGATTTCAGGTAGAATTTTTAATTTTTTTAATATCTGTATTTAATCTTTCTCTTGATTATGTGATTCATGCTAAAGTTGTTGTTAAATTTTAACTATTAATTTTCATGAAATATTTAGGGATATTATGTGAAAATTATGTGAGATACACATTTATATGTTTATTTGTGGTTTGATTAGATACAAATATTAGAGGGGTTAAAATTCTACTAAGCGTTGGCTGACAACCCCACAGTTTTGATTACAAAGCCAGTGAGAATGGAGCTACGCGTGAAATTTTATTTAAAATTCTATTTAATTTTTAATAGTTGTATTTATTTAATTTGTAATTATAACTATCACCGTAGTTTGTAAAAATTTCTCAGATTTATATTGGTTTTTTCGTTTTAGTATTACTTTTCCTAGGGGAGAAACAACGTGACGATCCTGAGAAATCGGGTCGTTATAGAGTAGTATCAGAGTAGATTTGTGACCACCATAGGTTAGGATTATGGTACCCATTACTCATAATAAGTGAAGTATATTTAAAAATAATAATTTTCATATAACTCATTAACTCAATATATATATATATATATATATATATATATATATGTATATATATGTACATATATATGTATATATATGTACATATATATGTATATATATGTACATATATATTGATATGGAAAGTGGTGTTAAATTATTTTTTACACCAAGGATAAATAAATTCTTTTCGTGATATCATATTTATGAGTTAGGTTATAGGAACAAATAGTTGGTCACATAATTCTTTATAATTTATATTTATGGTAATATGGATTTATCCATTCAAGATTATAATGGATACGTAACTCACGAACAAATTCTTTTTATGATGTTATTATATTTATTTCCACAATAGGATATATATTGTGAAGTAACCATGTACCTTAAATTTTGGATCAATTCAAGATTTCACTGTAGCTAATACAAAAATTGAACCTATGTATATTGCTTTAAAGATCCTTTAGTGGCAAATCAGAATATGATTTTTTTTTCCTTTCTAGGTCCGTGGTTTTTCTTATTTTATGATTTCATTAGGAATGTGGGGTGCATGTATATGTAAACCTTGAAATTTGACCAACATCTCACCTTGATCCCTACAGTTTTAATTTGAACGGATAACACCTTAACGGTTAGCCTACTTGGTGAGTGTCGTGTTAGTCGTGGACTATAGGATAAGTTATTAAAAGGATAAGTTTAGAGGTGTTTATTGTCTTCTATATAAATTATCAAATTATATTTTAATATTAAATTATCGGGAAAAAAAAACGTGTTGATGAAAATGAATAATTTTATGATGTTAAATTGATCAAGTAAAATTTTAAAGGTGAAAAATAATTTTTATTATCCTACTATGCTATAGTTGTCTCGTCAGGAGGGCATGCCCTACGAGATATTGTTGGTCCTTACATGAGGGCATGTCCTGTAGGACGTTGTGTTATAACCTGACAGGAGGGCAAGTCCTGTATGTGATTGAATATGTTGCTGATATGTTGAGACCTAACATGAGGGCAAGTCCTACAGGTAGTTGAATATGTTGTTGATATGATAGTTTATACCATCGTGTTGGCTCTTACCATTGGAGATATTTAATGGCTCTAACACTGATAACAATCTTAAATTTCACAGTTGCATAGGTTATGGTACCGTCGTAACTCCCTATCGTAAGGTAAAACAATCATATGGTTATTAGAAAAATGTGTGCAATATTTTATTATATATCAAAATAATCTGATTGGTTAATTTAAATACATTTATTTTATTGTGATGACAGCTGTGAAATTTTATTTCGGCTCAGTGTGCAGTTATTTTTTTATTATATTTTGAAAAGTAATATTTGATAATTATGCTCGATCCATATAAATTATTTTTATATTATGAAGATGGTACAAATTCGTACACCGATAAAGTGAGTGTACTGTCTTCTATGTAATTTGTCAAATTATATTTTCGTATTAAAATGTGAAAAGAAAATATTTATTAAAATAAATTATTTTATAACGTGATGTGGATCAAATAAAATTTTAAATGTGGAAAGTGATTTTTATTATCCGACTATTCCATAGTGTGATCCTCACAGAATGGCATGTCCTGCGGGATGTTGTTGGTCCTAACAGGAGGGCATGTCCTGTACGATTTTGTATTATGACCTGACAGAAGAGCAAATCCTGCAGGTGGTTCATATATGTTGTTGTTGTTGACGATGATGATTATCATCATGATATGGTTATTTATACCACATGTTGACTCCTACCATTGGAGATATTAAATACCCCTGACACTGATTACAACTTTAGATTGCACAGATGGACAGGTTACAGTACCGTTATAACTCTCAATCGTGAGGTAAACGATCCTATGACTAGTAAGGAAGTATGATATTTTATTATATACAAGTGAGTTGACCAGTTGATTTAAATTCAAATATTCTAATTTGATGATATTTTATTGGGATTTTGATATTGCCAAGTACATCGCTATATTTTATTGGAAAGTAGATTTTGATAAAAGTACTTGATTCATAAATTGTTTTTGTATTATTAAGATAGTACACTGGTAAAATAATTCAGATAGATATTGGTAGCAATAAGTAGAGTCGGAGAATTGTGCAAATATTGAGACTATTGGGGATAGTTGTTGACAATATAAAAATTTGGTCTTTTACAATACAATAGTTGCATACGTATATTTAGTGTATTTTGATTAGACAGATAAGATAATTGATGTGATTTTGAATTATTATTATTTGAACAAAATTTCGAGGACGAAATTTATTTAAGGAGGTAGATTGTAATACCTCGAGAAATTTATATTTTTTAAAATATTATTTTATATAAATTTAATATTTTTAAAATTGTTTTGTAAATTTAAGGTATAAATAATATTTGATAATTTTTGGGGTTAAATGTTAATTTTAAATTGACTTATAAAAATTTTGGGACTATTATGTTATTTAAAATACACTTTTGAGAGTTTTGAAATATAATTAATATTTTATTTATTTAAAGAGGATATTTGTGTAAATAAATATCTAATTCAGATTTCGACTTCGGATTTCGTGTAAAATTTCTAACTCTTTTAATATTTGTATTTAATATCTCTCTTAATTATGTAATTCATATTAAAGTTGTTGTTAAATTTTAACTATTAATTTTCATAAAATATTTAGAGATATTATGTGAAAATTATGTGATACATTTATGTGTTTATTTGTGATTTGATTATATACACATATTAAAGGGGTTGAAATTCTACTGAACGTTGACTCACAACCCTACAATTTTGATTTCAGAGCCGGTAAGAATGGAACTGCGCGTGAAATTTTATTTGAATCTCTATTTAATTTGTAATAGTTGTATTTATTTAATTTATTATAATCATAACTATCGTCGTAGTTTGTAAAACTTTCTCAAATTTATATTGGTTATTTTGTTTTAGTATTAATTCTCCAAAGGGAGAAACGCAAAGAAAGATTTTGCATTTTGTCAAAATAAAGGGAAAGGGTAGCCTTGGGAAGCAGGGTTGTTACAATATTCATTTTGATTAATCATATCATCAACAAGAGATAAATGTATGCTAGAATCAAAAGGAGTAGCAACGTGCTTGCAATTATAAAAATTATATTTTTTTCAAAATTTTCTCAGTGTAATGCGACTGATCAAGAAAAATACCATGACATGTTTTTTTAATTTTTATTCCCAAAATAAAATTAGCCTCACCAAAATCTTTCGTATCAAAATAGCTACTATGTATATTTTTTGTTTCAGTGATCACATCTAAATTAGAGCTAAATATTAAAAGATCATCTACATAGAGACTAACCAAAACATGTGAATTATTCCAAGATTTATAATAGATGCACTTATCACACTTATTAGACTTAAAACCATTTTTGATCATGCAGGAATTGAACTTCGCATGCCATTGTTTAGAAGCTTATTTTAAACCATACAGAGATTTATTCAATTTACACATTTTGTTTTTTTGTCCAAGGTCAATAAAATCTTCAGGTTGATCCATATAAATTTCTTCTTCTAGATCTCCATTTAAAAATGCAGTTTTTACATCCATTTGATGAATTTCTAAATTGAAAATTGCAGCAATAGCAATTAACAATCTAATGAATGTAACTCTAGTAACTGGAGAAAAAGTATTGAGGAAATTCGAATCTTATTTTTTCTTAAAACCTTTAGCAACAAGTCTAGAAAACCCATTTACATCCTATAGTTTTAAAACCCGGCAATAAATCAACTAATTTCCAAGCCTTGTTGGAAATTAGCTACTCAATCTCATCATTTACAGTATCTTTCCAAAAAATTATGTCTGGTGATGACGAAACTTGTTGAAGAGTAATTGAATTTTTCTCAGTATTAAAAACATAAAAATCAGGACCAAAATCTTTTTCAACTCTAGCTCTTTTACTCCTTCTTAGCTCAATTTCAAAATCATTTTTGTTTTGTAAAATAGGAGTAGAAGAACTAGTATTAGAAAAAAAAAAAAAATCAATTACTTTACCCCCACTATCTTTAGATTTAAAAGAAAAATTTTCTTCATGAAAAATAACATCACTAGATTCAATGAAAATATTTTTTTCAATATCCAAAAATCTATAGGTTGTAATATTTACCGCATATCCAAGAAAAACACAAGTAATAGTTTTAGCACCTAATTTAGATCTTTTAGGGTTAGTTAACCTAACAAATGATTTAAACAACCCCAAACTCTAAAATATCCTACGTTTGGTTTATACTCCTTCCATAACTCAAAGGGAGTAATTTTAGTTTTTTTTTTTTTATGTGATACCATATTTATAACATGACATGCATTTAAAAATGCCTCATCCCAAAGATCTTGGGGAGCACCAAAATCAATTAGCATGACATTTGTTAAATCAATTAAAGTTCAATTTTTTTCTTTCCGCCACACCATTTGTTGCCGATGAATATGGCAAAGTAGTCTCATGAATTATTTCCAAAGACTGAGCAAAAAATAAGTAATCATTATTCACATATTCTCCGCCTCTATCACTTCTAATTCTCTTTATTTTTCTACTGAATTGATTTTCAACTTCGTGAAGAAAATCTTTAATTTTTTTAAAAGCATCACTTTTATTTTTTAACAGATAAACATAAGTAAATCTTGAAAAATCATCAACAAAAGTGATAAAATATCTATTTCATTCACGAGTTAAAATTCTTTCAAATTCGCAAAGATCAATACTGTGAATTAACTCTAACAATTCAGTATTTCTTTCTATATTTTTATGAGGCCTTTTAGTAATTTTTGTTTAATTGCACACTTCACATTTTTCAAAAAAAAAAATTGTTAGTCTTGGTGTAGACACGACATTTTGACCGTCCCGCAAAAAACATAAAAATAATTATGCTTTATTTTATAGCTAAATTTGTTTTGTTTTATTTCATTTGTTCCAAAATACAAAATACAAAATACAAAAAAAAAAAAAAAAAAAAAAGGAAAAAGAAAAAGAAAAAGAAAAAAAGGGGGAGTGAAATTTAAAGAAGAAAGAAATTGAGGTTTGAAATTAGAAGCAAAATGAGAAGAGAATCAAAATAAAGAAATGGGGGCGAAATTGAAAGAGTGGGAAATAAATGAAAATGGGAGAAAAGAGAGTGGGCCCCCTTATTTTCCTTGTCAAAATTGAAAGAGAGTGAGAGAGAGAGGAAATGAGAAAAAGATGAGAGAGAGACCGTGAGTGAGGGGAGAGAGAGAGAGAGTGAGTGGCGGGTCCCACCTGTGAAAGAGAAAGAGAGAGAGAAATCATATAATAGGGTTTTCTTTGCCATGTTAGCGCCTATGTGAAGAGAGAGAAAAGAGGTGTAGGTCCCATCCATGTTTAGTTGAGCTCCAAAATACAAAGAAAAAAATAGGAGAGCCAATGGACCACTGCCACGTGGCGGGCCAAGAGAGAGGCGATGAAAAGCCAAAAAATTTCGGAATATTCTATTTTTTTGCATTTTCCCAATTCCACCCTTTCCCAGTTGGTAGCGCGGGAAAACACGCCGCTACTTACTCTCGCAAGTATACGAGGTCTAAGTTTTAATATAGTGGATCTTGAAGATCGGATATCGTTCCCACAGAGAAAAATGTGAATAATTGAATACCGCAATTGACGTAGTCTCATGTTATCTTGACGACGAAAGACATGAATTAAAATTAAATTAAGCTAAACTATAATTAGTGGATTAATCTTAACTAAGTTGATTAATTAGGGATTGATTTCGTTCACTTAATACATATTTGATTTAGTTTAGTTAACAATAACGGAGTTTAGGTATCCGACAATCTCGGTTCGTAAACTCCTCCGCCACCTCTTCCGAGTGTAAGACGAGGGAATACGGGACTTCGTGTCAACAAAGAGGTCCCTTTCGATGTCTTAACGACTCTAGGCTGCGTGAGTCTTGACCCAACGTCATCGATTGCACACTAACTAACGCCCTCCCGGGTCGTTACGTCGTAACGATGTGTTTACCCTAGTCCGAATCCAAGGTTACCTTTCCCGAGTGTCAAACCCTAGATTCTCAAATCCAACCCTAATAACATTACAAGAATACTAAGATCGTCATCAAATGATAAACACAATCGGACTTAAAAGCAACAACCATTAAAGAAACATATATTAAACCAAACGAGTATTTACACAACTACACCTTTCCCTAACTAATCTTTAAATTACACTAACATGTTCTTAACCAATACAACAATAAGTCAAGAGGAGATCATCAATATCAACAATAAACATTAAATACAAAGATGGAAACAAGGGAAGAAAAGTCAAATCTCAAAACGGAATAGTCCACTTTCGCCAAAGAACAATCCTCTCGAGCTTCCTCTTCTCCGTTGATGAACTTCCTCTTCTATCTCTTCAAGGGTTGACCAAGAACACCTCCTAAACTAATCTAATCTACTTCCTAAATTACCTAAACCTAACTAAGCTGGAAGAGAGCTCTCAAGAACAACCAAGGGCCTCCTCTCACGTCTAAGTCTTTTTGAGGTTTGGTGGAAAAAGGGGTTTAATAGGCAAGATTTGGAAATATCTTCAAAATATCTAAAAACAGATATTTCTTCACAGAGTGTCACCACCTAAGCGGTGGTTCACCGCTTAGGCGGTGGCTTAAGTCAGTTAAGTTTCTGTCGGATCTTCGCCTAGGCGGTGGTTTCTCCGCCTAGGTGGTGGCTGCTGGCATATCATTCTGATCTTTTCTCGCCTAGGCGGTGGTTTTCTTGCCTAGGCGGTGGTTCAGCCCTTCAGCACTCCAACATTCTGCCTCTTTTCCGCCTAGGCGGTAGTCTTCATTTACCGAAATCCTGTTTTTCACATTTTGTTCACCGTTTCTCCACCGTTTTCACTTGTTTGTCGCCCTTTGACGTCCCTTCACCTGTTTTACACTAAAACAAACTAAAACATAATTAAATATAACAAAAACGCTTGAAAACTAACAAATTCGGTTTAGAAATAGATATGTTTTTCACACCTATCACCAGTCTAACTTGGACTAGCTTTGGCGACCAGACCTAATTTTTAGGGTTTTTCTAAGCGTTTTTCATGCCTAATCTTCTCCTATAAATAGGACCCTCCTCTTCCCATTTTATTCGATTCAAAAATTAAGAGGAGTCACTCCCTCTAGAAGAGTGATTCTCAAAGCCTTTTCGGGAATTCGTCTGCGAGAGAGGAAAATACGGGTATCAAAATTCTTGGCCTAGAACAGGTATATTTTTCTAATTTTTAATTCTTCTTTCAGTTTATTTTATTCTTTTTGCAATTTAAATTTCTGTAAGTTTTATTTATTTATTTATGTATTGTCGTCCGATGATCCGATGAAAACGTTGGGGTGGATTTCTCGTGTTTAAGCTTAACCCTCAATCATTAGGTGAAAGACGTTTTCATTATTTATTTTATTTTGTTTTGTTTTGTTTACAAATTCATAAACACAAAAAAATAAAGTCGTCCGATGATCCGATGAAAACGTTGGGGTGGGTTTCTCGTGCTTAAACCTAATCTTCGATCGTTAGGTGAAGAATGTTTTCGTTGTTTACTTTTCTGTATTTTCTTTATTTATTTTTATTCTTCTTATCAAACCCCCCCCTCCCCAAAAACAAAAAAAAAGAAAAAAAAAAAAAAAAAAATTTTTGTTTGTGGAAATTAATCCTTGCGAACCTTAAAGTGAATTCAACGATTCGATAAATCCTAGGAGAGTTTTCTGTAACCTCATTTCCATTCCCCGACTCGAGTGAAATTTAGAAACGAATGGTTTTAGAAAATCTCTTCTCTCGGTAAATTTTTCGTGGGATTTCTTTTAATGTATCGAAAAGATTAATTTCAACTAAATTGTTTCCGCGAACCTCCTTCGATTCTCTTATCCATAGAATTTGAGGGAATTTCAAAACGAGATTTCTTTAAATTAATCAAGCAAACTCAAAGTAGATTTTTTTTTTGCATCCACTTGGAATGTTTATTTCTCGTATCATTTAGACGGCATGTTTAGGACATTTTCACCACTTACACTTTTCATACATATAGTTTTTATTTTTTTAAAATTTTTTTTGCGAATCCACACTATTTTTTCACATCTAGTCCTGACACGTGCACCACTTCTATTTTTTTTTAATTAAATCATTATCACGCATAATCACATTAATTCACATAGTATTCCTTATTTGATTCCCGTATTCATATTAGTTTGCATTAATATATTTAAATTAAATCATTTAGTTTCTTTTTAGTCACTCTTGTATAAAAAAAATAAAACTTATTTAGGTGTTAGTTTTGCATTCATATTTCCAAATCTTATGCATCTATTTTAGTTTGCCTATTTAAATTAAAGAAGTCTCGCAGAGACATACATAAAACCTCCCGGGGACCATCCTTGTCGAATCCTTAATATTCGATAAGAGGTTATACCGGGAGAACATTCCCAAAAATTCAAAAACTTGTCTCACCTTATTTGTGAAAAATACCAAAAATATTTTATAAGAAGGGAATAATTTTAAAATAAAATAAAACACTCGGATTAAACTAATTGGACTTAATTGGACATAAGGTACCATTTTCGAACGGGCGTCTTGGGGTGCCTAACCTCTTCCCCGAGCGTAACCAACCCCCGAGCCTTTAAATGAATCTTTGGTTTAACCGTATTTTTGGAGTCAAATTTTTTTACTTAGGCCTTTTAAATTGTTTTCTAAAAATTTGGTGACCTAGCACACTATTTAAACCCAATGCTAGGTGGCGACTCCTAATTTTTAAAACAGTCTAAATATATTTTTTGAGAAAACCGACGCTTTAATAATCCCCTCTCCTTAATTATTATTTTTTATTTTTTATTTTTTTCCTTTTTGAAAAAATGGGGCGCGTCAGCTGGCGACTCCACTGGGGATTGTTTGAAGGTCGAGTCTAATATGTCCAAATAAGTCCAACTATTCCATATTTGAATGTTATATTTTATTTTGTTATCTTTTTTTTTTTTTTTTTTTTTTTTTTGTAAATAAGTTGTGATGTTTATTTCTTTTCTTTTTTTCCTACTCTCTTGGGCTCTTATATTGTTATAAACCTTCCGACACAAGTCCGGTCATCTTGTATCCATATTATCTCCTTGGGATTCTATGATACAAGATGGGGGGTTTCATATTGGATGGATTGATGATGTCTTAGAAAGTCTTAAAAACCAAATGAGTTTGGAGTTTTCCAATACTGATTAAGTTAAGAAAGAATTTTCATAAATCATTATTTGTTATGATCGATTATTATCGGAATTGAAAACTTCGAACTCGAATGGATTTTAAGGCTACCTAAGACCCACGTGGACTAATAAATGGACTTGTTGTAGAATAGAATAGGACAAGACAGGAAAATTGGTCCCAAAAAAGTAATTTCGATTCCTCCCATCCGAAGTCCGGTCTTTACTCGTAGTCGGGGCCCAAACTCACTCCAGGATGACATCAGAAAGTAATTCTGAATCTCCCCATACAGCCTAGATAGCTTGTATGCAGGAAACCATTGACATGCTGAGGGAAAGGATCAATGAACTTAGCCAACCTCAGGAGGCGCCTGTTCTCCCGTCTAGTAGAACTCCCATGATTGAATCACCAAATGGAAACCCTCCAAGTGCCTAGATGGAGAACTCCGTGCCGAATCCGAACTATGCTGGCCCGAACTTCGGGGGATCAGTCTATTATGGACCCCAGATTAGCCCTCATCCTTTCTCTTACGGAGCACCAATATACCCTAGCTAGGGGTATATCTATCAAGCTCCACTCGAAAGTTCGGCCACTCCCGCAGTCCAGATCTTTATCCACCCGGAGAGGGTCTCTGCTCCGCCAAACGATCCAAATGTTAATCGACCGGCCCCGGCCGTTGAAACCGCAAACAGAAACGAAGATGGACCCCCTCCGGCCTGGGTTTTGAAAATGGATGAATTAGAGAAAATCATAGAAGAACTAAAAAATGAGAAGCCATCCATAAAAGTGGCGTACAAAGAGCTATCAGCACCACCCCGGGTGGTGTATCCAGAAAATTTCGTAGTTTTGGAGTTCACAAAGTATGATGGTATTGGCCCCCCCAAAATGGCATATCAGTATCTACAAGGAGGAGTTGGGAGTTCATGCTCGGAACGAAGACATTTTCCTGAAGATGTTTCGGCGATCATTGAAAGGACTAGCTCTCAACTAGTACATGACCTTAGACCTGCGCAGATTAAAACATTTGAGGATCAAGTAGAGGCCTTTGTGAACATTATGTGTATAATAAAGATTTTGCGCCAGACTGTAATACCCTCTACCAGATACTACAGAGAAAAGATGAAAGCTTCTAAAAGTACACTGCCCGTTGGAAGGAAGAAGCTGCCAAAGTTGTCCCTAGGCTAAGCGAGGAGGCTCAGTTGGAGATATTCAAGTCAATCCAAACGCCACCGTTCTATCGAGATCTATCGAGCATAGTAGTAACTTCCTTCGGTGATGCGATCAAGCAAGCCGAGGTGACAGAAGAAATAATAAGAAACGAAAATATTGAAGGGGCCTTGCCTGACCCGACAAAGAGGTTAGCCCCGCCAAAGAAAATAGAAGATGAGGTAATTGTCATCGTTTTCCCCCAACAAACCCTCCACCAAAACAATCCCCAAGCTTCCTATCCCCAAAACTACCCGAACCAGAACAACCAATATCGCAACTATTCCCTCAAAATCGCTAAAGCCAATATTACCCCCAGAACCAACCTTATTCCCAAAGTTATCCCCGCTACTACCAAAACGCACCTCCACCTTACCAAAAACCACACTCTCCAATATTATCCCAAACCTACCAAATACCCTCATATCAGTCAAACCAAAATCTATCACCTCAAATTCCTAACCACACCTTAAAGCCAAGAACCCAATACCACCAAGGCTCTCTACCTCGTGCTACTGGGGAAAACTTTCAAAACGATGACAAGGAGCTACTAGACATTCCGGTCTCAATCACCGAGTTATATCGGAGTTGTTTGAAGTAGGGGATGCTGATACCCCTTCCATCCTACGAAGCTAAACCTGGGAGTAAAGCAGCTTCTTCAAATGCTTTCTATGAATACCACTCGGGAACCAGATGACATGCAACTGAGCAGTGCTTTCAGCTAAAAGACAAGATCTGGGAGTTCATACGGACGGGAGCCATCACGTTTCCTAAAAAACCTAAGACTGGTTCACCAAACTGTTAGCAGAATCCGCTACCTGAGCATTCACCTTCAAGGAGTGGTGAAGTCAATCTTTACCAAAATGTTGGTGGAGATGGGAGCGAGTCTTGTGCCTGAGGCTCAATTTGAAAAATCTAAAGGCTGCAAAACTGAGTTTTCTTGTTTACTTTCAATTTGCTAGGTGTTTTTGATAAAAATGGAAAATCTTCACTTACTCACCTTTCCATCCCCGTTGGTCTTTCGAATGGAAAATGATTTACTCTATAATGGCTTTTAAATTTCAACAAATGCAATACTATTTTATCCAAAAGCATGGTCTACTGTTTGAATATTACTCTTTCAGATACCCAAATATACCTGCATATGTTGTATGTGATGTGACTGAGCGAGGATGCAAGTATATGATTTCAATACAAAGCTAGACCACGATCCAATGGAAATAGCAACAAAGAAAGGTTTTGTTCAGCCAAACAATGGTGAGATCCAAAAGGCCCCTGACCAAATCCAACAACAACTCCAGAGTACCGGGGGATTCGAAAGTCAAGATTGGTATCCACTGTCCTAGCGATACTTTGATATATTGTTGCAAGATGATCAAGCTATCTCTAGTGGTCCTGTAGTGATTGATAAAACTGGGTGTAAATATCCTGATTCGTCTGCTGTTTGAATTACCCAATGGCAAAAAGGGAACACAATCACCCCAGGCCAATTATCCCAATGATGAAACTCTCAAATGTTGCAAGAATGTCTCAATTTGAAAAGAAGATCAAGTTCATTGATAAGCTTGGCTGCCCCTAAACCATTGTAAGTTCGATCATCTAAAAAAAAAAAAAAAGGAAAAAAAAATAGTAAAGGAAAAAAAGTGGGGTAACTGATAGGTGTGAAAAACCTATCTATTTCTAATCCGAATTTATTAGTTTTCGAATACGTTTATAGTTATTTTTATTATATTTTAATTAGTTTTTATCTTTTTGTATAAATCAGGTGTATGGGGTAAAAAGATAGAAAACTGAAGCTAAAACGATGAGATCGAACTAAAGCGGTTCGAAGTTACGGTGGATAAACAAGTTCGGAAGCTAAAAGATGAAACAGGCCCACCGCTTAGGCGTCCAGACCACCTCCTAAACGGTGAAGAAATTGAGAAAGAGCAAAATGTTATTGACAGACAACCGCCTAGGTGAAAATTAAATCGCCTAGGCGAAAATCCAGCAGAAGACAAAGATGGGCTACTGACAGCCGCTCGCCTAGGCGAAGTTTTCTTCGCCTAGGAGAAAATCCAACAAAATGTTCTCCCAGTCCAACAGAATGTTCTCCCAGTCCACCACCTAGGTGATCAGACCGAACTGACCTAACTCCGCCTAGGCGAAGAATCCACCGCCGAGGCGGATTTGCCCTGCACAGTCTTAAGATATTTTTAGATATTTTTGAGATATTTTGGCTATAAATTCCCCCTCTCCTCCCCCTTGGCCGGTCTCCTCTCTTGATCTCTTGGTTTTTTGAGCACCTTAGGCTATATTTAAGCCTAGGTTTAGGAGTTTTAGAGGTGGAGCTCACATCCTGAAGTGGAGAAGACGGCGAATCGATCGTCGAGCGTTCTTAGCAGTTTATCTTCAGATGAGGCTAAGTTTTTTGATTGTTTTTCCTTATTTCTTTATCTTAGGATCATGTGAGCATGTTTATCTTGATTTATATGTTTATGCGGCTATGGCCACGAGTTAAATATGGATTGTAGTAGGGATTAACACTATATTTATAAATACGTTGTTTGGATGATTTCGGTGTTTCGTTTGTGAATGCTCTTCATAGTTTGATTGTATTTATCATATTGTTTGTTTATCATACTTAGTTAGATAAATGAAGAATACGGGGTTTTGACAAACCCCGTATTCAGATTTAGGTAAACAAACGCCATGATTTTATAACCCGGTCGGGGTTTGAATCGTGAACAATTGATGACGTTGGGGCAAGACTCACGTACCTAGGGTCGTTAAGACATTGAAGGAAACTTTTTCATTGGCTTGAAGTTGCGTTATATTTCTCGTCTTACACACGGGAGAGGTGGCGAGAGAGTTTTAGAATGGAGATTGTCGATAGGGTAAATACAACGCGACGATCCAATAACCCGGGAGGGAGTTGGATTGTGTGCAATCAATGACGCTGGGCGAGACTCATGTGACCTAGGGTCGTTAAGACGTTAAGGAGGATTTTTTCGTTGACTCGAAGTCATGTATTCTCCCATCTTACACTCGGAAGTGGTGGCGGTGGAGTTTACGTACCGAGATTGTCAAATAGATCAAACACCGAAAACGTGAGTAAATCGAGATCGAACACGTATTTGTAAACACGTTAATCCCTAGGCAATTCTTGACCCTAAAACATATTAGCATATTAGTGTAGTTAACTTAGGTTATATTAGTATTAGTTTAATTAATTAAATACATTTGTTTTCGCCTAGATAAAGTTGGATCACGACAAATGCAGTATTCGATAGTAACGACACCAATCCCTGTGGATACGATAACCCAATCTTAACGATCACACTATACTAAAACTTAGACCTCGTATACTTGCGAGTGTAAGTAGCGGTGTATTTTACGCCCTACCAAGGTTTTGGCGCCGTTGCCGGGAATTGTTTTGATGTTATTGTCGGAGAAATACGGTAACGGCCGGAGACTTAAGTTTTAGATAGGAGAAACAAGTGTATCGTATTCTAGTCCCGTCAATGCACCAAGTTTTTGGCACCATTGCTGGGGATTGACAAAGTTGTTATTATTGATATTGTGTGTAAATGACTTAATTTTACTCTAGGCATTTATTTTGTATATAATTTTTGTTTGTAGTTTTGTTTTTGTTTCCAATGCAGGATACTTGGCGATGTTAGATCGATGAGTATTGATGCATCCCTTTCAACGGGATTCCAAATTGTTTTATTGTGGTTGGCCAAGCACATAAGCCGGTGAAGTGTTTCGTTGAGAGATTGAGCCATCCAAAGCAAAACCTTGCCATTCTTGAGGGCGTTCTGAAAATGTCGGGCCAAGGACATTAAACCATATGCTTCTTAGGAGGCAACCCAAGCAATTCTTTTTTATCTATCACATCTAACTTGGTTCGGAGGCGAGATCCTCTCGCCTCCCAGGTAAGTGTTCTAAACACCCTTCGTCAGTATGCTTTAATTCTATATGTTGAAGAATGATGATTGGGTTCGCTGAGGACACTGTCCACTTTGAGTTTGGCGGTGATGTGTAGTATGTAGTATTGTTAGTTTATGTGTTATTGTTTTTCTGTATTGCATGTGTGTTTAGGTTAGAATGTGTTTATGTTTTTATGTTGTTGTTTTCATGTTGAGTTTTGTGTTCATCTGAGCCGTCACCCGATGATGAAAATTACCCCTGGTTGTTTTCGAAGTCACGGGTAATATCCATGCATGTGTGATTCTGTGTGCTTGACTATGCATTTTGGTAAAAATTATTGTAGATCCTAATTTGCACGGGCACATAGACTCAATGTATTTTTCATTCAATTGATTTGAGGACAATTATCGATTAACCAAATTCATGACACATTAAGGATTCTAGAACTTGACTGAGGGGAAACTTGAGGCGAAATTCTAGGCGAGGTAGTTCAAGAGATGTGATTTAGGCATTCTCTTTGTCGCTTAAGCCTTTTTAAGCCTACCTTATTACATGTTTATCCATCGTTACCCTGTCGAAACCTAGATGCAAATTCAATTCTGAACACATAAACTAATACCCTAGCCAGTTGATCATTTTCCAAACTTATATCGCTGAAATTAAAGGCACATTTGAGTTAATCAAGTTAGCCATTGCAAAGGCTTCTTGATGTGAGCGGTTGGGTTTAGGGTGAACTTCTAATTAGTTCGGTATTTGAGTACTCACTTGTCTTTTTTCATTTGTATTTCACACACCCCTTCAATTGTAACAATCAAATAAGTTTGGGGGTGTGTTCGTTGAAAAAAAAAATCAAATGTAAATACGATTTTTATTTTTGTTTCTTTTGACAAGTGAGTACGTCGGTCTTAAATGCATGTTCAGGATTGTTTTCAATCTTTCTATGGGGGTTCGAGAGTGAATGTGCCAAGCGTTGAGCCTTAGGTAACGTTAAGTTAACAACGTTAACCCGTTTTGTATTCCAAATTACCCTTGGCCAAATGTACCAAAACCAAACCAAGTCCTAATGATCTTCATGAGCTACTAAACCTATATTAGTGGAGAGTGGACCCCAATCAAACCTATGGAAATCCTAGTCCTTTACGGTCTAAGTCATGAATTTCGTTGGGGAATAATCCAATCCGATCGTTGTATAGTTATATTATTGAGTCTCGCACTAACATGTTTACAGGATCTAGAATAGCGTTCACCATTATTGCATGTCGAGAATCTAGAACATTATATGCTGTGTGTTACCGCCTGAACTCGATACTACTGGCGGTTGTTGAGGGAAAAAATAAATAGGCCGTTAGAAGAATTTAAAACTCGCATGTTGTTATGCTTAGATTGTTTTTAGGTTGTTCGTTATTTATTTCAGTTTGTTATATTTTTCATTTTAGTGTGTGTGTTTGGCTCGAGGACTAGCCAAATTCTGAGGTTGGGGGTATTGATAGGTGTGAAAAACCTATCTATTTCCAATCCGAATTTGTTAGTTTTTGAATACTTTTATAGTTATTTTTATTATGTTTTAATTAGTTTTTATCTTTTTGTATAAATTAGGTGTGTGAGGCAAAAAGATAGGAAACTGGAGCTAAAACGATGAGATCGAATCAAAGCGGTTCGAAGTTACGGTGGATAAACAAGCTCAGAGGCTAAAAAATGAAATAGGCCCACCGCTTAGGCATCCAGACCACCGCCTAAGCGGTGAAGAAGCTGAGAAAGAGAAAAATGTTACTGACGGACGATCGCCTAGGTGAAAATTAAATCGCCTAAGCGAAAATCCAACAGAAGACAAAGATAGGCTACTGACAGCCGCTCGCCTAGGCAAAGTTTTCTTGCCCTAGGCGAATATCCAACAGAATGTTCTCCCAGTCTACCGCCTACTTCACCGCCTAGGCGATCAGACAGAACCGACCTAACTCCGCCTAAGCGAAGAATCCACCGCCTAGGCAGATTTCCCCTGCACAGTCTTGAGATATTTTTAGATATTTTTGAGATATTTTGGCTATAAATACCCCCTTGGCCGGTCTCCTCTCTTGCTCTCTTGGTTTTTTGAGCACCTCAGGCTATATTTAAGCCTAGGTTTGGAGCTTTAGAAGTAGAGCTCACATCCCGAAGTGGAGAAGACGGCGAATCTCTTGTTGAGCATTCTTAGCGGTTTATCTTCAGATGAGGCTAAGTTCTTCGATTGTTTTTCCTTATTTCTTTATCTTAGGATCATGTGAGCATGTTCAGCTCGATTTATATGTTTATGCAGCTATGGCCACAAGTTAAATATGGATTGTAGTAGGGATTAACACTATATTTATAAATACGGTGTTTGGATGATTTCGGTATTTCATTTGTGAATGTTCTTTGTAGTTTGATTGTATTTATCGTATTGTTTGTTTATCATTCTTAGTTAGATAAATGGAGAATACGGGGTTTTGACAAACCCTAGATTCAGATTTGGGTAAACAAACACCATGATTTTATAACCCAGTCGGGGTTTGAATCGTGGAAAATTGATAACGTTGGGGCAAGACTCACGCTACCTAGGGTCGTTAAGACGTTGAGGGGGACTTCTTCGTTGGCTCGAAGTTGCATTATATCTCTCGTCTTACACTTGAGAAAGGTGGCGAGAGAGTTTTAGAACGGAGATTGTCGATAGGGTAAATACAACACGACGATCCAATAACCCGGGAGGAAGGTGGATTGTGTGTAATCAATGACGCTGGGCGAGACTCATGTGACCTAGGGTCGTTAAGACGTTGAGGGGGATTTCTTCGTTGACTCGAAATCATGTATTCCCCCGTCTTACACTCGGAAGAGGTGGCGGTAGAGTTTACGTACCGAGATTGTCAAATAGGTCGAACACCGTAAACGTGAGTAAATCGAAATCGAACACGTATTTGCAAACACGTTAATCCCTAGGCAATTCTTGACCCTAAAACATATTAGCATATTAGTGTAGTTAATTTAGGTTATGTTAGTATTAGTTTAATTAATTAAATACATTTGTTTTCGCCTAGATAAAGTTAGGTCACGACAAACGCGGTATTTGATAGTAACGATACCAATCCCTGTGGATACGATAACCCGATCTTAACAATCACGCTATACTAAAACTTAGACCTCGTATACTTGCGAGTGTAAGTAGCGGTGTATTTTACGCCCTACCAGTAACCGAGCAAGAAACACTCCTGCAAATGTGGAAGAGATTTGAAGAGAAAAGAAAGAAGATAGATTGATTGTTCAAGTTTTCCGCCTCGGTCCAAATTGGCGAGTAAACAACATTTTTCGGGATCAGAACTTGATGGATTTGAATGGAATCAGAATTTGTGAAAAGAAACATTGGTCGTGGTCTGAAAATGTATTGGAACCGTATTCCGTTGCAATCCGACTCAATATCTCACATAAAATCATATCGGGCATTGAAGGTACTCGTTTTAGTAATTTTCGACATTTGACCATTTTTTTTTGGATTAAATCAATTTAGCAAGACTTGAGAAAACACAGAACAAGCAGGAGTATTAAAACTCTAAGCATCAAATTACCTAAAAATTTGAAAAGACAAGAATCTAGTCGAGCAAGCTAAAGCGACCTTGATGAAGCATGTTAGACCCTCCTATGAGTTTAAAAGTGAAATATCAGAAGTAAAAAAAAAAGGTCTCATTGAATCACCGCAAGGCATGTCGGGCTTTGAGTTGGAAAGAGAAGCTTCTAAAATCAAATGGGAAAATATCTCGATTTCGCTCCGATCCAAGCACCATCAGCCGAAGCGATTACGGCCGAAAGGAGGGAACAAAATTGCGAGTCATCAAAGGTAACAAGTTTTTCAGACTAAATTTTTATGTTTGTCTAGTTACAGGGATCTCAAAGGGACTGGAAGTATGGATTTTCCTATCATTAGGACTTCTTACCTTCCGACTCGAGTTGGAGACTCTTATTGCTGAAAACTCGGAAACTCTAAATGAGCATTCAGGTATGCGTTTTGCCCTGAAAAGGGCGTCAAGTAAATTACGCTAAACCTGATCCTCGGCATAATGCTAAGGTACGTAGGCAACCTGTAAAGATTCGGTTATCTGAGAGTCAGCCCCAGCCAAAGGCTGGGACACATTTTATATCTTTACTCTCTCATTTTTGTCCAGCCACAAGTTGGGGCATATTTTATATCTCTAGACTTTCTTTTGTCCTCCCAGCCAAGAGGGTTGGGGCTTGAGTTTTTTTTCATTACTCTAAATGATCCTCTAAACGGACATTTGTTCATCATGAGTATCGTCATGGGTCTCCTCTTTTTTTAATTACTCTGAACGATCCTCTAAGCGGACACTTGTTCGTTATGAGTATCGTCATGAGTCATTCTTTTATCACTCTAAACGATCCTCTAAACGGACACTTGTTCGTCATGAGTCATTCTTTTATTACTCTAAACAATCATTTAAACGGACACTTGTTCGTTATGAGTATCGTCATGAGTCATTCTTTTCCTATTACTCTAAATAATCCTCTAAAGGGACAATTGTTGGTCATGAGTATCGTCGTGAGTAATTTTTCTATCACTCTAAACGATCCTCTAAACGGATAATTATTCGTCATAAGTATCATCATGAGTCTTTTTTTTTTCATTACTCTAAATGATTCTCTAAATGACATTTATTCATCATGAGTATCGTCATGAGTCATTCTTTTATTACTTTAAACGATCCTCTAAACGAGCAATTGTTCGTCATGAGTATTGTCATGAGTCTCTTTTTCTATTATTCTAAACGATTCTCTAAACGAACACTTGTTCGTCATGGGTATCGTCATGAGTCATTTTATTTTATTTGTTCTATTGCTAAAATTTGCTTTGAAAGAATGGGACGATCAAACTTGGCAATAATACTAAGCTACTCATAATTCTCACATATTTACTATTAATATGATATAGTCGTGAATGCCAACATATAAACAGAACTCACTGAAATTTTATTATTCTCAATGTTCAGTTTAAACATACCATCACAAACATATCCTTTGTGCACAAATATCCAATTTTTTGTGATAATATATTAATCAAACTCTATAGTTTGTTTGAAGCCAGCTTTATTGAGTAAGAAATTTGACATTAAATTTTTCCTCATAGACGGAGTATATAAAATATCTTTTAAGGTAAGCACATGTCCAAAAGTAAATTTAAGATCAATCTCACCGCCCCCAAGTATCTTGGTTTTACTAGAATCACTAAGTATTATTGTTTTTTCTTCCTCAAATAGAGTATATTTTTTGAACCAATTTTTATTGTAGCAAACATGTGTATTAGCTGCCCACCACCCTTCTACAAATTGAACCATATTAATGTCTGTAATAATTGCCACAAGTGGCTCCTCGGTAACGTTAGCCTATGGAATAGATTGAAGTTTTCGAAATTTGCAAACTTAAGCAATATGCCTACTTTTGCCACAGACAAAACAACCACCAAATTGACTTTGTGAAGGGGGTACTTGGTTCAAGTTCATGTTACTCTTATTGTGAGGTTTAGTAAAATGTTTGATATGTTTTTTCTTTGAATTCAATTAACTATTTCAAGGAGGATAATTTTTGGATAAATTATTATTTAAAGAACTAAAATTTACGTTTGTAATGGAATCATCATTGCCTTCATGTGTCATAAGAGCATCTTGGCCTTGGGCTTCTTCTTCCACACGGATTTTTGTGATTAACGTCTTTAGTGAAGTCCCCTTTTGCTTGTGACACATAGATTTTTGAAACTCTCTCCATGACGGTGATAATTTATTAATTATTTTGGCCACAATAAGTTTGTCTCCAATCTTAATGCATTCAGATCTCACCTCTACTCCGATCATTTGAAAATCTTGAGATTTCTCCACAACATATTTGTTATCCATCATTTGTAATCGAAAAAATTGACTTGCGGCATATTTCTTTGCATCTGCTTCTTCGCTATTATATTTGTTTTGCAACGCTTTCCAAATTTTCTTTGCAGTTTTATAAGTAGTAGCATAATAATCATAAAATTTATCCGCAAGACAATTCAAGAGATAAACACGACAATTATACTCATCTCTTTCATATTTTTCTAGCTTCTCCTAATGATTGTACTTTTCCTCGTCGATCATGTTGTCGATAGAAACTTTGATGGGATTCTTCTCGGAAAGAATATAAGCAACTTTGAGGAGACTTAGATAAAAAAGTACATTGCCTTTCCATCTTTTGAAATGGACTCCCTTGAAAAGAAATGGCTTGTTGAGATCTCCAACACTTTCGTTTGCTTTCTCAATTATCGCTCCATTTTGAATCTCCTTAAAATTGTTGGAGAAAAATACAAATAAATTGAGAGAAATACAAACTAATATCGGACTGTGACACATAAATCTCGTTCTCTTTAAGGAGATTCAAGTCCTCTGCAGTTGGCAATGCCTTGAGACTGGTACAATATAATTTATCTTTGACTTGTTACCTCCAGGATACAACAGCCCGTTTTAGTCTTTTGGTTCACACTAACTTTGCACAAGTAGTAGAACCTAAAACTCCACCAAGAGAATACATTTCTTTGTTTAATATAAAGTATGTATGTATGAAAATATGAATAAATCACAAAACTTATGGAATGACCTACTTATAGGCTTCCAAAACATACAAGATTAAATACACACAAATAAATGAAAAATGTTACAAAATTTCAAAAGTCTTAAAAGTTATAAGAAAATGAAATGACACCATAATGGAGCACTAACCCACTAAGATAGTGAAAGATCTTTTAGTTCCATAACTTATAAAACTCCAAAATTATTAATTTATTTAATTAATAATATATATTATATTAAAATGTAACGATAGTTTGTTTGTTTGTCTTTTGTGTGTTTTTTTTTTTTTTAAGAAGATAAAAAAGAAAAATGAAAAAAAGACGTCTCTATGTTCTGCGATGTTTATCTTTATCTTCTCAAACTTAGATTCTCATTTTCCTTTGGTATGTGTCATCTGTCTAGTTGTTTTTTTGTGGGTGCCTTTTTACTCTTCATTTTTTTAAAAAAAATAAAAAAATAAATTATTTTGGAGAAGTTGTTTGAAATTCGAAGGGGGTCTCTCAATTTTAAGTCTCCATTTATTGGTATATTACTGTTAATTTTCGAAATTCATTCTTAATAATTGTTCATTTATGCTTGCAGTTGAAGGGGAAGGTAGAACTGGACTAAATTTGAGAAGAACTATTTGGGTGTTGGGTGATGTTGGAGTTACTCTCTCTCTAACCAATTCTCAAAAAAAAAAAAGGTAATAAAAAATCGTGGGTTTTCTTCTTTGAAACGTAATTGAATCCTCACCCCGTTGAACGATGTCCATTTTTGTCAGCTACTGATGTTTCTAGCTCTAAAAGGATCAAATTTTCTAGGAGCAGGTGTTGGGCTTGTGGTGACTATTTGGCGCGATGGCAAAGGCCAATTTCGACGGCGAGATGGTGGGCTTGTGGTTGGCTTGTGGTGGCAACTTCGGTGACCAATTTTGACGGCGCGATGGCAAAGGCCAAGCCATGGCCGCCAAGCTTCGCGTAATCCAGGACGATGGCCAAGGCGAAAGTGGTGGAGAAAGAAAAGTTGAGCAGGGAGGAGGTGGGTTTTTAAGATGGGGGCAAATATATTTTTAAATTTTTATGTTTAGCTAAATATTTAAATAGACCCCCATTAACTTAATAAGAATAAAATGACAAAATTGTCCTTATTTTTAAAGTGAAATGTCAAAAATTCCCTCAGTTTTGTTAATATTTAATCGTTATACTTTAGTCTACCACCATAGGGGGTAAATAGTAACTAACATAACATAGGGGGCAAAGTACAAAACAATCTAATCACAGGGGATAAAATCTAATTAACCCTTTAATTTACCATATCTACCAAAGTTATATTTTTCCTTTCTACAATTCCATTTGATTGAGGTTAATATGATAAAGTAAGTCCATGTATGATATCACATTCTTCACAAAACGTCTCAAGATCATCAAAATTATACTCACTTCCTCAATCAGGCCTAAATTTTGTAATCTTCCAATAAAGTAGATTTTCTGAGTAATGGGAAATAGGACTGAAACATGCCACTGAAAGACTATACTGAGACAAAGATGGGCTATCAAGAACGTAGAGGAGGTAGGATATAAACTTATTGAACACCTTGTTTTTAGTCTTCAAATATAAATATAATAAAATCTTGAATAATCATCAACAAATGTTAGAAAATATTTATTCCCAACTTTTGTCAGTGGTCTAGTCGAATAATTTACATCATTATGTATAAGTTATAAGAGTTGCGTAATCCTATTTAGCACTTCTAAATGACTTTCTAGGTTGTTTGACTTAAAAACACATCTCATATTTTTATTTGTACTCCGCATGAGATGAAGGAATTAGTTTAAGATCCATCAATCTCTTAACCTTCTTCAAACTTATATGTCCTAATCTGTTATGTCATAAATTAGAAGATTCAACATTCAAATCTTGATAATAACATTAATTATCTTCCAAAAATATATTCAACTTAAATGAACCTTTAGACGCATAACCTTTCTAAACAAAAACATTATTCTTGGTTATAATAACCTTATTGAACTCCATAATAATATTATACTCTTGTTGGACTAAGTTTGATACACTAATTAAATTTCTTCGAACTCCAGGAACATGTCGCACTTCGGTTAGACTCAATCTTTCCAGATGTCATTTTCAAATCAAAAGCTCTTATAACATGTACTTGTGCGATTATAACACTTTCTAGGGTTTCACTTTTTCCACTTGATTTTTTATAATTTTTGAAAATACCATGAGCAAAACAAACATGCATATTAGCTCGAGAATCTAACCAACAATGTTTATCCTCACAAGAAAAAATTGATAACAGAATTATCATACCTAAAGCAAGGTTCATCAAGTTTTCATGATCCACAAGCATATTGACTAGAGCTCTTGGACCATGTTGATTTCTATTCTGATTGAGTTGAGCCTTGTAAGTCTTGATCTTCTTATAGAAGTAATATCTTGCCTTGTGGTTGATCTGACTACAAACAAAACAATGCATATTCTCTTTATTCAAGCCTTTTGATCTAGTAGTAGGCTTAAGTTGATTTGTTTATTGATTTGAAAGATTTAAGGATCTATTGGGTTTGAAGCTGTTACTCCTAGGACAAAAGTTGTTCTTATTGTTAAAATTTTGAATTTTGTTATTCTTGTCATTTTCTACCAAGTTGATATGAGAAAGTTTCTTGTGTTGATAATTAGAAGTTGAAAACCGATGTTTTTTTTTTTTTTTTTTTCTTAACCTTCATAGAGTTGATAGCTGTAGATAAAGACAACTCTCTTGCATATGCTTAAGAGTTTTGGCAAAGTCAGACCATGAAGCCGGAAATTTATCTGTAAGATATGAAACCTTAAAGTCTTTATTAAGAATTGTGTCATTCTTTTTCAATCCTATTAAATATTCTTTAAACACATGGATTTGGTCTTCTATGGACTTTTTGTGCAACATTTTATAATTATTGAATGCAAAGATATCAAATCTCTCAATTCCAACATCATTAATATCATACCCAACTTCTAAAATATTTCAAAGTTCTTTTGCAGAAGAGGTTGAATTTTGATAAATATACAAAGATAATTGGACAAATTACTAGGATTCTATTAAGACAATAATAATTGATTTGTTTGAGTGTGATCAGTCAAGACAAAGAAGATATTTTTTACTAGTAGTAAATTATCTGCGATTGATATTAAATCTAGTATGGTAAGCCAATAATAAAGTTATTTTGGCCATCTAGGAAAACAAATGACGACTAAAATTTCAAGTTTAACACTATCAGCTTCATTTAAAGAAACTAACTCAATTCTCAACTTTAACGCGTAACAAATTATTTTATTTGTAATTTATATAATTATTATCATTTTTTCCGTTAAGATTTTAAATATAAAAAAATTAAATTAAATTGTAATATAACTAGAAATATAAACAACACTTAAGAAATATAATAATGGATAAACAACACTTGATGAAAAACATTTTTCTTTTCAAAAACATTTTTTTTGAATAAAAATATAACGCATAAAATAATTACTATAGATTGTTAGGAATACAATTGTGACAACAATTTAAATAAATATTTGATATTAATTTAAATAAACATTCAATAAATCACATGAATATAAGTAACAAAATAAGAACGAATAAAATTAATTGGTCTGTAAATTCAAGGAGACATGAATTATTGTTGTCCTAAAGTAATGATTGCCACCTACATGAAGGTTCCAATGACAATGACTAATCTAAGATATAATCGTTGCTCACAAGCATGCCATATTGGGGTTTACGTTTGTAGCAAATTATTTGTCGCTACGATACCGCAAGTCTATGGATCAAGTTTTAATAGTATAGAAGAGTAAGGGTTATCGTATCCACAAGGATTGATTTAGATCGTCATTAAGTATCGCGATTGTCGTAACCTAACTTTATTTAGGCGTCCAAATTTTGGATTTTTATAAAAATAAAATAAAAACAAATAAAAATACAAAAATAAAATAAAGTATGGATTTTCTATGTACAAAGGTTCTAGGGACTTGATTTCATCTCGTTATTCCTATGTTATTCTATTAAGTAATTATTAGTTAATTCCATTCATTCAATAATTAAGGTCCCCGTGCTTTCGCTTTCTCACTACCTCTCCCGAATGTCAAGTGAAAGAATATGTAATCACTTCAATACCGATATCTCTATCCCATATTTAGGTGAAAACATTTGTTATACCCGACCTTATAGATTACACAAGTTTTAAATATCTCCCGATCTATTAAAACTTGCGTTGTGTTTAACCTAAGTCTGAACCTGGGATTACCTCTCCCGAGTGTTAAATCCCAAATTCTCAATCAAAAATATCTTGTGAAAGCATACATTGGAAGCATTATAAAAATAAACACAATTGAATGCTGATTTTAATTGATAAATCTAGAACTCGATTACCTCCCGATTTTACAAAATCTTAAATTCCCAACTCGAATAATTAAGTGTTGATTTCCTCCTGGACTTACAACAACCTAAGTTATGCACTCCCAATTCCGGTTACAAATTCAACTTCTCCCAAGTATAAAATTCGTAACCTAAAATCGTCTAACTAATTAACCACATGAATCAAACACATTAGGCCTAAGAAATGCATAAAATGGAATTAAATCTAACAATTAACAAAAAAATCTAACATGGTTCAAACGAGACTATATCAAGCCCTATATCTAGATATTAGCTCAACATAAGAGATTCCATGACTAATATTATCAAGAATTTCATAGATAAAAACATGTGTTTAATACAATATCCCAAATACAAAATTCAAGTAATATTAGGGAGAAGAGAAGAAAACAAATCTGATTTGTAAAGAAGTTTTGCTCTAGATCTTCAATCTCGCGCCTTCTCCTTGTCTCGTTCGTGTTCCTCTCCGATTTCTCTCGAATCTCTCTCTTCCTCTTCGTTCTCTCTCTCTCCTCCTGTGTAAAATGAGCCAAAAAAGCCCTTAAATCATTTCAGATTTGACTGTCGGCGCTACAGCGTGCGTTTTAGCGCGTTGCAGTGCGCTATGGCCAGAAACACTAACACGAGCGTTGTGCAGCGCATTGAACAACGCCTACACATGATTCATATTTTGGCCATATCTTTCTCTTCCGAACTCCGATTGAGGTGATTCAAAAGGCTATGGAAAACTAAGACATAGATATACAACTTACATGTTTTGAATGTTTCCAAAATTGGATTGCATCACGGTCAAAATCGGTCTTGAAGTTACTGCACCTGTACTCATTTTGCACATTTTCTCCCATTTATTTATATACCTACAAAACAACACAAAAACACATCAAACTAACAAAAATACTTGAAAACATATAAATATTTGAATCTAAAAGTACTTGATTTGTTGGTAAATAAACCACTCATCACACGTCCATCGAAAAACTAATAAACCATCTTTATCAAATTGTCCGTATAAGAAATATGAAAGGATATAACTAAGAAGAGGAAGAACTCTTGAATGATATATATTTATCGAAAAGTAGCCAACATTCCTTTATATAGTGTAAAACATATCGGAGATACAAAAGACTAATTAAATAATAAGTACCAATAAACTCAAATAATAAAAACTAAAAAATTATCAAAATAATTATCAAATAAAAATTAAAACTTCAATGCAGTAAAGTATAGATTTGGGATTTTTAATTAATAATTAAAAAAAAGCTTACAACAATAACCTTATTATTGTTCAAAATTTTTATATAATTATGGGATAAAGTTGCAAAAATTTATAATCAATACCTTGTCATCCACAATTTTAATTTTCAATCAAGTTTCCTTAGGTTTACAAAAATTATACGATAAGCAGTGAACATGTTTTTTTTTTTTTGGTGCAAAGATTATAGGATAAGAATACGGAAAATGATTTTTTCAAGGATAATCTTGTTATTGACTTTGATTTTTTAATCAATCAAATACTAAAAAAAAATAGGGAAAGTGATTTTTTACTAAGCTATGGGCTTCTTACTATACAAAAATTATATTTTCAATAAAGTAATTTCTTACATCTACATAATAAAATTATGCTATCAAAGCAGTAAAAACATTATTTTTTGTGAGCTATACTCTTACTATTGTTTGTCCACAATTTATATTTTTAATCAAATACTTATTCATTTTACAAAATAAAATTACAGGATCTATCAATGGTATTTTTAGTAAACTATTGCGTTGTTATTGTCTATGATTTTATTTTTTAATCAAATACTTAATTCAAAAAATTGCAATCATGAGATAAAAATAGTGAAAATGATTCTAAGTTATAGCCTTGTTATTGTCTTAAATTTTTATTTGACATCAAATATTTTATTAGGTCTACATTTACAAATTAAAGTGTAGAATAAAAGTAACAAAGATGGCATCCTTAGCGAGAATAACTTTGTTATTGTCCAAACCTCGATTTTCAGATAAATACTTTCCTAACTCTAATAAATGCAATTATGAGATAAAAATAACAAAAATGATAATTTAGTGAGCTATACCCTTATTATTGTTCACCATTTTTAGTTAATACATCATTAATTCTACAAAATGCAAGCATAAATGATAGTTTATGAAACTATAACTTTGTTATTGTCCAAATTTTGTATTTTCAATCAAATAATTCCTTATAATATGATTATGGGTCAAACATAGGAGTTGTTACCGAGGGGTCCTTATGAGAGGACAAAACTACCAAGTAAATCTTCTTAAAAAATATGTTACACATTAATCATTTTGATTTTTTGTGATAATTTTGCCCATATACTTTTCAGCTAATAAACAAACTCCTTTCCTTTAGTGTCGAACCACTGAAATCAACTCAAATCCATCCTAAAATCAACAAAAACAAATTGCTTCGTTGCAGAAAAACTCAAAATAAATACATATTTGTGATCATTACTAACACACGAACATTTATATTTCTAATATTTTGCTTCTTGTTTACATGAAAGTATTACATTCAACACAACTAATAGTTCGAATATGTATGAGATGTATATCTAGTAACGATTAAACACATAACATATTCAAAATATAACGCAACAAACAAAAAACAACAATTAAAGAACGAAATAATGAATGCAAATGAAATATAACACGATCTCGTGTTATATTTAACACGAGATCGTATTGAATATAATACGAGATTGTGTTACATTCACCAACTAGATTTGGAATTTTTGAGATCTGAAAAATTTATATCTAGAATTTTTCAGATCTGAGAAAGTGATTGAGAGAGAGAAAGAGAGAAAGCACAAGGAGCGGCGAGCACGACGATAAACGATCAACGATAGATCTGGCGGCAAACAAGGCAGAAAAAAGAGAGAGCATGACGACGAGCATGGTAGCAGAAAGAAAGATCACAGATTTGAAAAATTAAAAAATCCAAATTTGAAATTTTCTAGATCTGAGAGACATAGCACGGCTAAGAGAGAGAGAGAAAGAAAGAGAGATAGAGAGAAAACACGACACGCATGGTAGCCATTCAAAATGCGGAAGGGTAAAATCGTCTGAAGAAAATTCCAGATCAAAATCAGGACTTTGGGGTAACCTAAAACACTAACATGATGATAGTTCTATACAAGAAAAAACTTGTGGGGTCATCTGATAGACTGGCTTTATTATCAAGAGTATTCAATAATTTTTCCTTAAAAATAACTATAATTGTATTTTTTTTTTAGTGAGTTGTTGTCTTGTCATTGTTGACGATTTTTTTTTATTTTATTTTTTATCAAATATTATTGAAATCAACAAAATGAAATTATAGGACAAAAGTAGTGAAATGATATTTTTAATGAGTTGCAAACTTGCTATTCGTCACGATATTGATTCCTAATCAAAAACATCATTCATTCAACAAAATGCAATCATTGGGACTTTCTTGAAAACACGTTTCATTTCTTCAATTTTCCCAAAGAATGGATTAACCTTGTTATGAATTGTGTTAGGAAGGCATCTTCTAAAGCCCTCAGGAATGAGAAGCCCCTTGAGGGTTTCTCCCCCAATAGAGGGTTAAGACAAGGGGATCCTTTGTCTCCTTATTTATTTGTTCTATATATGGAGAGATTGCCTAGTATGATTAACAAGGAAGTTGTTCAGTGAAAATGGAAGGGTTTGAGGATCGCCAGAAATGACTCCCTTACCCATTTTTTCTTTGTTAATGACATTTTATTTTTCACTAAATCTGACCCTAGAAACTATGATTCTATTATAAATGTAATGCGTAAGTTTTCCTCTGCTTTGGGTCTTGTTGTGAATCTAAGTAAAACTAGAGTCTTCATTACCCCCAAAATTCCATCCATTGATGCTAGGGAGATTAGCAGAAAGCTTGGGATTAACCTTTGCAAGGATCTTGGAATTTATTTGGGAGCCCCGCTTATTCATAACAGATTTATTGGTAAATATTTCAACTTTATATTGGAAAAAATGTAAAAAAGACTTTCTAGTTGGACGTCTTCTAACCTGTCAATGGCAAGTAGGTCCACGTTGGTCAAATCTGTTTTGACTACTATACCTCTGTATTCTATGCAAATTAATCCCCTCCCCATTAAAATTTGTGATAAAATTGATTAAATTGCTAGAAAATTTCTTTGGGGGAAAACGGAAAGCAAAAGAAAATTTCATCTTGTTAATTAGGATAAGATTTGTATGCCTAAGGATCTGGGAGGCTTAAATATTAGAAAATCTAGACTTCATAACAACGCATTTATGTCTAAACTTGCTTGGAGGATTGTTTGTATTGATAATAGTATTTGGGTTTCAACTGTCTTAATTAAATATAGCATGGAGAGAAACCCTTTTTTTTTGGGTCAAGAGGCTAAGAGGATTGCATGTTTGAAGGGGCATTTTTAAGTCTAAAGACTGTATCCTAAGGGATTTAAAATAGAAAGTTGGGAATGGTATTAATATAAACCTGTAGACGGACTGGTGGTGTGGCGAGGGGCCTTTAGGCAATAAGGAATTACAAAGAACTTACAATCTTAAGGTTACAGATATTCTAGACGATTCTAGTAGTTGGTATCTTCTGCTAATCACTCACCTTAGCTCGGATGACTAGGTTAATGATATTTTGTATTCTGAGCCTCCTAACATTCTTAATGAAGATATGGCCATATGGTTCCTGAAAAATTCTCCACTAAGTCGACATACTCACTCATTTCCAATTTCGATGTTCTAAGAACTTTTTTTGAATGGGAGTGGATATAGAAGCTCAAAATTCCCAAAAAAAAAATTCCTTTGGAAAATCTTCCATAACAGACTGATGACCAACTCCCTTAAAGAGAGTTGGTCAAATGATGTTTCCTCCATTTATGGTATAACAATGTCGTTGAGTCTATTGACCATGTATTTAGATCTTACCCAAACGCCTGGGATGTTCGGAATGCTTTCATAGACAGGGGTACTTTGAGGTAGGATCAAGGCTTGGAGCTTCCGGAATGGATTACTAGGTCCATTAAAGGGAGAAATGTTAAACTCACTCTTCTGGTTTTATTCATTGCCATTTTATGGGATATTTGGAAGGATAGAAACAAGGAAATGATTGAAGGAGTTGTCCAAGATCCTAACATTGTTGCTTCTAGAATCTCTTGGCTTGCTTAGGAGATAATAAAAGCTTTCTATCCTAACCAAATATGAAATGGTCTGTTGATTGATCCTTCCCTTAATTGTCTTTCTCTCCCTACAGGTTTCTTCAAGCTTAATACTGATAGGAGTGCACTAGGAAATCCAGGAAAATGTGGAATTGGAGGGCTCATAAGGCATGTGGATGGTACTAGGAAAATCAGCTATTTTGGTTACCTCACTTCATGCATAAGTCTGGAGGCAGAAATCAAGAGCATCTACACAAGTCTTTGTCTGGCCATCACTAGGAATTATCCTAGAATTATTGTGGAGTCTGATTCAGAAGAGGTGGTTGATCTCATCAAAGGATATTGCCCCGAGAGTCATGCTTATAGGAGCTGAATTTTGGAATGCAAGCAAATTATCGAGACCCATAATTTCATCATCCAAGCTACTAGAAGGATCAACAATAAATGCGCAAACTACCTGGCCATGTTGAGGACAAATAGCAGAATAAAAGTTTATTATTTGGGGATGAATAGTGGAATGAAAGTTCACTATCTCGAAGTGGCCCCGGAAGGAATAGGAAGGCTCTTGATTGCTTGAATGAAGAACGAGGCTTTTTTCCGTAGCCCTTTGTTTATTTTGTGTTTTCGCCACTGTACCACCAAAAAAAAATAAAATTATACGCATAGCAAAAAAAATACTTCTTATATCTACATAATACAATTATGGGATAAGAGAAACATGTGTAGTGTTTTTCCTAAGCAGTACTCTTATTATTATCCACTATTTTGATTCTCACTCGAGTACTTTCTTAGTTGTAAAAAATAAAATTGTAGGATAAGATCAGAAATATTTTGTTAGAAAGTAATAACCTTATATGATTTCGATACAAGAAATAAAATCTACAGAAAAAACTGAATTTTTTTTTTTTTTATTGAGCTATAACCAAGTTATTAACAAATTTTTTTAATCAATTAATTCTTTAATCTGTATAATACTATTGTTGGTGTCGAAATATAGCTAACACCTGCAGTTGATCCTGTTAAAGTCCCGGTGGATTTTCCTTACTAAGATAGAGTTCTTGAGCTTGGTAATTAGTAGCTAGTGAACGGTCCACAATCAACGGTCAAAGGCCTTTATGTCCAAAGACCTTCTTGAGTGTGCCCAACAAAATCCCTTTGGAGTGAGAGTAAGAACTCAGGGGAAAAAAAGTTGATATTTGCTTTAAGTGGAAATACTTGGGTCCCGTTTGGTAACCTAATTAAGTACTTAAAAATGAATGCATTAGATAATTATCAAATTAAGTGCATTTGATAATAAAATTAAACAATCACTCTAAAAATAAGGATCACTTAAAAATTATTCAAAATTTTAAGTGATATGTGATTCACTTAATTGTTTAGCACTTATTACGTAATATCAGAAAATATTTAATTATCACAATCAATATTTTACACCAATACTATAAAATCTCACAAAAAGATATATAAACAAAATTATAGATGGAAACAATACTAAATTGAGAAAAAATAGAAAGAGAAATTTGTAAAGAAAGAAAAATTTTGAAAAATAAAGTTGTAAAATTATTTTAGGAACAAAAAATTATACAAATTTTTTTTTTGAAGGTAAAACTATTAAAAAATTGAATACTTAATATATTCAGCGCTTAATAAATTCAACAATACGATGATATGCATTAAAAATTGTAGAAATATATATACTTCCATCAGTAAATTATTTGGTAACATTAAGCACAAAATCTCGATTAATAGTACTCCATAACGCAACTTCATACCGATTAACATACATGACAGATTAAGATACATAATAGACCCAATTATTTTTGGCAAATTTGAGTTAACAAACGGTGACTTATCCGTACTCGAAATAAACCCAATTTGTTTTACATCAATTAGGTTCATAAGACTCTATAATGCAACTTACAACACTGAAGATGGACTAGTGATTGATTTAAAAAAAAATAAAAATAAATTTAAACCCTCTAACTATTGACACATTTCTAAGTAGGTCTTCTAAATTTATGTGTTTCATTTTAAACCCTCTACATATAAATATAATTTTAAAAGACCCTTATTGTAAGACCCCGATTTACCACGTACGTCATTTTAGTTGTAATTTAGAGCAATTGGGAAAATATGAGGTAAAATTGTATTAATCATTATCCGAATTAAAAGTGTAGGGGGTGAATTGTAAATTTGTATACATTAAATCCAACCATTAGGATTCAAATTGTCTTTCAATTGATAACATTTAAATTCTTAGGGGTGAAATTACAATTTAAGAAAAATTATAAATGGTGAATTGGGCTAAAATAAGGAATTTAAGGAATTTAGGGGAGAAAAGTGTAATTAGAGCAAAAGATGTTTATATATATATATATATATATATATATATATATATATGTATGCAAATGGTGTGTGTGCCGAGGGATCAACCGGAGACAGGGAGATCCGAACGTGGGTGACATGGCAAGTTAGGATCAACAAATACCACTTAATTCATGCATATAAATGCATCCATGCATAGATCATGATCAAAAACCTCAAAAGTGAGGAAATTTGGAAAACACAAAATTCTAGAGAGAGAGGAAACTTGGCTGGCGGTGATGGGCTCGGAGCGACGGCGCTACTCCAGCATGGGTGTGTGTCTGCCGTCGTTGGTAAGTGTGTGGGTGTTGTTCGTGTGCTCTGGGCAAATTGATGTTGCGTGGGTGTGTGTGTGAAATCGTCGTGTTCTTCCAGCGATTTTGTGGGGTCGTCGTTCGTACGGTGGTGGCGGTGATCGTGAGTGCGTGTTTCGTGTGAGTATGCCCTGTTTTATGTTTGTGTGTTCTGATCATCGCTTTTGTTGGTGTGTGTTCTATTTTGAGCAACCGTGTGGGTGTGTGCGCGATTATCATGTGGGTATGGGTATGTGCATGTGTGCGATCAGTGTGTATGGCTTGGCGTGTGTGTTTAGTTGTGGGAATGTGTGGGGGTTGTTCATCGGGGCGTGTGGTGTATGCATGGCGGTGTGGGGTGTCGCCGGAGTTGTCGCCGGAATGGAGTGTAGAGAGAGAGAGATTAGTGGGTATGTGTGTTGGCGTCGGTTGTGTGTGTGTGTGACCTTTCGGTTGGGTGGTTGTGTGAGAGTCGGTCGTCTGGTCTGGCGGTGGGAACAGGTGATCGGCAGTGAGGGGCTTTCGTCGGCGACTGAGCAACAAAACAGAAACAGACGCAGGGAACAGGCGCAAAAAAAGAAAAGGAAAAGAAGAAAAAAGGAAAAAAAAAAATTGCACAAACCACCCCACTGAAAATCAAAAACCCATCTCGTGGTCGCCAAACGATTCGGAAACAGGTGAAATTTCAATCGATTATTAATTTTCGTTAAATGAAATTTTATTTAGCGTTACAAATCATAAAATCGTAATAATTTCGTAAAGATAAATTAATTGTAATTACGTAGTACATAAAATAGTAACGATTCGGAATATAGGGTCTGCATTGCATGATTCGGATGTTTTAGATAAGATATTAATTTAGGTTTTTGTCGCTATTAGGCTCGCAGGCACCGGTGTCCCGATAGAGTATGGTTAGGGAAGGTTTTGGAGAGCGGTTAATGAAGTGAGTGTACTGTCTTCTTGCCAAACTATTTTTCTATGAATATATATGATGAAATATGTGATTATTTAAACTGTATGAATTTATAAATGATATGAATCAAGCAGGATTTGAATGAGTTGGTAAACTGGATTTCCGGAAGATTTCAATAGTTTTCAAAAAGAAGTTGAAAATGAATTTCCACTGGATTTAGTGAAATTAGACGGTGTTTTTAAAAAGAGAATAGAAAACATCTATTTTTCTAAAAATACCTGGTTTTCTAAAAATAAAGGGTGGAAAAGTGATTTTGATAAAATCGGACGTTTCTTTAAAAGAAAGTGTGAAATATGATTTTTGGATTTAAAAGTTGGTTTTGAAGAAAAGAGGTAGACATGGTGATTTGACGATGTTGAGTAGACAATATTTATTGAGTTGTGATTCGATGATGCTGTATTTGATTTTGACGATGCCATGGTTGTTCTCCCCGAAAGGGATGTGGATTATATTTCTCACCGTAAGGGGTGTGGATTCTTCCCATGGGATATAGATGTTTCTCCCCGTAAGGGGTGTGGATTATATTTCTCCCCAAAAAGGGGTGTGGATATTTTGGAGGAAGGCATTCCCACGAATGTTACGGTACCGTTGCAACTCCCGATCGTGAGGTTAAAATGATCACTATGGCTAGCCAGTGTGTGTTGTGGTAGAGTGGTGGATTTGAGATGTGATGTTTTACTTACATTGGGTGATTTATTATTTATTATGGTGATTGGTACTATTTTACTAGATGGGTTGGAATGGAACTTATATTTATTGCTTTATTTTCACTGCTTATATTATGGAGAATTTTACTAGTTACGTGTTGTTTCTATACTCACGCTTGATCCATTTAGATGTGATAGAATGAATTATTATTTTAAAAATATTTTTATTAAGAAAGCAGTACACTCGTAGGTAAAATAGCTAGGAGTCGGTCGGTACCCTACTGGCGCTAGATAGAGTTATGCGGGTCACGCAAAGGAGTCAATTGAGGAAAATTTTTGGAGATGAGATATCATGAATAAAATCTAAGTGAGGTTCAGGGGATTTGTTTGATTGTATTTATATTCAGGAAGGTGTATCCCTATCAGATGGGACTATTATATGTGTTGTATAGATTTACAATTTTGTTATTGACGTATTGATTAGTTGGCTAGTCAGTTGGGCAGTGTCATGTCTACGTCACGCCGGCCCCACATGACGGGGGGTCCGGGGTGGAGTGCAACACTTATGCTGAAAATTTCACCCAAACTAACAGAATTGAAGGGAAAAATACTATTTTTCTATTTTTTTATTTTTTTAATCAATTTTCTATTTTTCTTTTTCTTTTTTCCTTATTTCTTCTCCATGTCACCAACCTCTCTCTCTCTCTCTCTATCTCTCTCTTCACCAAAGCCCCCTCTCTTTCCATCACCTTCTTCCGCCGCCGCTGATGTAACAACTACCCCACTGCCACCAATGCCGCCGAGCCCCTATTATGCGCGTGGTTCACCCTTTGAACAGGGGGTGAACTACCCCTTGTTCAAGGGGGAAAACACGCCTGTTACAGAGGTGGCTCACCCCGTCTGCGGCATTGGTGGCGGCGAGTTGGTGGCAGCGGCGGCCGAATAAGGTAGTGGAAAGAGAAAGGTTCGGTGAAAAGAGAGAAAGAGAGGTTGATAACATGAAGAATAAGGAAGAAAAAAAGAAAAAGAAAAGAAGAGAGAGAGAGAGAGAGAGAGAGAAAAGTAAAAAATTGATTAAAACATGAAAAAATAGAAAATTATTATTTTTCCCTCTAATTTGTTAGTTTGGATGGAATTTCTAACAGAAGTGTATTTTATAATAGTGTTCAAACGTAGAGGGTTTAAAATAGAATGCAAAAACTTAGGAGAATTACTTAGAAATATGTCAATAGTTAGAAGGTTTAAAATGGTGGCTTATTTGTACCCGAAATAGAGCCAATTATAAAACATAGCATATTAAGATACATTACAACATTAAGATATAGATGAAAATACATAACAGATAAAATAGAAAAAAAATCATCATTAAGCATGTATCTCTCAGACAGATTGTCATCGTTGGTTATCACGTTATGGTATTTAGTTGGAGTAAGTGCTCTATTACTCGCAATGTTTATTTTAGTGGTTAGTTGGAGTAGATAATATCGATTTTTTCGCAATAACATACGATTATTCTCCTCCTAATACATGTAGTCGCTTCTTCAATTTTAGTTGTGTCATTCGGTTAACATCGTCAAGGCATCTGTAGAGATTAACGGTGTAGAGCTGGTACATTAAGATCATTTAACTAAACAACAAGGTTGTTCAACTATTTCACTCGGTATTCCCGCTCATGGAAATGATCGGCACAATATTGTTCGGGTAGGTGTTTTAATCACTCCAATAGTCATCATAATATAGTTTAAGAACCCAACGTGCTAAGTGATCCCAGGGTCTAGGCCAATCCCAAATACTATATGAGTTTTCCTCACTTGAACTACTATTTGAAGGCATATAAAAAAAATTACGGAATAAAAAATCTGTATGGAAAACTTAGTTTATATAGTAGCCTATATGATGGATGATTGACAGGTTAGCTCAACCTTTATGAGGGTTGATTGACATTTCAAAAAATATCTTTTCAGTGTTGATTGACATTTCGTGACATGCTTAGGCAGAGATGCTTTGACAGGTGACTTCAGCCTTTATGATGGTTGATCGACATTTAGGGACAAACTTTTTCCATGTTGATTGCCATTTTGGAACAAACTTTTTTAGAGATGCTTTGATAGCCTTTAATGAGGGTTGATTTACATAAACCATTATTTTAATCACTACGTTGCCTATATATAACAAGAATCCTAACTTCAAATATCATTTTGTTGTATCCTGGAGATAATTTTTGTTATTCATCGAAGTGTTGTCTATCTATACTAAGTAGAGTGTATCTTCTTCCTCACTACCAAAATGGAGGACCAGTTTGAGGTAGCATGTCAATGATACTAGCATGATGTTATAAACTATCGTGAGATACTAGAGAAATTCATGTAGTTAATTGATGGCATGAGAACAAGGAGTCGATAGATGAGAGAAACCAAAGAAATAGTAGAAAGATGATGCAGAGAACTACAAATTGAGAACAATTGCCTTCAAAACGAAAACAAACTGTTACGAGATTTGCTCTCAAAACATATATAATATTTGATGAGCGCATTTATTGTAATTTTTGTATCTATGTTTTTAACAACGTATTCTCCTTATAGTATTGTAACTCGTATTTCTGTTTCGTCTAGTTGTAATCGATCATTTATGTTTCTTAAATATTGCTCAGTTTTCTTTATTTTGTAATTATTGCATCGCAAACTACATCTCAAACTAAATTCATTTAACTAATATATGTAGAAGTTGTGAAAAAGAACCCAAGTGAAAAAGAACTCAAGTTTAACTAACTAATATTAAGAAATGGTAGACATGACAATTGTGAAGTCAAGTGAAAAAACAAATTTGATTGTTAGGAGGAATGTTAGGTGAAAATTGGGAAGAAAAAGACATAAAAATTATTGTAAACAAAGAAAATTGAGGAAATGTGTCATTGAATAGTCACATTAACATGATGCCACGTGAGCCTTTGTCAAGGTCGATTTGACACATCAGTTCAAGCTTTATTAGGGTTGATTATGAACTTAGTTTAGCTTTTATCAGAGTTGATTTGACAAATCAGTTTAGCCTTTATCAGGGCTGATTCGATAAATCAGCTTAATTTTTTTTAGGATTGATTGACAATTCAATTTTATTACGATTAATTGGACAAATCAGGTCAGTTTTTATTATTAATAATATACACACACACACACACACACACATGAACATATATATACACATACGTTTATGTGTGTATATAAGCATCTATGTCCATTGCATCACTTAAAAAAACCAACACATCATATTCGAAATTTTCATATCTAGTTGTAACAAAAGAATGTATACGGTGATGGATTTGTATCATTCAATGGGACATCACTAGCATTTGGAATATGAATTATCTTACTTTTTAGATTCAACAGTGTGTTACTCTCCACGGTGGGTTGCAAGAATGATGAGGGAATACACTTATCGTGTGAACCAAACAAAGATTATCATGGATGGATGCAGACAATACAATATTCCAAGAGTTTGTCAATTAGCCAGAACAATGCCAATAGGAACACCTCATCGCCTTCAGAAGGCATTATATCCTTACCGCAAAGAAAATAACTGAATGAAACTTCGAATTAGCTGCCACGAGATTCAAATAATAGTTTGTGACAGTCTCCAAGAAGGTTTGATCCAATTAGATATTTAAATGTCAAATTATGAATGTAATATGTAATGTTTCTTTGTTAGTGCATTGCAGTTTAACTTAGTATTTCTTTTCAAGTCTAGTATATCATTTATATATTAAATTATAATAACAGTACGTCTAGAAATCCAACATACTTTATATCTTTATTTAAATTTTAAAAATAAACATAAAATAACAAAGATTTACAAGACCAAAAAGTTATGTCAAAACAAACGCATAATCTATTACAAACACAAGCAGAAAATAAAAAATTGAAATAAAGTTTGTTAAATGGACGAATCAGCAAACCTTCGTACTCTGATATCTTCAAGGGCACTCAAGTACTCCAAAAGTATATAATTAGAAAATTCTAAGAACTCGTTAAATTCAAATAAATAGTCCAAATCCATTGACGCCATCCAAACTGCCAAGTTGTTCATCGATGGTAAGTACTACCCCCTACTATGCGTCTCATTTTGTAGTTTTGCATAAATTCTAGTGTTTGTTACTTCATCAACAAAAGACTTAAAGTCACAGTAAATTACACAATTTGAAATCGATGTTTGCTACAACATGGAAAGAGCTTGGCGAATGGTTTGTATGCCAGCGTTTGTTTAACGCTCCATTAAAGTATTACTGAAACACAATTTCATCCATGCAAAACTGTCATATCAGTGGTATGATCTTGTTCTAATAAGTGCCTCCAATGTGCCAACATGTCTACTAGTTATTTGACCACTAACATTCACCAAGTAGCTGCCTGAAAAACAACCAACAATTAAATTATGAATGAAAATGAAAAAAAAAATAATAAATATATATTTGAAAACATTCGTCATAGTCTTTTTCGTAAATTTTATTCATTATCTTTTGGTAAAAAGTGAAACAACGTGGATACTACAAAAAAAAAAAATTGATGTTAATGATACATGTTGCTAATTATAAACTTAGATAACTAGATGAGAATCAAGATTGTTGATATTTATAGAAAAATTAGGGCAAAAAATGGGCAGTGAATTGGCGGGAAATGGGAAGAAAAATAGTGGAAAAGGGATTGGTGAAAAATAAGGACAGAAAATTGAAGGAAAAGTTTTTGGCAAGATATTTGTAAGCGAGAAATTAGGGCACTATTTGGAGGGATTTTTTTTTTCTTTTTTTGGGGGAAAACTTGTCAGGAAAGTAGTTTGGCGCCAAAATTTGCTATATATATCCATCAAGCCATGCTTAACTCACATGCACATCACATTCATTTCTCTTCCCCAAACTTAAAACCATAACAAAAATCAATTCAAATAGCAAGTGGGTCAAGAAACGATAAGAGTAAGGGTATGAATAAGGAACCAAAGAAGGTCCATTGCACTGGGTAGGGTTCAGGGACAAAAAATCATATTAAGTACCAAAATGAGATAGGTACATGGTATGGAATTTACATACATCGGTTACAGGTCGCATATTAGAGCGAAGACAAACCGCGACGCCCAATAATATGGTATGACACCCAAGATAAGCGGTGTTATCCCAATTCATTGCACAACCCATGGGATGTTGTTACCTCAAAACAAGGTGTTCAACGACAACTCTCTCTCTAGTGCATAGTTGAATTCCATCACAAGAAAACAAACTTTTTTAGTACAAGATGATCCTTTCAAACACATTTTTTGTTGGGTCAATTGTTGTTACCACGACATCTACAACTCCACCCCATGAGATAAGGATAGTGAAAAGGCAAAAAATTTACGATGGTCAACGCTAATGACAAATAGAAACCAATATGAGGTAAGGTGTCACATGTTCTACCTCAAGATTCCAAAATTATACTCTCTTGAAATTTTGAAAAATAAATTGGATAATATCGACAAAATTTATCACGTATTGAAACAAGAAATAAAACAAAATGCAGAAACGAATTCATGTAAAACAACAACTTCATAAGATTGAGAAAAGCAATGCTTCTGATGCAAACGAGCAGAAGTCAAAGAATTTTACCGATCCGCAATACACGCATGACCTAGAACTATCTGATTACGAAGATGGAGCTATTCATTACGAATCATTTGATAAAATTATTTAGTTATCTCGTTAGAAAAGTTCAATGTTGGATTATGTATTTTCAAATTTTTCTAATATTTTCTTTTTATGATTACTTGTAGTTTTACCATATTTTATTTCAATACGTTTTTTTGCTTCAAATTTATTATTGCAAAGTTTTTATTATTATTATTATTATTATTATTATTATTATTATTATTATTTATTCGAAATTAATGTCTCTAAATATTAAAAAAAAAATCATTTTTTAAAAAATCATCTTCTACATAACTTTTAAAATAGATATTAATTAATATATTAAACAATATATACATTAATAGTGATACAAAAAATTATAATTTTTTTTTAACATTATTGAAGTAAGGTATAGTATAAGATTTAAATTAATTAAAAATAATTAAATTTCATACATGAACTAGTTAACATCATTATTAATGGAAAGAGATTAAATTAATAAAAAACAAAATCAGTGTAACTTCTATATAATTTTTTAAATTAAATTTTAAAAAATAAAGTATGAATGGAATAAATGGGAGAGAATCCTAGTTGCTGAAATAGTCGGAGTTGCTACATCCAACCCTAAATACAATAGAGACGGAGTGCTACACCCTGGCATGTAAATAAGTTGAAACTCAAAGGAAAATTCTACAAAACAACAATAAGATCGACACTTCTGTATGATTCAGAATGTTGGCTAGTAAAAACAAAACATGTTCAGAAAATTGGTGTGGCAGAGATAAAAATGCTACGATGGATGAGTACTGGGAAGACTTTGAATAAAATTAAGAATGAAACTATTAGAGATAATTTAAGAATAGCACCCATCGAAAAAAATATGAGAGAAAATCGTTTACGATGATTTGGACATATACATATAAGACCCGTAGAAGCACGAGTGAGAAAATGCGATTTAGTTCAAGTGCGGGAATCTACTAAATAGAGAGATATGCCTAAGACTTGGGACGAGATAATTAGAAGTAATTTGATGACATTAAATCTGACTAAGGGACTTGGGACGAAATAATTAGAAGTGATTTGAGATAAGAAGTGATTTGAGATAAGGCTTAGTTGTTGTTGTACTTTCAATCAACCAATTCCTCAAATATACATAACACCACTATGTAATAAAAATAGTTAAAATAATATTAATAGTTATTAGCAATATTTTTACTATCCACAATTTTAATTTTTAATCGACTTTAGTCTACGGAATGCGAGTGAATAACAAAAATAACACAACTGGTATTTTTAGCGAACTACAACTTTCATTACTAACGTTAAATATGTATTGGAATCAAGACCAGACGGGTTGATAGGAAATATGATAGAGGGGGGTTAGCAATTGTTAAGGCAAGCCAAAAATTAAAAAGGAAAATTATCGGATTATCCCAATTTAAGTATAAAATTATCAACTGATTCCAACTATTTGAAAATGAACCAAACAATCTCAGTGTATAGATTTTTCGAACTGTCTAATCCCAAATTTAAAAAATGCTCAAATTACATGACAAATTTGCCCTTGTGAGATCTTCGGTATTAGTATTTTTCATATTTAACGGTTTCACAACAAAATCATTTTATTACACATTTTTTCGCAATCTAATTATATATTCAGATTCGTTTAAATAAGATCTTCAAAATGATATCACATTCACTATTTTTTCATTAGTTTCATATTCAACATGGTACTTCCAAAATTTTCAGTTTTCACATTCGTGTTATATTTAACACGGTTTTATACATTATTAAAACACAGTTGAGTGTTACGTTTAACATCTAAATCACATTTATCAATATGTCGTGTCACATTTAACACATTTGTCTAATTTGTGCTATTATCAACATTAATTGATGTTATTTTTATAACTAAGGATGAACACGTGCAAAACACGTGTCCATTAAGAATTATATGTTAATTTAACTTTTTATTTTTAATTAGATATGAAATATTATGTAAATGTATCGAATAAAAGAAAATAACAATAAATATAAATTTGGAGTTCACAAGTCACAACCCACTTTTAATTGTTTTAGACTTTTAAGCTCACTTCATTTTTATTTTTATTTTTATTTGTTGATAGTATTTTCAATTCTAGTCGATAGTATCATTTGTAGATATATCACTTTATTTGTAAATTATAAACTGAGGGAACTAAAAGAATGGAGTGAAAAAAAATCTAAATTTTTATGTTATATAATTGGTTTTTTGGTTGTGTTATATTTTCATTCTTTATTTTCAATATGTAGTTGGTATTTTTCTTTTTGATGTTTAATTTCCCTTCTTTTTTTTTTTTTATATATTTTATCTTCATTTTATTATTGTCTTTTTTTTTTGGCTTGTTTGCCATTACTCGATATATTTTTTTGTTCTTTATTTTCTATTTTATCATTTTTTTTCGTTTTTGGTTTCTATTATATGCTACGAACTAATAGGAAATGAAAATATAAAACATTAAGAGGTAAAATGTAACTACATTCAAATTTTAAAGGTCAAATTTGTAATATTTTATTTGAAAATTGAACACGTAAATTGAGAAATGATTGCTCCTGGTGTAGTATATGAATAATGGATATTAAAACACTAGGAAGTAGAAGTCAATTACGCTCAAATTTTAAAAGTAAAATCAATAATTTACTCAATTTGAAAATTGAGTTAATTAATTGGAACGCCAATCTAGGTTTCATTCTTTAAATTTGAGAATTAATTGAAAAATAAAATAAAATGAAAACTACAAGAATAAAAAGTGTAGTTATAATGTCAAAATTGTGACTATTAGAAAATAAGATCAATTAATTACACTAAAATAATATATTTCGGACTAATGTGAAAAAATTAAGAAGATAACAACAATATATATTTTAAACTAATATGTAAATATTAAAAGTTAGGGAGAAAAATGTAGATATGTTTAAACTTTTGAGGGTGTATTTGTAAGTTTGACTAAAAAAACATAAAATTAGAAGGAGACGAAGGACAAAATTGACCGAAACTGGGGAATTACAATAATAACCAGTGTTGAAAGGAAAATTACGAGAATGTCGTATGAAAAAAAACAAAATCAGATTCTATATTACGAATTATCATTGCATTCACCCTTTTATATATGTTATAGATGAATATTATATTCAACACTCACGTGTTAAAAATAACATTAATATCACAACTAATATTATATACAATATTTATATACATCCTAATCCAAAACTCCAAAAAAATATTCATATTTCATTTTGAAGATCATGATTTATAAATCATTGTGGTGTAAAAAAATCATTGAACAACAATCACAATTCGAAGAAATTGTAAGTTTTGTTTTCAGTTTCATTAGTTGTTTATTATCATATTTTATTCTGCGTTTTTAAGGTGGCAACGTGTATGAAAAATAACGATCTATTAATAGAGACAAATTAGTTCACAAAAAATATTAGTAGGAGTAATCGGTACAAAAAAAAAATAATTAAATTCATTTGGTAATTTTCACATTAATTTGAAAGGTGATTGTAAGCGCCTCAAATTAAAATGCTTGAGGCGAGTTAGGTTACTGCGTAACTCAATCTGAACTGTCCCATTGCTATCCCTAATTGCAAGTGGATGTTTTGGATTGTACATAGAATTGCTAAAATTTAGTGGGACTTCGTCATGTAAAAAATACAATGATGTACTACATAATAGACTATTGTCATGAACTAAAGTTTTACCCCAAAAATCCGTGCGGCCTTAGCGTTATTCCACCCGTTTGGGAATCGCTAAGTAAGCCTAACCGACTCTATTGCTAGCGGAAGATTTGAAATAAAAAGGGAAGGGATTGGGAAAGGCAAAGAATTGGGAGAAAAAATTCTCTTTATATCTCTAGAGATGAAATATACAAGGATGCTAAGCTTTGAGAGTTTGAGAAACGGTTTGGAGCAAATACGTTTCTCCCCTTATATAGGTCTTGGCCATAAGAATGAATGGTCAAGATCGATTTGATCCAACAATCCACAATCAAGGCCTAAAACCTTCCTACAAAATATCTCTTAAAGAATACTCTAAAATTTCCTATATATATTTAGAAATATACAAGACAATCTACTCTAAACTACCCTAGAGTTCTCTGGAATCTTCCGGAACCTGGAGAGCCTCCTTGGGTTGGGCATCCCTATGTACTTGGACTGGATTAGAATTGGACTTTTCAGGACTCAAAGACTTAATCGTGGCACTATGCTTGCAATTAGTGTTTTGTTGTACACAAGTACAATGATCGTTGTGTGCACTTTTTTTCTCTCTCCCTATAGAGCTTGTAGTACATTGTACTTGAGAAGCACATCCACTATAGTACTATGATCATAGAACTGCTTTGCTCCCCCACATATAAAGAATTATTTCAGTGTCTAAGAATTCTAATGGACAAATGTTAATTGGATAAATTCTTGGGACAAACGTAGTGTGGCTCAAGCAATTCGAGTATGCAGAAAAATACTTGTTGAGAGAGACAGTCACGAATTTCGAACAAAATTTAGTCTCATACCCTATGTATGTGTATGAACACTCGTGAGTAAAAAAAAAAAAACGCTCTTGAGAGAGTAAGTAATCTACCAATTACAATTGTACCGCCATTGATTATCAAAAGCACCTCAAAATGGATGGCGGTTTCAGTTAGGAGGCAGTGCCATTTCCTAAATAACAAGGTAGCACTCTCTCTCTCTCAGCTCTCTTTTTCCTAGGCTTCTAGGTTGTTACATTTAGGCCTCGATTGATTTTTCTTAGCGACCTCTCTCTTTTTCTTAGTGAACTCTCAAATTTTGGGATTAATAAACAGAAATGCTTTTGGTCTATTCCCAAAATTTTGAGAGCAAATTTAGGAATAATTCCTTGAAAATCTGAGAAACAAAAAACTATTATTTGTATTTATACTCCCACAAAACTATTTTCACTACTACTCTGCCGGCCACTACCACCACGCCGGCCACCATACATTTAAAGAAAAAATGTGTTTCTTGTTTTGTTCTCATAAATTAAAAGAAACAATTTCAAGACAATAGTCGTATACTCCAGAACGAAAACGGAATCCTCTCATCGCAATTTATTGGAAGTATCTCAGTTTATTGGAAGTAGAAACAGAAAAGTTGAACACTAAGGTGGCGTTTGGTAACCGTTTCTGTTTCCATTCCAGCAGTGGGATGGGAATGGGATGAGAATTTTGTTTTCTTCTTGGGAATAGAATCGTGTTTGGTAATGATAATTTTTTTTTTTTGTTTTGGAAAGAGAATTGTGTTTGGTAACGATTTTATCCTAAAATCCATTTTTTTTTTTTTCTGTTTTGGCCTGATGGCGGTGACGCCTTCGCCGGCGACGGCGGTGGCTCTAGCGCCGACAGTGACTCTGGCAGCGAGCAACGACCGAGCGGCGGTGGTTCCGGCGCCGGCGACAACAGGGCGACTATGGCTCCAGCGCCAGCGACGCCGGCCGGAAGGCAATAGGGCCGTCGCCGGACAGCAGTGGCGAGTGGGTGACAGTGGGCGGCGGCCGGACGGTGACCGGCGACGATCGCAGGAGTTGGATGGTGGCCGGTGGCGGACAGTGGCCGGCGGAGGCGGGTGGGTGACAGTGGCCAGCGGCCGGACGATGACCGGCGACAGTCGCCGGAGATGGACGGTGGCCGACAGCGACAGACGGCGGTAACGGTGGCCGACAGCGGGTAAACAGTGACCATGTATTTTGGGAATGGGAATAATGAGAAACAACTTTTTTTTATTTCTCATTTCTTAAGAAAAAAGTGGGTACAATTCTCAAATGGGAATGAAATGGAAACGGAAACAAAAATTACCAAACGCTATTCTCAAACAGAATTCCCAAAAATCTGAGAATGAAATGGAAATTTCTGGAATGGAAATGATTACCAAACGGAGCCTAACCAAATGCCACCTTATTAACTCTTTTAGAATCTAAATGGTAAAGAACTACAATATACAATTACAAACCAAGTAACAACTCAAGTTCTATAATAAAGATTCTCTCTTACAAGGAAGGAACTCCCTTTTTCCAATGTTTCTACAATGATAACAACTACAATATATAATCAAAGTAAACACACAAGTCACACAAACAAAGATTCACAAGTTTAAAAGGTATTACGATAACAGGTAAAAAGAGGAGGAATCAAACCTTGTTAGTAACAAAATCAGCATTGCTGGCTTCCCAAATAGTAGTTCCATCACAAGTGCAAAGCTTCTTGTAGTTCTCACCAACACCGGCACTTCTAGCTATCACGGCAGCCTTCAGGCCTGGATCTGATTTATCTTCTGTTTCGTAGACTGCTATTGACCGTCCTATTAGATCAACCACTCTTAATTTCGGCTTGGTGTCAGAGAAGAAGGCCTCACCATTCTCATCAGCATCTATTGTTCCCAGGTCGCCAAGAGGCTGAAATTTCATTGACAAGGTATTTACATTGTGTTGTAATCAAAATACATTTTTTCAGGAGTAGAAACAGAGAAACAGAAAAACAGAAATGTTAACCCAACGCCACCTAAAGTGATTCAGTTTTCCGATTTCTATATCTCCTTCCCTAAAAATTGGAAGAGAAACAAAAATCTGGAAACAATTCTGTTCTGTTCCCAGAATTTGTTTAAAACATCGAAAACAGAAACAGAAATCTGGGTTCTAAAACTCTGAGAACAGAACGGAAACAGATTTTTTTATTTATTTTTTTCGTTTTGCAAATATGTTTCTATTCCAAATTTTATGGATAAAAAAGTGAGAAATTTGCTTGTTTAGTGTTCCTGGAAACAATTATATTCTGTTTCTAGAATTTTTTTAAGAAGAAAAAAATATGGAACCAAAAAAAAAAAAACATTTTTTCCATGTTTTTGTCACTACACAGAGTCATGTAGCCGACCCTACTTAATTCATAATAGAAACAGTAGACGCACACCACCCAAGTATTATCAATCGAAATTAAAACACAGGCCAATCCACAAGAGATCCAAGGCAGTACTTGGCAGCGCATGCAAATTTTCAAATATTTACATGTTTTTCCTTTTTTCTATTTCCAATCTAATTCCAATCTAAGCCTTTACGTGCAACCAAACATAAGGTCAAAGATGACAGTCAACAGGAAAACTTGATGACTTATATGAATGTTTTTGAGTTGTTCTAAATTTATTGCAGGTGTTTCGGATTGGAGCGGGGGGGGGGGGAGGATGGATGGGAGTTCAGAAGAGTGAAATAACAATATCAAGGGTTTGTTCGGTCTCTAAAACTCTTACAGAACGATACTCGCACACAAAAACGTTTATATAAAAACATGTTCCCAAAAAACTATTTTTTAATCGTTTTCAGATTTAAAGAGAACCAATGGCCTGTTGGCTAACACAACAACACTTGAACCCAATATATTAATTACTAATTCAATTACTCGTGTTTAATTAAAAATGAAACAATTACTTCACACATTAAGTATCACTTAGAAATGGATCAATACATGTACACATGACTTGTCACTTAAAATTATAAATATTAAACTATAACTATCAGAAAATATAAAGAAAAATATAAAATAAACTTGTAAAGAAAGAAAGTACTACCCAAAAAAATTTAAGACAAGAAAGTTTCTTTAAGATCAAGTTGTAGAGACTTTTTAAAGTAAAAACTATAAACATACAAACTTATTGAGATAAAATAAAAAAAAAAATACTAAATCAATTCAACAATTAATAAATTCATAACTTCAAATTCAGGACTTGTTTGTTTTCAACACTAAATGGCCCTAAGTTTTAAGATTGCAAACCAAACAGACCCCAAAAGATGACCTAAGATACCATTCCTAGCAACATGGGATGTAAATAATAATTGATGACATATGCAAAAAAAGGCACGTGATATAACGCAATATATTGAACAAACCTCTTTCTCAGTAACTAGATTAGATGGACTGTATATTTTTCCAGTGCTTGCGACACCCTTGGTGAGATCGCCAAATTCATTTATAGACCAGCCATGTTTTCCAGGTGACAGCCCACTAAAGTTGGCTTCAATTCGAGCCAACTCCATACTCACTTGAGCTATGCGAACCACACCAAAAATATCGGGGCCTTTGAATTCAGCAACAGCAGCAGACACTAGGAAATCTGTCAACCCCATAAGGAAATTTATCATACAAAAGTTTAAGGAATTGACATGCCAATAAAGCAAAATATATATAGTGGAATATAGTGGCACAACAGGCAAAAAGTTCCTCCGCACGAGAATTAGAACATTCTATGTTAAAATTTTCTAAAGTAATTTTTGCTTTTAAGCAAAAAAAAAATATTTAATTTCAAAAGTAGCTTTTGTTTTGTAACTAAAAGAAGTACTTTAAAAATAAAAATGTAAAAACATGATTTTAAATACTTTTTTCGAAAAAGTAAAAGTAGTTGCTTTTTGTTTCTTTGATTTTCATATTTTAAGAGATTAATGAAGATCAATGGACTAGATCCTCTTCACCCACTATTTTTGAACTACCTATGAATTGTTTGTTGGATTAAACAAAACCTTTTATTTTCTACTTTTACTTTAAGTTAAAAGTATTTTTTTTCTCAAATGGACTCTTTTGATTTTAAAAAGTACTTAAAAAAAAGTCACCAAACAGTGCATTAGCTAAAAATGAATCTGCTATTTGAACAATTACACTTTTTTGGTTCAAATCCTCTATTTGAACAATAACACTTTCTTCGTCTTATACAAGTTCTCATATAGCACATGAATCTTTAAGATAATGCCTGAGTTAACAAATTAGGAGAAATAAACCACAAACCTTGCCAACACCATCATAAATCTTTCTTGAAGTATTCACAAAAAAATTCCAGGCTAGTTAAAATTCACAGCTCAAAACTCATATTTGCCTCTTAACGAGCAGTAAACCTTTGTAGACAACAAAAATTAATCATATTTCTTACTTCTACAATCTCTATTATACTGTTCTATTGCAGGAAAATAACAAAAGGTATAAGCTCAAACCTGTCACAACTCATAAATTTCCTCTTCTTGATGCCATAAAAATCAAAGTAATTTATATTATGTGAGGTTCAATACTTGCAATCTATTGAAAAAAATAATCAGAACAGCAAATAACTAATAAGAAGATTAGGGACTAACCATCAGGGACCCCCTGGCCAATAAGCCGGGCTTTTCGACCTGTCTGTTCCAAAGCCTCAGTCATAGTCTTCACAGAGGAAGAGCCAAGAACCCTAACCACTTGATTTCTCAAATCAACCTCCACATTCTTTACCCCTAAAAGAAACGCAGAAAGAAAATGTGCAGAAAAACAATAGTGAAGACCCCAGCAAAGGGGGGAAAAGACAAAAAAAAAGAAAAGAATCACAAGTCACTATCATTCATCACTTTCTTAACAACTTTAGACCTAATAATACCTACCATCAACGGTCTGTAACTTATTCTTGACCGCATTAACACAGCCATCACACTTCATATCCACCATAAACTCCGTCTGCCATCAGATCAAGTCCAAACAATCAGCAAATCCACCATAAATTCTAGCAAAAAACATCACATCAATTGAGCAATATTAAATTCATTATGCGCCGCTGAATTCCAGATCATTACATCTAAAAAGCTTACCAGTAATTCGGGCAAACTCCCGCCATTCTACAAATCGAAAAAATACAAAAAATTCGTCACAACTTTCACAATTGAACGCAATCGATATAGAAACAAATCAAGAATTCGGAATTGTTGATCGGTGCGTACCTGAAGCAAGGATTTGTCAATTGAAGAAGGCGTCCCCATGTGAATGGCCGAGGGACGGCTCGCCGAGCTCTTGACGAGGCCGAGACGATCGGGCCTGAGAATTGAATTCAGCGGAGGCGGCGCGAAACTCGGAGTTTTGGAGATCGGCGAAGAAGATGAAGCAGAAGAAGAGGAGAGAGAAGAGAGGGCGTAAGCAGATGGAAGAGCAGTGGCTGCAATGGCGGTTGTCGTCACCACTGACCTCAGAAATGCCATTTGTTATATGTTGTAGGCTTGTAGCTTGGAAATACTAGAAAGGTCTTAAGACTAAACTCAAGTAAACTTGGGCCATTAAAAGGGCATGTTCATGTACTTTCTATAATATTCTCTCATATCAGGCTTTTTTTGACCTTTTTTAAAGTCAACTTTGGGCCATTAAAAGGGCATGCGTTGGACTAAGGAATGTATAAAGTAATGGCCCATTTATAAGCATGGGCTTCAGTTAAAGGTATTTTTTGTTAGAAAAAATTGGTGAAAAATCTTTTTTTTTTTTTTTTTTTTTTTTTTAAGTCTAATAGGTGAAAAGTCTTTTTGTGTTATTAGGTTTTGATTTAATCCTTTAAGTTAGATTCCACTTGTGTTTTAGTCCCGTATTGCAGAAATTATAGGGATATTGCAGGGATTGTAGGGAGTCTTTTAATGAGTAGATTCGATTTTTATAGTGAATTTTTTTACATATAACTAATATTAGTTATAATTTCATAATTGTTATTTTTTATACATATTTGAGCATTTTTAATTATATGTATTTATATAATATTAGTTACATGTTACTATATATATATATATATATATATATATATAATATTTTGTGACGTTACTGAAAAAATATCAAACTTTTTAGTTACAAATCAGAGACATGTAATTAAAAAATTACATATTATTAAAACATGTAATTGAAAAATAATAAATTTTTTAGTTACATATCAGAGACATGTAATTAAAAAATTACATATTATTGGAATATCTACTTGAAAAATAAAATAAAATAAAAAATAAATAAATTAGTTATATGTAACTAATACAGTGATATTACACAGAAAATAGTTACATGTAACTAACGCGTGATTATCACATGAATAAGGTTTCTGCGTTTTTAAAAAAGATGGGACTAAATCAAAAGTTTTTACCACATGTAGGACTTTTGACCAATTAGAGTTTAAATATAGGATCTCCTACCCATTATCCCTTTTTCTTAAGTTAATTGGTTTAAAAGTCTCAAATAATAGACCTAATTTTAAAAAAAAAAATCGCTTTAGATATAAATTTTTATTTATCTCTAAGTTAAATTTTGTTTGAATTTTAGTCTCACATTGTAGAGATTGTAGAGAGAACTTTGTGAATAAATTCATATTATAGTGAATATTAGTTATATGAAACAAATATTAGTTACAATTTAATAATTGTAATATTTTTACATATATCTGTGTATTTTTTATTACATGTACTTATGTAATATTATTTACATGTTATAATTACATATATATCTATGTAATATTTGTGATATTTAACAAATATTACACATAGAAATTAGTTTAATATTAGTTATATATATTTGTACACATTCAGTTACATGTAACTAATTATATGTATTTTTTGTGATTTTTATTATATTTAACAAAATTTAACACACAAATTAGTTATATGTTATAAAATACAGTAATATTTGTTACATCTAACAAAAATTTACACACAAAATTGTTACATGTAATAACACGTGTAGTGGGCATCCGTCTTTTTTAAATAGGGGAACTAAAGCACAAGCTTTTTCCGCCTTTGAAATTTTATTAAAATTAAGGGTGAAATAAGAGATATCCTCCCGAATGACTTTTTTCAATGAAAAATCTCTACATATTTTAGTATTATTTTACTTGTGTGTATCCGTGTCTAAACAGTAATACATGTCTTTAATTATTAATAAAACTAAAATTAATTTGTTATAAAATAGACATTATACATTAGCAAACTATGAACATAAAACTTATAAAATCTAAAAATTATAGTTATTACTACAATTTAATTATAAATTAAATATTATGATATATAATTACATTAAGTTTCATGAAATTGTATTACATTTGATGAAAGGTATTTTCACAAGTCACTACTGACCATTCATAGTCCTACACATGGCAAGGTGAGCCCCGATAAGATCACTTGGCCTGTCGGTGAATACTGTCTGTCGAACCCCAGCCCGTTCACGCCTACTACCCAGCGACCAGAGCTATGGCGTTCACCACTATATGACTCGGTCTGGCCTCCGCCCAATGGCCATAAGGTAGAATCTCTAGTTGACCAAGTGAGCTTCTATGCATTCGTGGGCTGAGCCTCACCTTTTAATCATTTGGATCTGCCGATGGGCTTTTCTTGGTGGGCTAAAATGCAAGGCTCGTTAGCGTAAGTCATTTTACACGCCTCTTTATTGGCCACACGTCAGATTACACTAATTGACTACGCTTAGGGCCCTAATTTGGTGGGGCTAATCCAATTTCTCTCTTATAAATAGTAAGGTAGTAAATGTTCTAGGTATGATAAGTGTTGTCCGTAGATGTTTTAATGGATAAGTTAACGTTCATATTTTTATGAAACTAATGATTTTATTGAATGATTTCAAATTTAATATTCCAATTGAATAAATGGAAAAAAAAATGGATTTCAAGATAACATTTGATAAATGATTCAAAATGGTTGCGATGAAGATATTGAAAATTTTTGGAGTATAAAATATTTTTTGTATTTCTAAGTGAAAACAACTTAATATTTTTTATACTCGTAATGTCTCACGCACGACACTCATGAAATTAATTGAATTATGTGAGTTATGATCAGAAGTGATAAATTCAAGTATCTAAACGTTTTTCTTAAAAGTAATGTTTAAGAAAATATTTTAAAAATGAGTTTTTTTGGCCTGGACGGTCAACCGACACTATAGGTGATTGAATAGGAAATTCAGGTTAGAAAATTTTTTGTTTTAGGCCTGAACATTTAACCGACATGAGACCGATCGACAAGGAGATTCAGGTTGGGGTTTTGGGTTGTTGACTGTCCGGATGACCAATGGTTGTCAACCGTTGAAAAATGAGCTGTTGAAGGGGCAACTGATCGACCACTAGGATGGTCGGTCGACTAAGTGGGTATTTCTTCTAGTTGTTTAACCAATTCGATTTTCGAGATCTTCAACTCAAATCTTAAGCTTTTGAACGTTATAAAATCTTATTTTAAGGGGTTTTGACTATATTTTATATATCTATTATATATTTTGAATATCTTATTATTTAGTCCTTGTATTACTTGATTTTATGAGATTTACTGGGAAAACTACTTTCTATTTTTAAGGAGGTTGCATCAAAAATATTTTGGGTACTAATTGAGCTATTTAAAAGAATATATTATGTGGGGTCTATATATGACATTTATGGCCATATGTTTTGGAAAACAATTGTTATAGACATAGTTTGAAATCTACATATATATGGACTTGCGAATTTCAATAAATCAATCAAGAACAAGAGTTTTAAATCAATTTTTTTCTAAAAGAGAGTATCTATCACAACCCGTCCCGGACACCCGTCATCCCGAGGCGGGCGTGACTACAACATGACATCACCAATACCCAAATAACCAAATGAATGACAATATGCAATAAGCCTTTCAACCCCTAGGTGATCCCCAATGGACGAGTTTTAATCTCATGAAAGTTTACGCGATGATACTTATAAACATCTATATTGTTTACGATAACTCGATAGGCACCCTACGTAAAGTTTAAAAATATATACTAGTTGAAATATATATGTATCGATAGAGAAACCTATTATTTCTGTCAAAAAACATCCAATTATATTCAAAGTCTTACTTTGTTGAAGCGACTCAATTTTAAGTCTAAGTAATCTCAATACTCAAAATTAGCAACTTAATGAATTTTAACATTAAAAAGACTTGATTCTTCTCTCTAATATTTTTTTTTTCTCATTTTTTATTAAGTTATTATTTATTATTTTATTTTTAATAATTAACTTAGCGATTGATATATGCAATGTTAGCCGCACTGGACTTTCTAAAATGTCCTTGTAACGAGTATTGGTTCAATAATCTTAATCCAACTGGCTCGAACCATTAGGTGTGGAGACACCCTAAAAGACTTAATTATTCGAACATCCTAGGCTTTGTAATTAACCGATCAATCACTTGACCAATACCTGACTCTCACATTTTGACCTAAACCCTCACTACTTAATGAGGCGAAAGACCCGATTACTTAGTAAGAACCTGATGTTTGAGCTAAAATATTATATTTAGTTATTTCGCAACAATTGTTTTAATATACTTTTCAAATTAGAGAGAAGAACACAAGTTTTTTTGTTTTTTTTTTAAGTTGGTATTCAACAGTTTGCTAACGTGAGCTCAAATAACTACACTTAAAATTGGGGTGCATGAACAATAGTGCAACTTGGAACCAACTTAGGTGCTACTTTCATAACATAACATCTTTACTACTAATCCGCATATTTTCATCACTACATTATTTTCAAACGATAAGTACTTATTTTTCATTGATTAACAACATTAGATAACCCTATCCTACACTTAGAGCTTGTTTGATAACGACTTAATTTTTAAGTGCTGAAAATTTAAGTGCTGAAAATTAAGTGCTGAAATTTTAAGTGCTGAAAATTTAAGAAGCTTGTTTGATAAAATTGTGCTGAAAATTTAAGTGCTGAATTTTTTTTATTTATTCGATAAGTACAAAATTTGTATGCTGAAAATTATTTAATTTACATTACTTTTAAATTAAGATAATGTGAAAAAAAAAAATTGAGAACATAACAATAAAATCAGGGTGCTATTTAAAAAAAAAATATATTAAAATTAAAAGTAGAAATTAACCCAAAAATATGTAAATATTATGTATTTTTTTTTATGTAATTTGATTGCTTAAATTAAATTATAACAATAATTTAAATATAAAATAAAATTAAAACCATAAAATAATCCAAAATTAATTCAATTCTCATTAATCCTAATTCTAATTAAACCCTAATAGGGAATCAAGGGTAAAATAGCCAAAATATAATTTTTTTTTAAGTGAAAAATAATGGAGTGCATTAAGCAAAATGAAATAAGTGAAGGGATTTTGACTTAATTTTTTACTCACATTTTGACTTAATTTTTAAGTTAACTTAATTAATTAAGTGATACTAATTATATTTATCAAACAAACTTAATTAATTAAGTACTTAATATAATCAGTTTTAAGCACTTAATTATTTTATCAAACATGCCCTTAGTTCTGGCATTGTCATCAATGTAAAGTACGAAAAGAATTTGGTAAGGGAACAAAACAACCTGATGTTGGAACGGTTTGAACTTTCTTGTTGGGACTCCTTGAAATACTTCCAAACCTATGAAATATGTACATATGGAGACAAAAGGTGCACGATTAAGCATTAATATGAATGTCCTTTAGTTTTATTTTATTTTATTTTAATCTCTTTATTTTTTATTTTTTTGTTCATTTATTTATTTAATTTAATTTATTTAATTATTTTTTAGTGGGTTGTCTCCTAGTTAGCGCTAAATTTTACTTCTTCAGCTCGACCTGAGGGGTTATATCTTTAATGGAGTAACCCAGTCTTTACCTTCTCCTCGGTCACTCTCCAATCCACCACATGTGACTCGCATTTAGCACTTAAGCCCATAAATATTAACTCTATTCTTCTGGGCTTCTTTGGTTGTTCCATCAATAGGACTTCCAATAATAGATGATTATCGTCAACCCACTCTACATGAAAATATTTATCCTCAAATTGGGTTAGTAGTTGGTTTGCCACATCAAGTAAATTTTCATTTATTTCGGGATGTGATATCTGGAATATCATGGGTGTTACTAGCATAGGAAGGTTTTCTGTATTTGGTGATTGATTATGATATTCCTTATAATTTTCTACCATAGCTTCGTCCATATTATTATATCCTAAATACATCCATTCATCACCACTCTCATAACCTACCTAGTTTTTTATTACCTCATATCCACCCTTAAACGTTAATGCCAAATTCACCATGATTCTCTACTAAAGTTTGGTCCATCAAGATTGGTCATTGGACACTCGGTAATGTTTCTAAATACAACTTAGACCATGTTTGATATCCACTTAAATTTTAAGTACTGAAAATTTGAAGTGCTTAAGTGTTGAAATTTAAAATGTTGAATGTATTAAGTATTCAATTTTTTAATACTTTTAACTTAAAAAAATATTATTTTTGTACAAATTTTTATTCCTAAAATAATTTTTAAAACTTTATTTTTCCAAAATATTATCCATCTACAACTTTATCCCTCCATTTTTTCTCAATTAAATATTTTGTCAATCAATAATTTTTTGTACATAACATTTTTTTATGAGATTTTATAGTATTGGTGTAAAATGTTAATTGTGATAATTAGACACTCTATGGTGTTAGGTGATGAGTGCTAAAAAATTAAGTGAATCACATATTACTTAAAATTTTGAATAATTTTTTCAATGATGTTTATTTTTTAAGTGATTGCTTGATTTTATTATCAAACGTACTTAATTCGATAAGAATGTAATGCCTTTAGTTTTAAGTATTTAATTGCATTATCAAACGGGGACTTAGTAAATGTATCATTAAGTTCTCCTAATAAGGACTCTAGATGTTGGACTTGGGAGCAATATTTTAAAACCCGGACTGGACATTGAACCTTGAAAGTTACCGGGTCACGGGTCCTTGTTTCAACAGGTAGGCAAATTGCGGTTGAATCGTAATGTCATAATTACGTCATTAAATAAATAAAATAATATTTAAATTAATAAAATAAATTAAAAAATAAAAATATATTTACCCCAACATAGGCCTCTCCCATGAGTGGGTTCTTATCCACACATACCCCAACATCACCATCATAAGTACTACTTCTTCACACTCCCTGATGTGGTTTCTCCACACACTATGCAAATGGGTTTCTTTATACACATCAAGTCCTTAATAACAATTCATCCACTCTCCCCCTATCGGCCCAACACCACTCCATACTTCTTCCAAAATTGTCGTTATGCTCAAGTATTAGGTTGTGTTTGGATGAAGGATTTGTAGGAGGGATTTCAATTGGTTAGGGGATTTTGAAATCCATTTTTAGCAAATCCCTTGTTTGGGGAATGAATGAATTTTAAGAAAAGGGATTTGTTAAATCCTCTTTGGGGTGAAAGGAAGGATTTCAAAATAACTTTGGGAGAGGCTGAATTTGTGAAATCCTTCCATCGTGTGTTTCGTTCGTGTCTTCTGCTTCTGTGCTTCGTTCATGTCTTCCATCATGTCTTTTGCTTATGTGCTTCGTTCATCTTCTTCTGCTTCGATTTTTTGCTTCTTCATCATTCTTCGTCTTCGTTGCCGGCGGTATTGTCTTCTTCGTTGATCTCGTCCTCGCCGTCGTCTGGTTTCAATTGATTTCGAAAACAAAATCGAAATCAATTGAAACCAAATCGAAAGGGATTCGATTGATTTCGATTTCGTTTTCGAAATCGAACAAGAAGTTCGATTTCAAAAACCAAATCAATTGAGGGTTTCGATTTGTACTTTGATTTCTACTTCGATTTTGTTGCTTCGATTCGATCATCATCTCGATTTCGTATGGCGGCGGCAAAAGTGCAGATTAGGGTTTCGATTTCATTTCGATTTCAATCTCGAAATTGAAATATGTTCATCGTGTTCATCGATGTTGGTGAACGGAGTCCTTGTGCGTTGATTAGCACTGAGGCCATTCGCAACTGCAACGTTTTCTGAGATTAGGGTTTTCTCCATCGGCGACGTTGGATACTGGCTTGGTCTCTTTGTTGTTGCCAGTTTTTGCATTCTCCATTAGTGAGATGCAATAAGCGGAGAGGAGAATTTGGGTTTGTTCATCGATTTGGATTTCGATTTGTTCATTGTGTTTTTGTTCCCAAATTCTGTTATGTTCTCTTTTCATAATTTGTTGAAATTACACATTCAAATACTTCGACTCTCAAACAATTATCCAAATAAGAGATTTGTGAAGTGAAAGAATTTCAAAATCCTAGATTTTGAAATCCCTTCATTTCACAAATCCCTTGGATTTATCAAATCCCTTACCCAAACGCAACCTTAGAAATAAAGTTGTACAAGATCAACTATTTGCGATCAGGGTTTTGCAATCTGAGTTTTGAGATCAGCCATGTACTCTTCTCAAATTGCTCGCAGGTACTTACAAATATCTTTATTTCATATGAATGATTGTTTCAATCCATCCATACCCACAAACCTAATTGATTGTCCCCTGAAAATTCTAGACTGACAATCTTGAAATCAGAAGATCCAGCCGCTAAAATCGGCCATCATCATCATCGTCATCAAAAATATCGCAACTGCCATCTGTGAAATAGAAACACCATCGTTGTCTTGATATGCTTCACTATGATCTCCCTAGATGGGAGAATTGATTCATTACCAGAGTAGCAACTTCTTCAAGGGCAGAATTGGATTCGACAAGGGGAAGAACAAGAAATTAGAATTTTTAGCGATACGACTTTATGGTTACTGAAAATTGCTAAAAAATGGGTGGTTCAAGCAAATTTGTTTCGGTTCATTGGTTCGCTGGTTGAACTAGTTTGAACTGTATGGTTAATCGGTTTTTAATCAAATACAGGTTTCAGCGATTGACTAGACCATAATCTAAACTAGTTGACGGTTCAACCGGTCGAACCAGCTGGTCTGATCTGATTTTTACAACATTGTTTTGGAGTGGAGATTAGATTATAAGGTTTCTAGGATACCCAACACCTTTTCCTCAAAACCAAGTGTATATTATGAAGCTTGAGAGGGGAAAGAATGAGGAGTCATTGTGGCTCTATAGATTCTATTTTGGCCAACATTCTTTCCTCAAAACCAAATGAATAATGTGACACTAGAGAAGGATATGGTATTTGAGATTTATAATAATTTTGATATACATTTGGGCTCAGGGTCTCATTATAGCAATGATAATCCTCCTACAAGTAGGTATTTGAATATTGATTATGCTCAATCAGCGGATACGATGGATCAAGATAAACATGCTTTTTATCATATGTAGGATATTGCCAATTGATTGGGAATTGAGTGGTGGAATGATATAGATTTTAACCAAATGAATAAGTCATGAATCACCCAATACTTCAAAATTAATAACAAAAAAAATAAAATTCAAATTAGAACGTTTAACCTGATTTTAATGTAACTAAATTTAGGAGTCCTGGTTATGCATTCGGGTCTGCAAGTAAAAAAGTATTCACAGGGTAACAAAGAAAAGAAATATGGATATATACATATAGATAAAAAAAAAAAAAAAAATTAATAATTAGCATTACGAATCCCTAACAATGGCGTCAAAATTTGATCGCTCAAATTTAATACTTGTATTTAAGTGCAAAACATTAGTAATATAGCATTGGAGTACGAGTGTTGAACCACAGGAATTGGATATTAATTATAAATTTTATCTTGTTTTTTCAATTGGATTTAATAGAATTGGTTTTTGGGTTTTAATTATGAAAATGCAAAGAGATAATTAAATTAAAATAAAATAGGTAAAAGGTTCAGGTTAGGGACATGTATGCGTTCTTCAATCTATCACGTAAATTTCATTCCTCTAATTTAATTATGTGTGTCATTAAGTAGTTCTAACTACAAACCGAACTTACTACGAAAGATGAATCGACTACTTAATGGGCATGGATTATCTTCATAATACTATTCCTACATTAACTAATCTAAGTGAATTAATAATTTAGTATAATCCATCCAATTAAGACATATCAATTCCCAAGAAATCAAATTGTGTAATTATTAGATCCAAACCACAGGTCTTAGATCTAATACTACAACTATAAACATATTCAGATCCAAACTTCTACAAGAATATTTAGAATATAAATGTAATAAAAATAATGTTTAAAACCAAAATCCTTATTATACAACCTTACGCATAGAATAAATAAAAAAGAGAAATGAAATCTATATGACAAATTTAGAATAAATACAGTCTAACCCAATTTGGGAATGTTAGTTGCCCATGAAGCGGTTGACGCCATGAATTTCCTTTTCGTTTTTGGCCTAAGATCCCAATCTCTAATGGTGTATTTTTTTGGTGGAGAAAACATGGACGAAGAAGATGATCATCAACAAGGAATAAAAATGATAAATAATGAACATAATTACCCCCCAAGAGCAACTGTTGAATTCCCTCATTTAATTCCCATTAAAACCCTTTTAATTTAATTTAGCTCTCTTGATCAATCACAAAAATAAAGTACAGTCTTTGTCCTTTTTTTGGTCTGTAATGGTTCGAACCTAGTCGTTATGGTTGGGCCAGAAGCACTTGGGCCCCAAGCATAGCCAAAGGCCCTAAGGTCTGATGACCTAAGCGCCTGGGCTAGAGGCCTTGGCCAGAAACGCTGGGCTAGGGGTATTAGGCTAGGGCCCAGGCCAGGGACTTGCACTCAATGCACGCGAGCCTGGCTTCTAATCCACGTGCCTGTTCTTGTTACGGGTCTTGGGTCGGGTCGTGGATAACATATCTCTTATCCTTTTTCTTTTCTTTTTTTTTTTTTGCCTATTTTCTTTGTCCATTTTTCATGTTTCATTATTTTCGACTTTATTCCTGAAAAAATAATAAATTGTCTTATTACTAATTAAGAAATGCTAAAAAGTCTATAAACATTATATATTAAAGGTGGAAATTTGATATAAATTTGAAAACGATCATAAGGTCGTCGTTTGTCGATGAGGTGCTCGAAGATACAGTGCCCAGCCACTTCGCGCATCCCCCAATGACCACCTACGATAGGACGACGGACCCTGTGGACTACCTATTAATTTTTTTTATCCCACATGGATATGCAAACGAACCTCGGTGGCAAAGAGGTGAAAAGTTTTCTCATTCACCCTATCGGGTGCAGCGAGGACATGGTTTCAGAGCATCTTGTTGCCTCCATCATTACCTTTCATGAGCTCAAGAAATTGTTACCAGCTTGATTAAATCGCTAGCGACAAAGGCCGAAGACCATCATTTACATTCTCACGATCTAGCAGGAGGGTGGTAAATAACTAGGGGAGTACGTCGACCGGTTTAACTGGTAGATGAATGGTAGCGAAATATTACGTCACTACTTTTACCGCAAGTGTATAGTTCAAGTTTTAGTAGAATGGGAAGAGTAGGGGTTGTCGTATCCACAGGGATTGGATTAGATGGTCGTTGAGTATCGCGATTATCATAAGCAAACTTTATTTAGGCGATAAAAATTGAATTTTTGTTTTTATAAATAATAGACTAAATTAACAATTAATTAAACTATAAAACTAAGTATACTATATGAGAATAGATTATCTAGGAATTAACTTCGTTTACTTATACGTGTTTGATCCAATCTAGTTTACATTAACGGTATTCAAACTATCCGACAATTTAGGTATCGAAAACTCACACATTACCTCTCCCGAGTGTAAAGTGAATGAATATGCGACTTCACGCCAATGCCGAAGTCCCCCTCGAGCGTCTATACGACACTTGGTCACATGAGTCTTGTCCTAACCTCACGGATTGCACACTTTCTAATGCTCTCCCGGGTCATTAGATCGTTACGTTGTGTTTAAACCCTAGTCCGAATTCGGGGTTACCTGTAAGACCCTGATTTTTATTGAAATCGTATTTTAAAATGTTTTAAAAATAACGGGGTGAATAGCGCTATTAATTAATTGATTTAAAGTTTTAGGGGTCAATTTGCAAATGTAGAAAACATTTCAATCCAAAATTGGCATTTAACTTTTGAATTAAAAAATTTTGGGTGGAATTGCAATTTAAGAAAATGTTAAAGGTGAAGATTGGACTAAAAAGAAGATTTCAAGAAATTAGAGGGAGGAAAATGTAATTGAAGAAAAGATTTTTTTATACATACATACATATATATATATACTGTGTCGTGCCGTGCGATCAAGCGCAAAACCCAAAAGAAGAAGGGAGAAGAAGGATTGAGATCCAATCGACGTGGCAAGCTAGGATCAAATTGATCCACCCAAATCATGCATATAAATACCCCATGCAATTGTGATCTTCAATCGAAAAAAAAGAATAAGAGATCTGAAAACAGAGAAGGAAGAGAGAGAGGCAGGTCCAGTAGTGTGGGTTTGGAGCGACGGCGCTATTCGACCGTGGGTGTCTGTTTGTTGTTGTTGGTGAGTATGTGTATGTGTTGTTCGTGTGTTCTGTGCAGGTCGACGTTGCGTGGGTGTGTGTGAAACCGTCGTTGTTCCTCCAACGATTATGTGGGATCTTCGTTCGTCCAGTGGTGGCGGTGATCGTGAGTGTGTATTTCGTGTAAGTATGTTCTGTTTTATGTTTGTGTGTTCTGGGTATGTATGAGTGTCCAATTTCTTTATGTGTGAGAGTCGTCGGAGTTCGTCGGAGGCAGGTTAGAGAGAGAAAACTCGCTGGCGGTGAGAATTTAAAACAGAAAAATCGAAACGTAGTGGGTGTGTGTTCTTCAATAGGTTCCCGATGGGGTGTGTGTGTCTCCGTCGTTCATCATGTGTGTGTATTCCTCTATTTTGATCTAATGCGCATATGTGTATGTGTGTGTCATAGGTTGTGTGTGCATGTTCTGTTTGTGACTGTGTGTGTGTGGTTATCGTCGGTTGTGAACGTCGGTCGTCGAACATATTACATGCGTGGTGTATCGTTCAGTCAGTCAGTGAGAATGCGTGTGGTGTTTGCATGTGCTCGTCGTTGTCGGTTATGGGTATGTGGGTGTTTAGTTGTGGGAGATATGTTCATCGTGTGTATGTTGTGGATGTGTGGCTCCTCCGGTGGTGTGTGTGATTGTGTGTCGCCGCTGAAGTTCGCCGACAGTAATTTGGAGAGAGAGCAGTACATGTGTGTATGTGTGTGATGCCATCATTCGGTAGTAGTTTGGTGTGGGTTTGTTGGTGGTTGGTGGTTGATGTGGAGGGTGATCGTTGGAGTTGACCAGAAGCAGAAGAGAGAGAGAGTGAAAGAAGGTTGGCGGCGAGACCCAAATCGGAACAAAAATAGGGGAAAAGCAAACAGAAAAAGAAAAAGGCAAAAAAAAAAGAAAAAAAGAAAAAAGAAAAATTACACAAACAACCCCAACCAAAAAATCTAAAATCTAATCTCGCGGCCAATGGAAAATTCAGAAAAGGTAGAATTTCGAACTTCTTTAATATATGCATTTAATTGTCTCAATGTGAATTACGTGTTATTATTATCGGTAAATTTGGCGTTATTTGTTCGCATGAAATATGTTGATATTGTTTGGTATATTGTATGAAGTGTTACTTGTGGAAATTATATAAAATGATTTGGACGATGCGGAAATTATGTGACGAGCCTTTACGTGGTTTACGTGTTATATAAATTAAATGTACGTATTAGAGGGGTTGGAGTTCTATTGAGTGTTGGCTCACAACCCTATAGTTTTTTGGATTTGCAGGGTCGGCTGGGAAAAAACGAGAGAGAGGAGAATTTATTTGAAATTTGAGTTGTAATAATTGTAATTATTATTTATGGTTGTAATCGGAGAAAACAGTGGTTATAATTATCATAGTTGTTGTAAAATACTCCTCTCGAATTTAATGTATTCAAAAATTGTGAGAATATAATTGGTTTGGAAAAAATGTTGGAAATTCAGTTTTAAATTATGAGAAAGATTTTCAAATATATTGGATTTTATAAATATTAACTTCGGTCGATTGGTTTTCCAAAATCTCTGAATTTTGGGAATTATTAAATATCCGGATTTCAATTTATACGTTATGAAATTAGTAGTGTTGTCGCCACAATCTATATGATCCGCGAATTAATTTTTTAAATAGATGATTGATTTTAATTCGTGATACTTTAAATGGTAATTATTATTATAATAACAATTCCCGTCATAATTACCGAACATTGTAGATTGGAAGCCAATCGGGTTTTAGGTTTAGGAATTTCTCTATAGGAGAAACCATAGTCCGTTCCTGGGAAACTGAGTGGTGACAAGTTTGGTATCTGAGTTTAGATTATAAATTCTGCAGATTTAGAACTTAGATTGGCGAGCACTTTGAACCGGGGTTAGGATTCCCATCATTCATAATAAACTGTTAAGTTTAGTGGAAATTATGAAATAAAAGTAGAATAACAAACGGTGATTGTTTATATTTATGACTCATATGTGTATACCTGTTGAATTGATTATGTGGACCTTTTGGTTAACCAAATTGCACAATATGATCCATGTTGTTTCAATGTGATCATATTAAATTGTTACTATTTGCATTGATTTAACAAATAGAAACCGATAATAAATTACGCTCTATAATATTTGCATAAATCATTGATGTGTTGAAAAATTTATTCGGTTAAGTAATAAAATTCTTGGAAGTTTATGAACGAAATATTGGGCATTTTATTTGGTACTAATATGCAATAGTGAATGAACTCCTATGTGTGGTTATGGAAAAAAGAAATATTAATATTTAGCGGTGGGATAAATAACATACATATTGGCATTGACATCTCCGTTATGTTTTTGAGAGGTTGGGCACTTTGCACCAATGTGTTATTACCATTATTTCACTTTGGCCCCTATAATTTTAATTTGAACATATTAACATCTTAAATGATGGCGGAATAATAATTTGAACATATTAATATTTGAAATGATGGTTGATTAATAAGTTTGAACATATTAACATCTGAGCTGGCGGGTGATGAGAGTAAACTATTTATAATGAGTTAAATAAGCCTAGATGAGTGTCGTGTTAGTTGTGGACCATTGAAAAATTGTCGCTAAATTGGAGTTATTAAATTAAAAGGTGTATACTGTCTTCTTTTAAATCTATTTTCATATATATGATGAAAAAATGTATTTACTTAAAACTGGACAATTTTCTAACTTATATGGATCAAGCAGTTTTTGGTGTTTTTTTTTTTTTTTTTTAATTATGGATTAAGTTGATTTTTTTAAAGAAAGTCAAAAATAATTTGTTGAATCTAGTTGGTTTTAAAAGACGGTGGAAAAATGATATTTGGATTAAATGAGTTTTGGAGATAGAGGTTGATGCAATTGATTTGTAGTTTGGTGATAATGTTATTGATTTGACGATGCTATTGATTTTATCTGTTTTGGCAGAGCGTTGATTATCTACTTCTGCAAAGCGTTGTTATGTCCTGTCCGATGGGTGGTCTAGCAGGTAGTTATTGATATTATGTCATGTCCGATGGGTTGTCCTGCAGATGGTTATTGATATTATGTCTTGTCTGATGGGTGGTCCGGCAGATGGTTATTGATATTATGTCATGTCCGATGGGTGGTCCAGCAGGCGGTTATTGATATTATGTCATGTCCGATAGGTGGTCCGGCAGGTGGTTATTGATATTATGTCTTGTCCGATGGGTGGTCCAGTAAATGGTTATTGATATTATGTCATGTCCGATGGGTGGTCCAGCAAGCAATTATTGATATTATGTCATGTCCGATGGGTGGTCTGGCAGACGGCTATTGATATTATGACCTATCCGATGGATGGTCCGGCAAGTGTTTATTTGTCCCTCTAGGAAGGCAAATCCTACGGGCGGTACGGTATCGTTACAACTCCCGATCGTGAGGTTAAAACGATCACTATGGCCAGCCAGAGAGTGGTGTGGTGGTTTATCGTATACGGTGATTGGGATGAGTACATTTATATATATATATTATTTTAAAATGGTTAGCATATAAATATATTTATTATTCTAGTTGATTTTCACTGCTTGGATGAAATGTTATAAATATATGAGTTATTTTTATGGTAACAGGAAACCTGAGTTTCCTTGCGGTATGTGATTATTATTATTTGAGAGGTAATATAAACGTGAGTTGATTTGTCGATTTGAAATCCCGTTCTATGTGGAAGATATTTGGTTGAGATTTTGCTATAGACGGTGCGTTGGTGATATTTTACTGAGATTTGGGTTCAGCCTGGTATGGCTACATTTTATATTGGGAAGTGGATTTTAATAAAGAAAAAACTTGATCCATAAAATGTTTTTAATACTATGAAGACAGTACACCGATAAATAATAACTCAATTGTATGTATTGGTCCACCACTAACATTAGGCAGAGTCGGAATATGGGGGTCATTGGGATTTCATGAGGAAAGGATAATCTGAGTTACCCTTGAGTCGATGAGTATTTTAGAAAATTTATTGATATAATATTTATATATATAGTGATTATTGATTTTTGTGACGTATCGGATTTTGTAGTAGGGACGTATGTATTTTGATACATATTTATGCGTGGTTATATATTTGAAACGTAGTTGAGGCGTTCGGCCTTGTCAGGGACTTGATTAAATATGGAGGCATAAAGGGAATTCTTATAGATGATCCGTTTGACGTATTTTGATACGTATTGATCTGGGTTGGTAATATTCATGTGATTTATGTGAATTTGACGTATTGCGAAAAAATTATTATTTAAAGTTAGATTGTGATGATTGTTTTATAAACGTATATGAGATTATTGAATTTTTTTCATATGAATATGGTTTCTTACGATATTGGTTGTGAACTTGTTGGTTAAAATGCTGAGAGGAAATATGGTTGCGAATCGGTTGACTAGATGGAATAGATACATGTTGGTTAGGGAAAAATTATTATCGAAATAAGATAAACCTAATCCACTAGGATTAAAATGATGTGTTCAAACTATATTTTTATTTATTATAATTTTATCAGAGTGGCGCAGCGGAAGCATTGAGAAACATGAGATTTTTTTTCAATAGATGATTGGTTGTGCTAGGTGCACCCAATTTGTCAGTTATTGGATATAAGGTGAGTTACTGCGAATGAAAATGTTGTGATGTGTGAAAGTAAATTGACGGCTACTAATTAAGTATGACTAATATAACCATGCGGTACGATTCTAAAGTACTTTTGTTTTGAACGAAAATTTCGGGACGAAATTTCTTTAGGGGGGGGGGGAAGGTTGTAAGACCCTAATTTTTATTTAAGTTGTATTTTAAAATATTTTAAAAATAATGAGGTGGATAGCGCTATTAATTAATTGATTTAAAGTTTTAGGGGTCAATTTGCAAATGTAGAATACATTTCAATCAAAAATTGGCATTTAACTTTTGAATTAAAACGTTTTGAGTGGAATTGCAATTTATGAAAATGTTAAAGGTGAAGATTGAACTAAAAAGAAGATTTCAAGAAGTTAGGGGAAGGAAAATGTAACTGAAGAAAATATTTTTTTTATATATATATATATATATATGTTGTGCCGTGCCGTGCGATCAAACGCAAAACCCAAAAGAAGAAGGAAGAAGAAGGATCGAGATCCAATCGATGTGGCAAGCTAGGATCAAATTGATCTACCCAAATCATGTATATAAATACCCCATGCAAACGTGATCTTCAAGCTAAAAAAAAAAAGGAGAAATTTGAAAACAGAGAAGGAAGATAGAGAGAGTAGGTCCAGTGGTGTGGGTTTTGAGCGATAACGTTGTTCGGGCGTGGGTGTGTGTCTGTCGTCGTTGGTGAGTGTGTGTGTGTGTTGTTCGTGTGTTCTATGCAGGTCAACATTGCGTGGGTGTGTGTGAAACCGTCGTTGTTCCTCCGACGATTATGTGGAATCCTCGTTCGTCCGGTAGTGGCGGTGATCGTGAGTGTGTGTTTCATGTGAGTGTGTTCTGTTTTATGTTTGTGTGTTCTGGGTGTGTGTGGGTGTCCAATTTCTTTATGTGTGAAAGTCGCCAGAGTTCGCCGGCGGTAGGTTAGAGAGAGAAAACTCGCCGGCGGCGAAATTCAAAATAGAAAAATCAAAACGTAGTGGGTGTGTGTTCTTCAGTAGGTTCCTGACGATGTGTGTGTCTCCGTCATTCATCATGTGTGTGTATTCCTCTATTTTGATCCAATGCGCATATGGGTATGTGTGTGTCACAGGTTGTGTGTGCATGCTATGTTCGTGACTGTGTATGTGTGGTTATCGTTGGTTGTGAACGTCAGTCGTCGAACGGATTACATGTGTGGTGTGTCGTTCGGTCAGTCAGTGAGAATGCATGTGGTGTTTGCATGTGCTCGTCGTTGTCGGTTGTAGGTATGTGGGTGTTCAGTTGTGGGGGATATGTGTCTATCGTGTATATATTGTGGGTGTGTGGCTCCTCCGGTGGTGTGTGCGATTGTGTGTCGCCGCCGGTGTTCGCCGGCGGTAATTTAGAGAGAGAGAGCAATACGTGTGTGTGTGTGTGTGTGTATGTGCGTGTGTGTGATGCCGTCGTTCGTTGGTGGTTTGGTGTGGATTTGTTGGTGGTTGGTGTGAAGTGTGATCGTCAGAGTTGACCAGAAGTAGAAGAGAGAGAGAATGAAAGGAGGTCGGCGGCTAAACCCAAACCGGAACAGAAACAAGGGGGAAAAAAAAAAAAGGAAAATTACACAAACAACCCCAACCAAAAAATCTAAAATCTAATCTCGCGATTAGTGGAAAATCTGAAAAAGTAAAAATTCTGAACTTCTTTAATATATGCATTTAATTGTCTCAATGTGAATTACGTGTTATCATTATCGGTAAATTTAGCGTTCTTTGTTCGCATGAAATATGTTGATATTGTTTGGTATATTGTATGAAGTGTTACCTGTGGAAATTATATGAAATGATCTGGACGATGCGAAATTTATGTGACGAACCTGTTTACGTGGTTTACATTTTATATAAATTAAATGTACGTATTAGAGAGGTTGGAGTTCTACTAAGCGTTAACTCACAACTCTATAGTTTTTTGGATTTGCAGGGTCAGCTGAGAGAAAACGAGAGAGAGGAGAATTTATTTGAAATTTGAGTTGTAATAATTGTAATTATTATTTATGGTTGTAATCGGAGAAAACAGTGGTTATAATTATCGTAATTGTTGTAAAATACTCCTCTTGAATTTAATGTATTCAAAAATTGTGGGAATATAATTAGTTTGGAAAAATGTTGGAAATTCAGTTTTAAATTATGAGAAAGATTTTCAAATATATTGGATTTTATAAATATTAACTTCGATCGATTGGTTTTCCAAAATCTCTAAATTTTGGGAATTATTAAATATCCGGATTTCAATTTATACGTTATTAAATTAGTAGAGTTGTCGCCACAATCTATACAATCCGCGAATTAATTTTTTAAATAGATGATTGATTTTAATTGGTGATACTTTAAATTGTAATTATTATTATAATAACAATTCCTGTCATAATTACCGAACAATATAGATTGGAAGCCAGTCGGGTTTTAGGTTTAGGAATTTCTCTATAGGAGAAACCATAGTCCGACCCTAGGAAATCGGGTTGTGACATTACCTCTCCCGAGTGTCAAACCCCGTATTCTCAATATATCTTAACAAGCATATAAAATTGGAAGAACGGTAAACACAATCGAATAGACAAGAACAATCGATCCCATAGATAATCAGTGTTTAACTCTTGGCCATAACCATATATTCAACAATAATCCATATATACATGATTAAACAACTAAAAATGAGTTAAGAATAAAGAGAGAAACAAGGGAGAATAGTCGTTATCTGAAGGTGGCATCCGTAAAAAACGCTTCGATCTTGTTTCCTCTTCTCCAATTGTGTTCCTCCTCTCTTGCTGGTTGAGAGCCTTTTAGAACACTCCAAAAACACTCCCTAAATGTTCTAATAGAAGTGGGAACGAATTGGGAACAAAAATAGAACAAATAAAATATCTAGAAAATATCTAAAACAGGTGGTCATTAACCGTTGCAACGGTGGATTCACCGCTGCAATAGTGGGCATGTCAGTAGGCTTTCTGCTTTTTCACCGATACAACGGTGGATCTCACCACTGTAGCAGTAAGCTATTAGAAACTTAGGGAACTCTCTGTTGTTTTATCGTTGTAGGGGTGGATTTACTGCTTTGAAACTTTGATCATTTTCATCGTTTTTCCACCACTTTCACTCTGAACCCCTACTTTGAACAAAAATAAATAAAAACGAACTAAAATATTGCAAGAATACTTGAAAACTACCAAATTTGGTTTGAAAATAGATAGATAAAATTCACCTATCAAATACTTTCAAACTTGGAATTTTGCTAGTACTCGAAAAAAACATGCACGCAATAAAATACACTACCACAACTATTAATGAATTTCATTACTAAAAATGAAAAACACAAACAAACTAAAAAAATAACAACGTGTAAGTTTTGAATCTAACGACCAAAAACATTTCCTCATCAGCCCCCAATCATATCGATTTCGAGAGTAAAATGCACCATGTGGTTTTCTTGAATTTTAACATTCAATAGCAATAAGAGTCGTTCTAGATCCTGTACAAGTATGTGTGCGAAAACCCAATCATACAACCATCCACATATCGAAATAGATTATCCACCAACAGAGTTCATGACTTAAACCAAAAAGGTATAGAAAATCCATATACCAAATTGGGTTCCACTCTCTACTAATGTAGACTTGGAAATTCAAAAAGATAATAGGACTTGGTTCGATTTTTAAAAAATGGCCAAGGGTATATCAGGAATATAAAAACAGGTTAACTTTATTAACTTAATGATATCCAAGGCCTAACATTTGGCTTAATCACACTCGTAACCCCATACAGATCAATTCGAAACAACCCTGAACTTATATTTGAAAACGTAGTACTCACTTGTCAAGACAACAAAAATAAAACTATATTTATTCTTTTTTTTTAATTTTTTTTAACCAAACACACCCCCAAACTTATTTGATTTGTTAACTTTGACGAGTGTGGAAATACGATAGGAAAATGACAAGTGAGTACTTGAATACCGAACCAATCAATAGTTCACCCAAAACCCAACCGCTCACTTCAAGTACCATAAACAAATGCTAACTTTATTTCACTCAAATTGTGCCTTAGGTTTAGCGATAAAGGTTTGGAAAAAATTCATATCTCCTAAACTACTTTACCTAGGATTTCGCCTCGAATTTTTTCCAAATCGGGTTCTAGAATTTCTATTGTCATGAACTTGGCTAACGGATAATCGGCGTCAAATCAAATGGATAGCTATACATTGAGTTTAAGTGCTCGTGCATGTTAGGATCCACAATATCTTTTACCACAACGAAACGTCAATCACACAGAACACACATGAATGGGAATTACACATGACCTCGATAAACAACTAGGGGATAGACTCATCATCGGGTAATGGCCTAGATGAACTACAAAACTCAACACACAACAACAACAACAACAACAAACATACTACAAATATAAACATACTAACACTAAACTAAACAAACATGCATACAGTTAAACAATAAATTAACTTAAACTATATAACTAACAACAATAAAACATACTAGCATACTACATATCACCCCAAACTTAAAACGAGCAGTGTCCACAGTAACTTAATTATCGTTCTCAATAATTGAAATATAGCATACTGACGAAGAGGGTTTAGAACACGTACCTGGGAAGCGAGACAATCTCGCCTCCGAATGAAGTTGGCGGTGATAGATCTAATTTATTTTAGACTTGGGTTGCCTCCCAAGAAACGCTTGGTTTATTGTCATCGGCCTGACACGGAGAAGGGCTTGTCAAAGAGCGGTTTCCACTCGTAATATGTGTCATACAATATCACATACGGGTCTTGATTCAAAACGCCCTCAAGATTGGCAAGATTTGGCATTGTATGGCCCATACTTTCAACTCAATTCGTTGCCGGCTCATGTGCTCAGTTGCCCTGAAAGAATAGTACTAAAGGCAGTAGAAGACAAGTGAGCCATATCAAATCCTTGTAGATGTGATCGTGTTCGATCCGTGGTGGCATCACAAGGTGGATCTCAAATGGTGAAGAATCACAATCATCAATCCATTCTTGGGTTTTCGTCTTATTCGAATAATCATCATTGAATGCTCTCAAGCACCTCTCGCTCGTATTCAGTTCCTCATGGTGGCTTTCACTGAATGTGGCATTTTTGTCTCTCAGCACCACCACTTCTGACTCATCCTCAATAAAGCAGATTAGCTGACCGATTTGCGTCTGAATAGACGTTACGATCGCATTAATTTCAATGCAGGTTATCTCAATATTGTCAAGACGATCCTCATACTTGTTGAGTCAGTCATTTGTTTCCCTCCAGAAAGCCTGAGTCTCCCCCATAAATTCAACGAACATTTCCTCCAATACCCAATAGGCTTCATCTGCGGTTAATTAGTCAGAAGAGGTGGTACCATTTCCTCCTTCAACCCAATTTCTTGTTGCGGCTAGTAACCCATCGAGGAAGTTTAGTATTTGACAGTCCCTCGGGAAACGATGGTTTGGAAATCAGAACAACAACTCCTTGTATCGATCCCAAGTACAACAAAATGGCTCGGAATCCTATTGAAAGAAATACAACAGTACTTGTTGATCTAACATCTTCAAGTACCCTGTAGGAAAAACAAACTACAAACAAAAAATTATAAACAAAATAAATGCCTAAATTAAAATCAAGTTATTTACTCACAATATCAACAACAATCTAAAAACCAATCCACGGCAACAACACCTAAAACTTGGTAGCGAAATATTACGTCGCTACTTTCACCGCAAGTGTACGGGTCAAGTTTTAATAGAGTAGGGATTGTCGTATCTACAGGGATTGGATTAGATGGTCATTGAGTACTGCGATTATCATAACCGAATTTTATTTAAGCGATAAAAATTGAGTTTTTGTTTTTATAAATAATATACTAAATTAACAATTAATTAAACTATAATACTAAGTATACTATATGGGAATAGATTATCTAGGGATTAAATTCGTTTACTTTTATGTGTTTGATCCAATCTAGTTTACCTTAACGGTATTCAAACTATCCGACAATCTAGGTATCGAAAACTCACTCACTACCTCTCCCGAGTGTAAAGTAAATGAATATGAGACTTTGCGTCAACGCCGAAATCCCCCTCGAGCGTCTATATGACACTTGGTCACATAAGTTTTGTCCCAACCTCATGGATTGCATACTTTTTAACGCCCTCCAGGGTCATTAGATCATCACGTTGTGTTTAAATCCTAGTCCGAATCCGGGGTTACCTCTCTCGAGTATCATACCCCGTATTCTCAATATATCTTAACAAGCATATAAAGTGGAAGAACGATAAACACAATCGAATAGGCAAGAACAATCGATAACGAAACAAAGATTAACCAAACGACATATATTAGTAAACTACATCAATCCCATAGATAATCAGTGTTTAGCTCTTGGTCATTACTATATATTCAACAATAATCCATATATACATGATCAAACAACCAAAAATGAGTTAATAATAAAGAGACAAATAAGGGAGAATAACTATTATCTGAAGATAGCATTCGTAAAAACCGCTCTAATCTTATTTCCTCTTCTTGAATTGTGTTCCTCCTCTTTGGTTGGTTGAGAGACTTTTAGAACACTCCAAAAACACTCCCTAAATGTTCTAAGAGAAGTAGGAACGGAATGGGAATGAAAAGGGAACAAACAAAATATCTAGAAAATATCTAAAACAGGTGGCCATTGACCGCTACAACGGTAGATTCACCATTGTAAGGTGGGCATGTTGGTAGGCTTTCTGCTTTTTCACTGCTGCAGTAGTGAGCAATCAAAAACTTAAGAAACTCTCTGTTGTTTCACCACTGCAGCAGTAGGCTGACCGCTGCAGCGGTAGATTTACTACTTTGAAACTTTGATCATTTTTATCGTTTTTCCACCACCTTCACTCCTAACCCCTACTTTGAACAAAAATAAATAAAAACAAATAAAAATGAATAAAAATATTACAAGAATACTTGAAAACTACCAAATTCGATTTGGAAATAGATAGTTAAAATTCACCTATCAATAAACGCTTGGGACGATCTCTCTAACGGGGTGTCTATGACTGCGTTTATAGATGGCTCTGCCACCAGAGGCTCTCATACAATCTCTGCGCTAACCCCCTAACTAATTTGGAATAGACACTAGACTGTGACACCCGCCTCCACAATGTCGACTTGTGGGTAGTGGCCAGAAACAAGCGAAAAAGAAATTAGAAAACAAAAAAGAATGAATGAACAAGAGAGCCCTAACAGAGCATACAGCTCAAAAGGTTACAGTGGAAGGACTCATAGGACCATTGTTGGTAGAGCGAAGACAATTTTTGCAACTAGGGCACCAACCCCAAGACTTCACATCTCTCACCGACTCTGTGGTAACGATATTTATGGAGAACTCTTGGAGTAACTTCTTTCTACCTCCTCCGTCACTGAGGAGAAAAGCCCATGGAGAGATCCATGAACAAGTATTGTGAATTCCACGGGGACCGGGGGCACACCACAAAAGAACTACTTCCAGATATTGAGGTCCTCATCTAAATGAGGTACTTATGAAATTATGTCTAGAGCAAAGCAATGAAGAGACGACCGCTAGGACGAGCAACGGGCAAGTTAGAGAAGGCAAAAAAATCACGGCCAACAGCAAGCCAAGCAAGAGGATGTCGAGGACGACGATTTTTAGATGGTGGATAATGAGATCAATGTCATCCATAGTGGATTCAGCTCAAGAGGAGACCTCTTCCTCCTGCAAAACCCATAAACATAGGGCGAATCGAAAGACCGACGAGGACGTGTATGAAGTGAGCACCATCGGCACCACCTCACACAACGTCATCTCTTTCAACGAGGCCAACCTCAAGGGAATTCATATGTCCCACGACAACACCATAGTGATCATTGTATTAATCAACCATTTCGAGATAAGGTGGATTTTAGTAGACGGTGGAAACTCCACAAACATCTTATTCAAGTAAGCTTTCGACAAAATGTAAATGGACCCAACCTGCCTGCAACCCACAAAGTCTTTCCTGGTCAGTTTCGGGGGTAACGTCTTCTCATCGGTGCGCTGGGTCCCCCTCCCGGTCACCATGGGCAGGGCCCCGTGCACATCAACGGTATGGCGCAAATTCTTGGTTGTGGATAAGCTATCACCGTACAATACAATTATGGGGTGGCCAACAAAGTCCTCCTTGAAAGATATGAGCTTCCCTTATCACTAAGTGATGAAGTTCTCTGCCGAGCATGATGTGAGATTTGTCTAGGGAAACTAGGAAATATCAAGGTCCTCTGCTCACAGGGCCTTAAAGATATCAATTATAAGGACCAGAGTAAAATTATGGTCAAATTTGGAAGGTATAAAGTGTTAAAATCGCAAAAAAAAAATTATGAATATTAAAGAAGTTACTAGGTAAGATGTCATCCCTTTGAAGTAAGGCTCGGTTATGGCTAGGTCTGGATTTTACCGTTGAATCAGGGCACGGCAACGACTGAGCCAGGCTAACCTGACCTGAAAAACAAGAAACCTGGTTGGGCCTGAGCCTAGGCCCATCGGGCTTTGACTGGTGAACGTGTCGGGGCGGGACAGGCTTGTCATAAATTGGGGGTTCTCAAGTTCACCCAATAGATCCGCACATCTTCAGGTATTTGGGTTGCTCAGGTTTGAAACCCATATTTCGGGCATTTAGTTAAAATTATATTATAATTTAAAATTATTAAGTTTGTCATTTTATGTTTTTAAATATATTTCTCTTTAAATAAATTTATTTTAAACCTTAAAGTTATGTTTTTCACTTTAAGAATTTATTATAATTTTTACATGATTAACTTAAAAATAAATTAAATTAGTAAGACTTCATTTTTTAACTTTATTAAATAATTTAAAAAATTAAATAAGTATTCTATTCAAAATTTCAAACTTGACAAAATTGAATACTGATATTTTTATTAATAGTAAAATAATTATATCACTATTAATTAAAATTCACTAAGTAGTAATTAGTAAATGTGGGTAAGTAATTGCATTATTACAAAATATATACATTTCAACTAGGTTGACACCTATATATTATTTGCATTATCATCAACTAGGTTGGGATCTATATATATACATATATTATTTTTAAATTCACAGGCTTTGGATTCAGGTTTCAGGCTCAAATCTCGGGTAGCCCGAATGTTAGGCTTTGAGCTCTAGGTTTGGGCTGGATTTCTCTTAAATATACGAAAGTCAAAGCCCCACCAGAATCCCATTGAACTTGGGCCGGACGAGCTCAACTTCGGGCTCGATCCAAACTAAACCTGATGGGCTTTGGGTGAGCCATTGACCTAAGCCTTTTAGAGAGACCTACTTTGAACACTAGTATGCTCATTCATTCCCCAAACCCCAGCCCCAAAGTTATAATATATTGTTTACTAAAATGGAATTAGTCAAATGAGTCCTCCCGTAGAGGCAATTATTTAGAACCTTTCAATATTGCTTCTCTGACAAACCATGTAGTAATACTCTCACCCACCCACACACACACACACACACACACACACACACACACACACACACACACACATGCATATACCTATTTAATAAAACAAGATATACATAAACTTTTTAAGTAAGTCTTAATCACTCTTTATACCCTATAAAAAATTATTCATATTCATTCCCTATATTAATATAATTATAATTTTTTATTTATACTATTTTTATTTTTTTACATGTGATAGTTAAGTTTCACTTAAAAATCATTTTTTTTTTATATTTTACTATTTTTATTTTTATCTCTTTGTAATTTCTTTCTTCCTTTACCAAGTACCATTTCTTTCCTTAACCATTTTTTTCCTTACCTAAGCCATCGCAGAGCATCGCCTCTCCTACCCACGAAGGAAATCATCGACAATGCCTCTCCTACCGTGGAAATCACCAACACATCTATCTATGGAAATCGTAGACACTTTCTATCTATGGAAATCGTGGCATTTAGTCTTCCCAATTCCTATCTCCCTCCATTGCCGTGAACCCTAATTTTGTCGACCTCTCTCTCTCTCTCTCTCTCTCTCTCTCTCTCTCTATATATATATATATGGAAATCACGATTTCCTCTCTATCTATCGAATCGTGATTTTCGCCGCCTCTATCATCACTACAAAAGCCTCCATCACCGATCTTGCCTTAACTCACTTTGCCTTCCTCTCTCTCTCCACCAATGCTCTGCCTCCATTGCCTAGGTACAATTTTATTTTTTTGGCTCAGTTCTTCGATTACATTTGGCTTTGATTATTTTTTAATATTTAGATTATTAATTCAATTAGTTTCAATTAGTGAGTAATTTACTATTAGTGAATAATTTAGATTATTTTGGCTTACTGTTGGTGAGTAATTTACCAGTTCTTCAGTTCTTACTTTTCTATTCCCATTTTTCGTTGAAATTTGTTCGTTACTTACGGTTGTCTTTTTAAATTTCACTAAAGTAAGGAAGGTGTTCCTGTTTGTTTGTTTTAAATTTGTTTGAAATTTACTGTTGTTTGTTTGTAACCCGAAATAGCGCTAAATTTTCTGTTTTTAAGAATGAAAGTAAGATCGAAATAGTGTTCTTATTTTTTATATGGCTGTCTTTTCGGATTAGTTTTTCAGAAATTGTTAGCTTCAGTTCTTGTTTTTCTGTTCCCGTTTTTCATTTAAATTTGTTTCTTTTTGTTCCAATTTTTTTAAAAATTTGGGAATTAATTATTCTTAATTGTTTGTTTGTGTTCCAATTTTCTCAAAAATTTAGGAATTAATTATTCTTAATTGGGAACAGTTTCATGAAATTACAGTTTCTGAATCATATTGTTTTGAGCTTAACTTGATGTCATGAATGTTATACATTTCGAGGTTTAAATGTGATGTTTCAGGTTCACATATCTATTGAAATCACTTATAATTTCTAGACCTCCATGAATTTTTGTTTCTGTTCCCAGTTCTCTGTTTCTAAATTTCTATTTTTGTTCCAATTTTTTTGTACCTCCCAAGTTTCATCTCAAACTTCTTTCCATTGAAATCCTTACGGCTCGTTTGGTTGAACGAAATAGAATGAGGGTGGAATGGAATAGAAGAAGTAACGGCATGTTTGGTTGGATGGAATCGAGGGCGAAATGGAATCGCATTCCGCCCTCGATTCCTATTCCGTTGTTTGGTTCTCCAATGGAATCACAAAAGTGATTCCATTGGAATGAAATTGGATAGAATGGGATTCCATTTGAAATAGGGTGGAATGGGATTCCAACCCAATGGAATCAATATCTTAAATTACATGATAACTCTTGTAATTAAACTCTTAAAAATTGAGAACAAAAATAGAAATTAGAGAACATAAATTGAAATTAGAGAACAGAAAGTTGGAAATAGAAATAGAAAATTGAGAATAAAAAATTGAGAACAGAACTAGAAATTGAGAACAGAAACTGAAAATTAATAATAGAAACAGAAAATTGAGAACATAAACCGAAAATTGAGAACAAAAATAGAAAATTAGAGAACAGGAAATTGAGAATATAAACTAAAAATTGAGAACAAAAACAGAAAATTAGAGAACAAAAAATTGAGAACATAAACTGAAAATTGAGAACAAAAATATAAAATTAGAGAACGAAAAATTGAGAACGAAAACTGAAAATTGAGAACAAAAATAGAAAATTGAGAACGGAAACCGAAAATTGAGAATAAAAACAGAAAATTGAGAATAAAAATAAAAAATTGGGAACATAAACTGAAAATTGAGAACAAAAAATAGAAAATTAGAGAACGAAAAATTGAAAAAAGAAACTGAAAATTGAGAACAAAAACATAAATTAAAGAATAGAAACTGAAAATTGAGAACAAAAATAGAAATTAGAGAACAAAAATTTAAAATTGAGTTGAATAGTAAAATATAATAAAATGGAGAAATGAATAGAATAGTGAAATATAATAAAATTCTATTATGACCAACCAAGAAGATAATTGAGTAATAATTTTATAAGGGCAAAATAGAAATTTTACTATATTTCACTATTTCATTATTTCTTTCATTCCATATCAACCAAACAAGATAATGGAATAGTGATTCCATTCCATTCCTTCTCTCATTCCATTCCGTCCAATCAAACATGCCGTAATAGAATGAGAGAATGAATGGAATGGAATTGTCAATGGAATCGCTATTCCATTCTCTTGTTTGTTGGTCTGGAATGAGGGAATGAATGGAATAGTGAAATATAGTAAAATTTCTATTATGCCTTTATGAAATTATTATTCCATTATCTTGTTTGGTTGGTATGAAATGAGTGAAGGAATGTAATGAAATATAATAAAATTCTCATTATACCCTTATTACAAAATTTTATTATATTTCACTATTCCATTTCTTCCTTCACTTTATTATATTTCACTATTCCATTCAATTTTAAGTTTCTGTTCTCTAATTTCTATTTCTGTTCTCAATTTTCAGTTTCTATTCTCTAATTTCTGTTTCTGTTCGCAATTTTCAGTTTTCGTTCTAAATTTTTCGTTTTCTAATTTTTCTGTTTTTGTTCTCAATTTTCAGTTTATGTTCTCAATTTTTTGTTTCTGTTCTCAATTTTCTATATTTGTTCTTAATTTTTAGTTTTTGTTCTCAATTTTTAGTTTCCGTTCTCAATTTTCTGTTCTCTAAATTTCTGTTTCTATTCTCAATTTTTAGTTTATGTTTTCAATTTTCTGTTATCAATTTTCTATTTTTATTCTTAATTTTTATTTTTTATTCTCAATTTTCAGTTTTCGTTCTCAATTTTATGTTCTCTAATTTTATGTTTATGCTCTCAATTTTCTGTTTCTGTTCTTAATTTTTTGTTCTCAATTTCTGTTTCCATTCCCAATTTTCTGTTCTCTAATTTCTATTCATGTTCTCTAGTTTTTGTTTGTGTTCTTAATTCTTAATTTTTGTTCTCAATTTTCAAAGGCTTAAATATAAGGGTTATTATGTAATTTAGGATGTTAATTCCATTGGGTTGGAATCCCATTCCACCCTATCTCAAATAGAATCTCATTCCACCATATTTCATTCTAATGGAATAAGATTCCAACCCAATGGAATCAACATTCTAAATTACATAATAACCCTTGTATTTAAACCCTTGAAAAATGAGAACAAAAATTAAAAATTTTGTACAGAAACAAAAACTAGAGAACATAAATAGAAATTAGAGAACAGAAAATTGAGAATAGAAACAGAAATTGAGAACAAAAAATTAAGAACAGAAATAGAAAATTGAGAACATAAACATAAAATTAGAGAACATGAAATTGAGAACAAAAACTGAAAATTGAGAACAAAAAATAAAAATTAAGAACAAAAATAGAAAATTGATAACAGAAAATTGAGAACATAAATTAAAAATTAAGAACAAAAATAGAAATTTAAAGAACATAAATTTGAGAACGGAAACTGAAAATTGAGAACAAAAACTGAAAATTGATAACATAAATTGAAAATTGAGAACAGAAATTGAAAATTAAAGAACGAAAAATTGAGAACGAAAACTGAAAATTGCGAACAGAAACAGAAATTAGAGAATAAAAACTAAAAATTGAGAACAAAAACAGAAATTAGAGAACATAAACTTAAAATTGAATGGAATAGTGAAATATAATAAAATAAGAGAATAAATGGAATAGTGAAATATAATAAAATTTTGTAATAAAGGCATAATGAAAATTTTATTATATTTCATTCCATTCCTTCACTCATTTCATACCAACCAAATTTCATAAGGGTATAATGAAAATTTTACTATATTTCACTATTCTATTCCTTTCATACCAACCAAACAAGAGAATGGAGTAGCGATTCCATTGACAATTTCATTCCTTCTCTCATTCCATTACTTCTTCCATTCTGTTCCACCCTCATTCCATTCCGTCCAACCAAACTAGCCGTTAGAAGTTAAATAGGCAAGTAATTTAATTTTTTGAGTATCGTGCTTATTTCCATTAATTTTTTGAGATGGGAAGGGGTTGGATGACAAATGGGAATCCGATTTTTTGAGCTGGGGAAGGGTATGGATGACAAATGTTTCCATGAAGCCTTTAAGAAAACTATTCGACAAACAAGATTTAACTAAAATAGGTTTGTACCACAAATAATTCTTCTTCCATGTACAATCGATAAATGAGCCAAGGGAAATTTGGAAGCTTCAATTGTGCAAAGCAATTCAAGTTTCGTTTCATTTTATTTTTTTTCCTTTTTTGTAAATTTGTTTCAATCAATGTAGGTGTTTAGCTTTGGTTCCGCTCTACAATCAAGGACCAACCCATGGTATTACTGTTAAAACCTCCATATTTACACGTATCACAACAATCCCTCCACTCAAACTATCTTCCTGTACAACTAGCATCTGGTTATGGCGAGGCAGTTGGCTTACGAGTGTTTGTACTTTCAGACTTGAACACAGACTACCCTGAGAACAAGACATAGGTGAAGCGGCCATCGCCCATGATCTACAAGAAAATGTACCTCCCAACTCCACTGTTTCATCTACCTGCTGTATAAACTCCCCTTGTATTGTATGCTTTAGAAGTTCATTTTGCAACCCCTAGATCTCCCATCAACATACATTAAAGTTAATCTTATTGTTTTGTTGTCTTTATTCAAATTTTTACCCCTTTTTGTATGGGAATAGATGGTATGAAATGAATATGGCGTAGCCTTTCTCATTGATCATGATTAGAATATATACAATATACAAACAGCATGTTTTTGGAAACTAATGTATATGAAAACTACCTAATACAATTACAATCAACATTACATTCAACATATATATGGAACCTACAATTACTATTGATTACTCAAAAAGGAAATGATAAGAAAAGAAAGTCAACTAGGTGACTTGGAAAATACTCTAACATGCCCTCGCAAGATGGAGCTCCGGGAGGAGAGTCCAATCTAGTCCTTGAGAAGAAGAAAACGAGCCTGAGCTAGTGGCTTGGTGAGCGTATCAGCAAACTGGTCATTGGAGGAGACATGGGTGACAGGTAGTAACCCACTCTGAACCTATTCCCGTATATAATGATAGTCAAGTTCCATATGTTTCATGCGTGAGTGAAAGATTGGATTAGAGCAAAGACTCGTGGAACCAATATTGTTGCAGTAATTAACTGGTTGGTGGGGTAAGGTCATACCAAGTTCTGAGAGTAGAACAGATCCATCGTATATCAGATGTTGTAGATGCAATAGAGTGATATTCCGCTTCAGTGGATGAGCGGACCACTGTCCTTTGCTTCTTGGAACACCAGGAGATCGGATTGCGACCAAGGTAGATGATATGTGCTCCAGTGGAGATGAAGTCGTCCCTGTTTCTTACCCAGTCCGCATCGAAAAAGGTGTGAAGTGCGAGTAAGGAGCACTTGTGAAGAATGATGGCATGGTCTTATGTGCCAAAAAGATAGCGAATGAGGCGTTTCACGGCACTCCAATGGTCCTCGGTTAAACGGTGTATGAATTAAAAGAGTTTATTGACTGTATAAACAACATTTGGTCGTGTCAACGAGAGGTACTGAAGACTATCAACAACACTCCTGTACTCCGTTGGATTAGACAGTTGTGGGCCAGAGTTGACTGTTAGTACTGGAGTGATGGTAAGTAGTATAGTGACTGGTTTTGTGGCCTCTATTTTGGAGCGGATGAGAAGATCTGCAATTAACCGCTTCTGCGAGAGTAGTATACTATTGGTATGTTGAATGACTTCAACTCCACAAAAATATGTGAGTGGTGGTCCTTGAGAGAGAATCTAGCGAACAATTGTGCAATGAACTTGGCCACCGTATTGTTGTCATTGCCTATTATGATGATATCATCAATATACACTAAGAGGAAGATTTGGTGGTTGTGGAGTGTAAAGGTGAACAAAGAGGAGTTAGCCTATGAGTTGGTAAACCCGTTTGCTATCAGGAAGTTTTGAAGTTTACGGTACCATGCCCAAAGGGCCTATTTGTGATTGTAGATAGCTTTGTGGAGTTTATAGATGTGGTGTGGGTGATCGGGATCAATAAAGCCAGGTGGCTGATTCATGTACACCGCTTCAGAGAGTGATTCTTGGACAAAGGCATTGTTGACATCCAATTGTCTGAGTACCCATCCTCGGCTTACCACAATACTAAGCACTAGTCAAACCATTGTGGGCTTGACTACGGGGATGAATTTTTCATGATAGTCAATCTCAGGCTATTAATGAAAGTCCTTAGCCACAAGTCGAGCTTTGTAGCGATCAACGGTCCCTTGAGATGTGTATTTGATATGGAATATTCACTTACTGCCAACAACATTGTTGTTTGAGTTCTAAGGGACAAGTTCCTAGGTTCCATTCCGAATAAACGCATCAAATTCTTCCGATATGGCTTTGCGCCACTTTGCATCCTTGAGGGCTTTAGAGACACATGTGGGCTCGACATCATTTCTCACAATTTTTTGAGTTATGAGGTTGAGTTTCTGGATGGGTTTGTGGATGTTGCTTATAGAGCGTGTCAGGATGGGTCTCCCGATTGTTTTGGTTGTGTCTAAATGCGATGTAGTGGCCCTCGATGTGGTTTCAGGCATATGGGATGGTGGGAGGCACGTTGGAGCATGAAGGAGACAGTGTTGAAAGTTGTGAGGTGGGCGTTGCAGCAGGCTAGGAGGCACTGCAGCGGGGTTCGGTTAGTATATCTAGGCTTAGAAGCATGCTGGAGCGCGTACAGGGTGCGTTATAGGGCGATTCATGCAGTGTCTAAAATGCCTCTGGTTTAGGGAGGCGCGCTGCAACACGCGAGGGGGCATTGGAGCGGGAAGTAGTCAGCGACTCTCTGACGCTGATGATCCTATGGGTGTTCCCGTCATGCAATTCAAAATCATGTTCTTATAACGCTATGAAAGGTACAATCTCACTAGGGGACGGTTGTTAGGCCGATGTGGTAGGTGTGGGTGAATGGTTTATAGTAATGGGAGGACACCAAGTAGTGAAGGTGGTATCGGTGGGTCGTGGGATATGTGTTTGATGTGAGGCAAATGGGTAAACCGATTCGACAAATTTTACATGATGAGAAATTTAAAAATGGGTGGTGACTAGGTCTAGACAAAGATAAGCGGTTTGAGAGGGTGAGTAACCTAGAAAGACACAAGGAGCCTAGCGTGGAGAGAGTTTGTGTGGCGAGTATAGACGTAGCCAGAGGTAGCATAGATATCCAAAACTTTAAATTTGGAGTAATTGGGTTTGGATCCAAATAGAGTTGAGAACGAGATGTCTAAGTTGAGGGTGGGGGTGGGTAAGTGATTGATGAGATAGGTGGTTGTGGCAAAGGCATAGGACCAATACGAGATGAGCATAGAGGCATGAGATAGTAGTGTAAAGCAGGTGTCAACAATGTGTCGATGGCGACGTTCAGAATAGTCATTGTGTTCTTGAGTATGCGAAAGAGAGGTGAGGTGTGAGATGCCATGGGTGGAGAGGAATGAACTTAGGGCGGTGTATTCGCCACCATTGTCAGAGTATAGTGTGGTAATTGTGTGTTTGAAATAGTTTTCGACTAGGTTCTTGAATTTGATAAAAACATCATGAACATCGGACTTGTATTTTAATGGGTAAAGCCATATGTATTTAGAGAAATGATCCACAAAGATGATGTAGTATTTGAAGTCATCAACGAAGTGAACAGGAGAGGTCCAAACATCTGAGAAGATAATATCTAGAGGAGCAGTGGAAGAGAGAGTGTATAGAGAAAAAGACAGTTTGTGACTTTTATTAATGTTGCAAGCATTACAATGGTGGTCCGATTTGGACTTAGAAAATAACTCAAACGAAAAAGACGTAACAATTTTATTGAAAATAAAATATGATAGAAGACCAATGCAGTTATGCAAACGGTTGGTGAGGCTTTGACATTGGAGAATGCAAGGATGGCGTTAGTTGTGGTGGGAGAGAAAGGCCATTCATTGACACGTTTTTAGTTCGACCCATCAAGAGCGTCTATCTTATGCGAATATCCTTCACAAGAAAATAACCATGAAAGAATTTAATTGAGGTTTGGTTAGAACCACAGAGTTTAGAAATCAAGATTAGATTTTTATTTATAGCAGGAACACATAAAACATTATTCAAATTGAATGTACGAGAACAAGTGGAGAGTGATGTAGTACTAGTATGTATGATGGGAAGGCCCATCCCATAACCAATCATGACGTCATCAGATCCGGAATATGGAGTGTGCACAGATAGGTTTTCCCAGTCGGAGGTCATATGATGGGATGTTCCACTATCTAGGAGCCAGTTCGAAGTCGTCACAATGGGAGTTGTGGCAACGTTAGCCCAAGGTTGCAAATGAGGATTATTTCATTGTTGAGGTGTCAAAGAGGGACATCCGGGCGGAGGTGGTTGAAGTTTGGGTTGTAGTTGCCGAGACACTGGGCATTGTGGGACTATGTGGCCCTGAGCACGACACCATTGGCTACAACCAAGAAATGGTCATTGTGGGTTGCGGGTACCACGTTGAGGCATGTGTAGTGTCGAGATTAACCTTGATGGTTGGTTGTTGCAGTTTTGTGGATGCCAGTTGGTGGGGCGGGGGTGGTGACGTGGGCAGTCACCGGCAGGAAGGTTGGTGTGAAGGTAGTCACAAGGAGGGAGATCTCACGGTTGATCAATTTTTTGTGTAATTCATCAAACGAGATGGGGTTGTCTCTGGCATTGACAGCGTCAATTACCGGGTTGCACTCATCACCAAGGTCGTCGAGGATCTTTTCAATGAGATCCTCGTGATCAAGGGGTTTAACGAGGGCCGCCAGTTCAAGGATTTTGGATTTGATGGACTACATGTAGGTGGTGATGGAGTCCGACCCCTTAGTAATCCTTTTCAGTTGATCTTTGAGTTATTTGATATGACCACGTGATGAGCGAGCATATGTATTATGTAGGATAAGTCAGGCTTCTTGAAAGGTACGAGATTAGGTGATGAGTGGGATGAGAGTTGGGGTAAGGGTACCAGCCAGGGCACAAAGAATGAGGCGATCTTAATGAGACCGCGTGGTGTATTCGGGGTTGGGTGTGGTTTTGTCTTGGAGATATGGAGCTGGGGATCGGTATTTGTTATCGACAAACTTGAGTAAGTCATAGCCAAAGAGTGTGGATTCAATTTGGAATTTCCAGGAGATGTAATTTGTAGGTGTCAGTTTTACTGTATTTTGTGTGTTGATTACGACAAGGGGATGTGTGGGTTCATGGTTATTGGGAATAGCGGTGGCGGTATTGTCGGTAGACATAGTTGGCGTCGGTGAATATTGTTGTGGGGATGGCCGACGCCTTAGGGTTGGGAAGGAGAGTTAGGAAGGGAGGTAGGGTTGGATCTTTAAGCTCTTGATACCATATAGGAATAGATAGTATGAAATAAATACGACATAACCTTTCTCATTGATCATGATTAAAATATAGACAATGTACAAACAGCATATATATGGAAACTACCTAATAGAATTACAATCAACATTATACTCAACATATATATGGAAGCTATAATTACTATTGATTAATCAAAAGGAAATGAAAAGAAATAAAAGTCAACTAGGTGACTTGGGAAATACTCTAACATTTTGTTCACAACTTTTAATTGATAATTTGTTACGTTTTTATATACACTGTAAGAAAGAAAGCCATTGGATGTTACATTTTTTAATAATATACTTCTAAATGTTTCTGTATATTGACTACTATTTCCCTTAAAATGAAAAGGTACAGTAATAATGATTCAGTTAAAAAGGTATTGTTTTTTTATAGTTAATAATATACCTCTAAAATATATTTTTATGTTTATAATTGTTTTACATTTTTTAAATATGATTTTACTGATTTGTTGTTTGTGTCTTCAACTTAAGTAGGATAAAAACTTAGTTGTTGTTGTTGTATCTTCAACTCTCACCCAAAATGATAATGACCTCTTATTATATTAAGAACAAGTCCTCCATTAAGGTTACGTGCCGAAATAAAATTATTTTATGATAAGCCTTTTAGACAAAGAAGACCCGTAAGAGACTATGGAATGGATAAAAAATTTAGTGCACGACGACTACAATGTCATGCATATATATATATGTATATGAGAAACAAATAATTCAACAAATTGCAGATGGATTGCCTCAACAAATTAATGAGAACCAAATAATTCAACAAATTACAATTCAATTGGTAATTTATTTTGTTAATTGATTATAAAAATTTGTCAATAGTTTTTCATTAACTTTGTTAATTATTGCAAGAATTGGGTAAAAATATTCAACACTGATGAGGATAGTATTATGAGATAACTAATGAGGATAGTATTATGTTTGTTTAACATTTTTGTTCTCATATTTCTGCTCATTTAGCATTTTTTTTCCCCATATTTCTGCTCAATTAGCATTTTTGTTCCCATATTTCTATTCGTTAAATCAGACCCATGCTTAAACTAGACTGGCATGCTTAAATTGGTTGCCGAAACCCTCAATTTGCTTTTGGAGGCGAAGTTGGAGTCCTTCGCCGCTTCTAGGTACGATTCCCGACTAGGTTTGTTTATTAGTAGGTTGGTTTTGGCTGTAATGAGTGTGTATCATGGAATTGGAAGATGATTTTTGTAATGGGATATTTTGGTTTAAATTCTTGCTCCAATTATTTTTTTGCATAAGTGTTTGTTAAACATTTTTGTTCTCATATTTTTGTTCGTAAAATCAGCCCCGTGCTTAAATTGGATTGGCGTGCTTAAATTGGTCGCCAAAACCCTCAATTCGCTTTTAGAGTCCTTCGCAGCTTCTAGGTACAATTCCTGAATGAGTTTGTTTATTTTTAGGTTGTTTTTGGCTGTAAAGACTGTGTGTCATGGAATTGGAAGATGATTTTTTGTAATGGGATATTTTGGTTTAAATTCTTTCTCCAATTAGTTTTTTTGCAGAGAACTCAGACCGGTTAAATGTTCGTTTAAAATTTTTGTTCTCATATTTCAATTCGTTTAGCATTTTTGTTCTCATATTTATGTTTGTTTAACATTTTTGTTCACATATTTCGGTTCCACTGTTTCTTCATATATATATAAATATAGATGCACTGATATTATATGCATTCAATTTTATTTTTTATATTTTTTCTTGACGTACTTTGTAATTTTTCATATATATAGATGCATTAAAATCTCTATAATTTCAATTAAATTTTAAGGTTTAAGGGCTTAATACCAAGGCATACTCATTCCATGTTCGTGGTAGATTTGTGGAATTGCTGAAAGATATTGGTAGAGACCCAATCTTGAGGGTGAAATTTTCTAAAATTATTGAAAATTTGAAAAATATGACCAAAAAGGTACCGTTGATTATTAATTTTGTCTACAATTACTACAATTTTTCTTAAATTAATCTTGATGCTTCAATTGTTTGATGACCTTTGGTGTTCAAGTTAGTGTTTATATTGTATTTAGTTCATTAATTGTTTTGAATTTTTTTATTTTAAGCAATTTAAATTAAATTTGAACAAATGAGAAAGACAAACACTATGGTGGCATTTTTTCAGTGTTCCCAGAGTTTTTGGTTTCTCAATAAAATTATGTGTTTTTGCTGACTAATGTTTTTTTGCCTGTGCTATTATTGTACTCAGTAGCCATACTGCCATTATTAAAAAAAAAATAAGGAAAATGTACTCATTTCTGCATTCAATTTTGCTCACTTTCCTTTTCTTTTTTTTTCTAATAATGGCAATACGGCTATTGAGATTCACCATTAGATCCTTACTCCTGTAAAACTGGTAACATGAACTCGAAGGCCTGTTTGTTTAGTGTTTAGTTCCTATTTCTCTGTTTTTGTTCTACTACTAGATACTTTGGATTTTTTTTTATTTTTTTTTTGTAAGCAAGACACATTTTTCCCAAAAATTTATTTTTATTTCAAGTTTTTCAGGTAGTAGAAACAAAAATATGGAACATATTTTTGTTTCTATTGTATAGTTGTGATTTGGTCCTTTATCCGAAACAACTGACTTTTTCAAATGTCTATTTAATCTAATTAAGTATTGTTGATGCTTTCAAACTCTATACAATTTTATAGTTTCACATCTAATTGTGTTTGTTGATGATGATATTTAAATGTTAATTATTGTTGATTTTAATAAAATAAGTGTAGAATATTGTATAAATAGAGGTGATTATATCTTTTTTTTTTGTGCAATTTTTTTTTATGTCCGTGCTTTCAAGCACAGGTTATACGCTAGTTTATTAAAAAAAATTGACCTATACTACACTCATTCTGCCTTGATTTGATATTTTTCTGTCAGAAAGTGACTGAAATTTTATTTCAAAAGATCACAAAAAGCTAAAGAAACCTAAAATGACTACGGTAAAGAGAGTTGCAAACCTTAAAGAAATCAACAAAAAATTTTGAGGACAAAATTGAACACAATAACAAATTAATAGGGTTATCTCTATAAAATAATAGGGGTATTGTTAGACTATTTAGTTTTGATGATGTCATGATGAATTTAATGATAATGTAATGAATTAGATATTGACACAAATTATCTATATAATAAATCAGCTCATTTACATTCAGGGCCGTCGGATCAAGAGACAAACATCAAAGACATTCCCAACCGTTAGATGAGATTTAATCTACATATAAATTGAAAATCAAAATTAGGGTTGGCCGCCCCCTACCCATTCTCACCCGTCTCACTCTCTCTATTAACCCTCTGCCTCACCCTCACTCTCACCCGATCTGCCTCACCGCCGCCATCTTTGTCGCCATCGCCATCGCCTTCGCGTCTCCCCGCCGTCGCCGAAATCGAATCCGCAGCTCACCGTCTCCATCGGCGAATCTCGCCATTGCCTTTGCCGCCGAATCTGGCTGCCGATCTCGCCGCTCACCATCGTTTCACTCACTGCTCCCGATCTCACTGCCGATCTGGTTCAAAATGGCCAGATCGAGACGGCGGTGGTCGGATTTGAAGGCGGTGAAGTTCGGCGACGGTCTGGCTGGCGATGTCTGGCGGTGATCGTGGCGAGGTCGGATCTGGGGGCCATGACGTTCGAGGTGGTCGGATTTGGGGGCGATGACGTTCGAGGTGGTCGGATCTGGATGGTGATGGCCGGCGGTGGGCGGATCTGGATGGTGATGGTCGGGGTGGCTCTGTCCCGCCTCTTCTTCGCTCCCTTTGTCTTCGCTTAGCCACCAGCACGCCACAACACCATTGATTTGGCACCGCTTCCTCTGCCCTTCTCTCAGATGCCACAACACTGTTTTTTTTTTTTTTTTGTTCTCGCAAAGTCGATCGAGAGGGAATCATTTTATCTTGATTCTTTTGCCCAGAATAAGCATGCTTTTGGAAGTTTAAAGAATCACCTCTTTAACAGTTTCGAAGTCCATTATTCTTCGATTGTTCTTTTTTTTTTTTTGTTTTGCGATTTTTCATTTTCAATTTCAGATTCTCCAATTGATGCTTGGACGGCGACCCATGGAGCTGAAACAATGTCGTTTCCTAATTATCAGAAGCCTTTTCAGGTATGTTTAACTAACATCAACCCTAATTTCCGATCCAGTCTACTCCCATGTTCTCTTTGAAATTCTCCAATGGCGTTTGTTTAGTGTTTATTTAGATGTCGTTTGTTTAGTGTTTTAGTTCTTAGAAATTAGTCTACCTAGCGTTTGTAGTGTTTATTTAGATGGCGTCTGTTTAGTGTTACTGTTCTCAGAAAACTTGGAACAGGAGCTATGAAATAGGTTTTACTTTTGGAATTTGATTTTCAATTCATACTTTGGAGCTATGAAATGGGTTTTACTTGAATTCAACTTGATCAAACACTTAACAAACGCAACTTGAGGCATTTGTTTTAGTTTTCTGCTTCAGGTTTTTTGTCCCAAAATTTCTGTTTCTGCTTCTGTTCTAGAAAACATTTATGAGTTGCTGATAGAAATTTGTTTTAAAAATCTCTCAGGAAACACAACCTAAAAATATTTTTTTTTTGTTCTCAAAAATTCTGTTTTTGTTCCCAGTTTTCGGGAACAAATGCCACCAAAGGTTTTTGTTCAGTTTAAGATTCGGTTTTTTATTTTGTTTATGATTCTGTTTTTTGTTTTGGTTTTGTTCCAATCTTTTTAGAAATCTGGGAACAGAAACACTAAACAAAAAGATTCAGCTGAATTTGAATTGAATAATTTGAATTTAAGCTTGATTTTTTTTTTTCTAGGGATTGAAATTTCAGCAATGTTTACCAGCCCTATGTTGATTTCACATCCAAAACCACGGCCACCACCATCTCTGAAATTCTCAATTCTCCAGCTTCTGATTTCTGATTTTTTTGTTGGTTCAAACTGATTTTTTTTTTTTTTTGTGTATTCATTATAATTTTTTTATTTTATTTCCAGCTTCTCTCGCCGCCACGTGTGTTTCTATTCCTCTTAAGTTTTGTTCTATTCCGCCAGTTTTTTTTAACATAGTTGATTTGTTTTGTTTGTTTTTAATTACCTTATTCCATTTAAATTTTGTTCCTCTTTTTGTCTGTTTGGATTGAAGATGAGACACAATGTAAGCTATTATCGATTTCTTTGGGTTCTTTTATTATATAATAATGTGGATTTTATTTTCCTCATTGCTATTTTTATTTTGCAGTGAAGTGGGATGGAAATTCTATGGTTGGAGATAAAGAGTTCTATGCTTGGAGTATGAGTTGGATGAGGTAATTGCAGCAACACTTGATTTCTATTTATACATAGTGAATTTTGTTTCTTTTTGCTCCTCGCTCCTTGGTTTTGGTAGTGTGAAAATTGCAAAAATTGAATTTGTTTTGTTATAGAAATAGCGCATGGGGACCTTCATAATTTTTGTTTTCTTTTGATAATTTTTTTGTTATCAGTTTGTCGATTATCATATATTAATCATCTTCGGAGTTTGAGAGCAATTGCAGGTACTCCAATTGTACTTTTAAATTTTTATTTTCACTCTTAATTTGTTTGTTTTGTGTACATTAGTTTTTGATAACTGCAGTTTTTATTCAGTAAATAAGCATTTTCTCTATTTTTTTTTTGGGAGCAAAATGTAAATGGATATAAATGATTAATTTTATTTTGGATTAGGTTGGTATTTGTTGTTCCGTGTTTTCATTTTGCATGAAACCCCTCTGATATGCTGGAGACAAAGGCAATAGAATAATTTCAATCGAGGTAATTATTCGGTCTCTTTTTTGGGACTGAGATTTGGCGGGATATTTCAATTGGTAAATTATCCAACAGGTGGGTTTCGATGGCGTTCGGGCCCCAATCTGAGATGGCGTTCGTTTACTGTTTAACCCGCGTAATCTATTTGCTTGGATATTCCCCTGTTTCTGCTTCTATTTAGTTTAGTGTTTGTAACCGTGTTTTCCTAGCATATCTTTAGATAGTTGGTATATATTTATAAGTGAACGAAAAGTGCATTGTTTTTATCAAGCTTTAATCAAATAGTTTGCAGGTATGATTTGTTTACTTCTCAGCATCTCTTAAAGAAGTGAACATTGACAAGACAAGATACACGGTTAGACAATTTTAGTTTTTTGGTTCTGTCTCTAGAATCATGATTTTCATATCAAATTTCATGGGGCAGAATATAACTGTTCCAATATTTCTGTTTCTATTCCAAGTTTTTTGGAAGTAGATATCGACTTATTTAGTAATTATGTTCTCAGACTTCGGGTTGTTTTGGGATTTTTTTAAAGAAACTTGAAACTGTTCCTATATTTCTGTTTCTATTTCTGTTCTGTTTTTTTTTTTTTTTTTTTTTTATTTTTATTTTTTTTTTATGCATTTTGTTGTGTGGATTTAGAACTTATGTACAGATTAATATTTACAATTTTGGAAGAGTATATTTGGAACGAAAACACTTGGGTAATATTTGTTTTCCCTAGGCATTTTTGAAGTAACTGATTATGTTAATTTCCATTGTGGTAGTCTCATCTTTAGCCTCAGAACCTGCATCTTCTCATGTGAGTTGATCCAATATCTTAGTTTTATTAATGTGTTCCCATTGTGATATGTTTTTTTTTTTTAATAGTCTATTTCAAGTTTTACTTTCAGTGCATTTCAAGTTTTTGAAATCGATTATGTTCTGATTTTATGGAAACATATTAAGAAAAAGGGAAATAGGAACACTAAATAGAAGCCGCTTAAATTGTTGTGTATTTACATGTTAATCATAAATATACAGCTATTTGTCATCAATGAAACAAGCTTTTGGAGGGTTTTATGAAGGTTATGCGCAAGCCTGGTTAGTGTGTTGAGGACACAGATAATGGGGGTTCTTCAAAGTAACTTGGAAGGAAAATCTAATCAGTTTAAAGACTCTGCTTTAGCTGATATATTTCTCTACATTGTTAGATCAGTACGCAGGTACTTTTTGTACTTAGTTTTTTTTTTACTGAAAATTTGGGTGACATTTTCTCACCACTTTCTATTTCTGTTCACATAGTATTGGAACATCACAAAATGTGGGAATGATTTTTTTTTTGTTATGTTTATCTCTAATCTCTTTTTATTTCTAATTTAATTTTTTCCTATTTACGTTAGGTCTACTTAGATTTATTTTTTATGTCTTTCAACTTTTTGTTTATATACCTGTCTTCTAAATCTATTTGTTGCTCTAAAATCAAGATTTTAACTTTCAAAATAGAAACTATGTTATAGATCTACTTCTATTCATTTTCAATTTATGTTTCTTTTATATTAAGACTCATTTTATAAGTTTAATTCAAATGTTGTATAAATTATTGGGACCTTCTTGATTATTGTTTTTGTTCCTATGAAATTAGAAACAGGAACATGGTAATGTTCTTATCCTTGAACATAGCTGGGTTTTTTTTTTTTTTTTTTTTGTTTCTTGATCAGTGTTTTTTCTCTCCTTTTTTTGGGGGGGGGGGAGGGGGGGGTGTTAAGTGCCTTAATTAGTGTTTTTGTTCCCAGAAAATTAGAAGCACAAGCATTTTGTTCATCGTTGTTGTTCAAGCCATAATTGTTATCCTCTTTTATGGATATTTTATTTGGTGTTATATCTATCTATCTATATGTATATATTTATGTGTATATACGTTATTTCTTATGTGGTTTATTTATTTTTGGAAGGTCTTTATTTGGCCCTAGAGGTATGTTTGCATGACTGAGTATTGCGATTCATATAAGTTTTCATTCTTGGAAGTTGAAAATATAGAATTATTGTAATAATTCCACATATAGAATGTGGAGGTAATAGATGTATTTTCTTGGACATGGTGCAAAATTCTTTCAATTGTGTTTTGTTGGACTTTGAAGTTTGTATTTTGGAGCTTGGTTTATAGTAGTTTTGATAGATTGCACTATTTTGTCCTTGATGGTGAACATATCGGGCATGTTATAAATGCAGACCATTGAATTGCAAATTATGTTTGTAGTTCTTGACATTTTTGGTCTACTTGAGATGACTTTTTGCCTCTTTGGTTTCATTACTACACTGGACAGATTTGGAAGACACAAAATGTTACAACCACATTAGTTACATTCACCTTACAACCACATTAGCTGTTATTGACGTTTAAATGAAATAAGTGTAAAATGTCGTATATATAAAAAAAATTATGTCAGTTTTTTTGTTGTTATTTAACACCCGTGCCTTCAGACACGGGTTATACGCTAGTAAATTATATGTTAAGTGTCTTGGTAAATGCTCAACGAATATTTTTTATGTTCATGTACTCATATGTGCACTAAATTGTGATGGGTGATCTAATTCTTAAAAGGGAAAAATCACAAAAATCCATAAAGAGTTGAATAATGCAATGCAAAAGTTAAGTCTTAGATAATAATACACTTACTAAGATTGCATATTTTGTAACTATCTAACATCACACACAAAGTATATTCACTTAAATAATTAATATTGATCATTATTGCATGTTTCGATGGCATAAAATTGTGCGTGATAGTATAGGATGTGCCATACGTGTTGGAATATTTTTTATGGGTTAACATTAATTGAATTAATTTTTTTACAAAAATGAGTTAATGGATAATCTATTATTTAAGCAATCCAAATAATTAGTGATCATATTTTGATTTGGGTTGTAGCGTTTTTTATGTAAAAGTCCAGTTAAGTGGCAAGTGTAAGTTTATGGTTTCGTTAAAACCCGTTATAGAAGGGCCCAACGAGAAACCGTAGTATATATAACTAGGTTCTCTCACAAGTTGAGATTAAAGGTTTCTTCCCATTAAGAGTCGCCACCACAAAATCCAAATCATAGGGAGGAAGACCTAGTTAGTAATCCGCTGCGACAGATTCAATCTCCTGCGATGGCCGAAACAAGTACGCTTTTGATTATCGTTCTCCATTGTTGTGTCATAATAATCATTTATGCTTTAAATTATTGTATAATTTTGTTTTATTGTAATTATGAGAAATAATCAACATGTGATATCAGAGCTTACATACATGACTTAGGATCTACAATTAGTTTTTGAAATTTTCTTTAATTTCTGTTCATTTACGAAACCAAAACTTGCGGTCATGATTTCATGAGATTTTTTGTTTCAATTAATTGTAAAACATCAGGACTTTTATTCCTATAGATTCAAGCTTTAAATTGATATATTATACGTGCAATTTGGTTGTGTAATCAGAAAAAATTTTGATATTGAAGTTTTGGCTACAAACCCTAGAAAACATCCAAAACAGAAACTTGAGGCACTGATTTCATGCATTTTTTTGCTCGTATTGACTGTAAAACCTTAGGCTTTTATTCCTATTGATTTAATATTTAATTTGATATATTATATATGCTATTTTATTAGGTAATCTGTGAATATTTCAACTTCAAAATTTCGGCCAAGAACCCTAGAAAATCGAGACTTTTTTTAAAAAAAAATTGATTAAGATTAATGATTTTTTGGTTCAATTAAACGTTGTATATAGTTCTTAAATTAATATTAGATGCAAAACCATATAAAATTCGGTATAAATAAGGACTAATATCGAATTTTAGGTTTTTGCCATGGAGGAGTGAGAAAATTTAAAAACTGTGAATTGTTCTTCATGTTTTAGAGATGATTTTATAATTTTTCCTTCAAATAATTGTTATAGACATGTTAGAAAAACATAAATCTACATACCCCATAAAAACATTTAAGAAAACGGCTCGATTTTAGGGTTTTTGCACAACTGAGTCAAAATCGGGTCGAGTTAACCCGGTTCAGACCCGGATGGAGGCTAAAAACAACCTCCAACACTGGTCCGCAATGCCCACTTGCGTGCCATGTGCGTGATGGAGCGTGAGGCCTCTTTTAGGGCCTGTTTTGGGTCTCGTTTTTTCCTGTGCACTTGTTTTCCTTTCCTCTAATTTTCTGTGAATTATTTTTGATTTTTTGAGGAATAAAATTTTTTTGGTTAATTATTACTTATTATATTATTTAATTAGCTTAAAATTATTTTTAAGTATACTTTTCTATTGAAAATTTACCAGAAATTATGTTGGTTGATTTGGAATGGGATTTCAGTACTCGCTCTCCCTAGATTAAAATTTATTGACGTGTAATATTCTAATTAGTTTTAAGTCACATAAAACTAATTTAATAATTAGTTTAAAACTCTCTCTTTGCAATTGTGGCGCCTTCGGCGTGCCGAAACAATAGTTTCTCAAAAGTTTTGCTTTTTTGTTTTCTATGGATGAGATCCCGATTAAACGATAATGGTTACTTCGTTTTATTTTTGAATTTGTTGTTGCGACCTCTGCTTTCTGATTGTTTTCCTTTTTTTTCTTATAGTTGGGTTCGTATAATAATTGATAAATAATCAAGCAGAAACACTTAATAAGACAATTATGGTCTTTCATTGACACCAATATCAGTGTAAATTTTTACTAGAAACTAGTAATCTTCATTGAGACCCTTAACCAAGCAGTTCAATAGCAATTCTCTGGCCAAACAAAATCAAAAGAACTCAACCTTAGTATTAAAGTCTGGATATTGATATATGTCCCCATTCTATAATTTTTTGCTTGAAAATATATGAAAATCCTATTTCTCATTAATTGCTACTGATTATCACTATGTCTCTGGGAGATTGCATTCGTGAGGTGGATATCTCAATTTTTCGTAAATTGCGTTTGTAATTATCACTGCATTATCGTGTTTTAGGATAAATTATGCTAATAATTTGTGGCATAATCACGTTTTTGAAATTTACTGGATTTACATTCGCGAGGTGGAAAGCCTGATTTCCCCATGTAAATTGTGTTTATAATTGTCATTGCATTATCGTATTTGTTCTTTATATTTTGGAAAAATCACATATTTTAGAATCAATTATGTGAAATATATTTGTGAAGTGAAATATTGATCCATCCTAAAATATGTGATTTTCATTGTTCATATTTAGATAAAATATTGACTTCTTATAACTGGTTTATAATGTTTTGATAATATTCATTCATGAGTAATTATGGTGTACTTATTCAAAATCGTAAGAGTATACGATGATATAGGTGGTATTTGGGCTTAATTTTTTGCATGGCTAATGATTATGAGGTCATGCCGATATCAGCTCCGGATCAAATGAATAGTTGTAGATGAATTTAAAATCTTATTTTTACTCACAAGTTTAGTAGTTTTAGCTAAAAAAAAAAAGGCTAAAAATCAATAACAAGCGACAAATCGTTTTGAGCAAATCAATTGAATACTGAGCATTGGCTTATTATGTGACCAATATTATTTTTTTTATTTTTTTTATCTTAATAACGTTTTCCATCCCTAACATTTACATTTGGTTTCACGATATCGTTCAAGTTTATAAATTGTACATGGATGAAATTATAGGAATAATGCATATATCTCTTTTTTCGATTGGTTATATGATTAATAAATTATGATAAGTTATTATTCGAGTAAAAATGGGATTTGTCTCTATTATTTTAAAAAGTAAACATGAGAGCTCAAAAAAGTCAACTCATACTTTGAGTTTTATTATCTTGGCTTATGAAGAAGCATCCAAAAGTTTTTTTCACATCCTAAGTATTTTTCAATTGATCATGAAAATGTGGCCCTAGTTCGAATTAGATGATTAGGTAGTTGTATATTGCTCACAGAATGAGCTATAAAGGGTGTGTTTATTTTATTTTAGAGATATTATTCTTTGTTGAATCCCACACCACTTGTGTTACCTAATCCTAAGCTAAGGCTTTCTTTGAAACTGAGTTCGGCCCATTGGGTTTTCAACTTTAGGACTCTTATTTGATGTTAGGCGTATTGAATTCTACATCGATGTTGGGTTTTCATCCTATATCCATTCGTTGTAATTTGTCAAAAGTCCACCTTGCACCTGATAAGAAGATCGACGTTCATTTGATAGAGTCGAAAGGCGGCAAGGAGGTGGTGGCGACGTTCAGTTGGTATGGCAAAGAGGATTGAAATTAGGGTTAGGGGTTTTGACACTAAGTACCCCAAAAATTTAACTAGAATCTCACTTGTTCCATATAGTTTCAATTTAAACGTATAAGATGTTTTATTAACTCTATATGTTCTTTTTTGAAGTGTAATGAACTAAAACTAATAAGAAGGGTTAATTACACAATCAACCCCTAAAGTTTAGAGGTTGTGTAAATTTGGTTGTTTTGATTATCGTCCATATAGTTGTTTTATTCATGTATTTGATAGTTAGAAATCCTAAAGTGGATCAACTATTTATCTTTCTATTTGTTGTATTTGTAAAATATTTATATGATGAGTGACATAATTGAGGGAATTATATCTTTCTTTTGTTTTTGTAATCTGATGGAAACTAAATTAAATAGAGCACTGTTGAGAAGTGGTCATAGATAATCAAATATATGATATGTATTCAGAATTCTTAGTGGTTTAAGTATGATGTTAATAACTAATTTGATTATTACTACACCTTCCATCAACGAAAATGAGATCTTTCATTTTTCGAATTTGGGTTATATTTGGGGCAATATATTTGCGTTTTGGAACGAAAGAAAAGTACTGAATTATTTTTATACAAATTCACATGGGTTTCTTCTTGTATTGTTTGGGCCTTAAAATGTTTAATGGGCCATGCATATATTCTGATAGACCTGTTGGGCCATTACTTATTTATTAATTAACAAGTCTGATGGAATTACTAATATGAATAAATTATTCATGAATATATGAAAATGCCTTGAATTGAAAACACTATCACCGTGACTATAATATCTTAGTAAGGATCCAGGTTTGGGCTCATTATATAGATATTGATTTTGGGTTTAGGCCTATGTAATATCTCATCCAACTGGTCTTTCTTAACTACAATTTTTGGCCTTTTGAGGTTCATATTAAGGAGCCCATAAAAACACTAATTTATGATTAATTATAGTTTTCAAAATTTTAAGCCCTTAATTTTATTTTATTTTCTAAATAAAGACTAATTTAATAATTAGTTTAAGAGTGTGGTAAAATTGTTGTTCAAATTCTTACAATTATAATTTATCGTTGATCATTGAAAATATATTTTGTAATGTATTTCATCTTATTTTAATCATATGCATATATGTTGCTAATATGAACTATTGTGTTTGAGTAATATTATTTAATTTTTCCAATTTGAAATGTTTGCTTGTGAATTGTTGAGATTATTTTACTAAAGTGATTTAACCAATATAATTTGCAAGTTTTTATGTTCCTATTTTTTTTATGGGAAAAATTTTAGATTAATTTATGCATTTACCTGCCCAAAGGGGATTATTATGTAGATTAATTTAATTGTTGGGTAATATAGTTTATTTTTCTCAATTTGGAACATTTGCTTGTGAATTGTTGAGATTATTTTACCAAAGTGATTTAACCAATATAGTTTGCAAGTTTTCGAGTTCCTATTTAGTTGAAGAGAAAATTTTAGATTAATTTGTGCATTCATCTGCCCAAAGGGGGTTATTGTGCAGATTAATTTAATTGTTAGGCAATATTGTTTAATTTTTTCATTTTGAAACGGTTGCTTGTGAATTGTTGAGATTATTTTACCAAAATAATTTAACCAATATAATTTGCAAGTTTTCGAGTTCCTATTTTGTTGATAGGAAAAAGTTTAGATTAATTTGTGCATTCACTTGCTCAAATGGAGTTATTGTGCAGATTAATTTAATTGTTGAAAAATATATTTTAATTTTCCTAATTTGGAACGTTTGTTTGTGAATTGTTGAGGTTATTTTACCAAAGTGATTTAACCAATATAATTTGCAAGTTTTCGAATTCTTATTTTGTTGATGAAAAAAAATTTAGATTAATTTGTGCATTCACCTGCTCAAATGAGGTTATTGTGCAGATTAATTTTATTATTGGGTAATATAGTTTAATTTTTCTAATTTGAAACGTTTATTTGTGAATTGTTGAGGTTATTTTATCAAAGTGATTTAACCAATATAGTTTGTAAGTTTTCGAGTTCTTATTTTATTGATGAAAAAAATTTAGATTAATCTGTGCATTCACCTGCCTAAAGGGGATTATTGTGCAGATTAATTTAATTACATGAGGATATTATGTGAGATAAATAATTTGATAAATTTATTTGTTCAAAGGGAATGAATTTTGAATGATTATTTATTTTATTATGTTTTAAAAGAAATATATGTATTTGAAGGTCAATCTACCCAAAAGTGATGAATTTTTAAATATGTAAATTTTTCTTATTTTGTTAATTTTTATGATTAAAGAATAATTATTTATTGTAGACTCTACCCAAAGGAAAATTTATTATAAAACAATTGATTCTTATATTATATTGCTTATGCTTAATTGAGCATTTTACCTATTGTTCATAATTGATTTGGTTGCAATTTTTTATGAAAGCAGTTTCTCTTTATTGTGAACAACAATAACGCCACAATAAAATTCTAAATTGATTTCTTGATTTAATAGGAGTCTCTGTAATTTCATTTATTTCGATAATTATGTCGTATAAGCATTGATTACTATTGTTATAAAAAAATCTTATTTTATTGATCTTCATGCTTAGAGAATAATTATTTATTATAAACTCTACCGAAATAGGAGTTTATGATGACGCAATTGATTCTTATATTGTATCGCTTATACTTATTTGAGCATTTTGATTCTCTAATTTAGTGGGGGTTTTTATATTTTTCTTTAATTCTATGATATGTTGTGACCACTATTATTGTGCGTTTTGCAAAATTGAAATGATGATCATCATTATTGCATATTAAATTGTTGCATATCATATTATTTGAATTGATTATACTAAACCAAGATTTAAGACCCATAGCGTTCAAGGAACATATTGTGAATATAAGTTTCATTGAGTCTTTTGATTATCTGGTTTAGTGGGAGTTTTTGTATTTTTCTTTATTTCGATGATTATATTGTAACCACTATTATTATGCGTTTTGCAAAATTAAAATCTATTTAATGATCATCATTATTGCCTATTATATTATTTCATATCATATTATTTGAATTGATTATATAATATGGTATCTTAAGATATTGTGCATTAAAAATTACAGTTGTATATTTTTTGCTATCACAAATTACTGTTTTAAGATCTCGTGATGTATTGTTAGTGATAGATGACTTATTAAAGTCAAGCAATTTTATTTTGTTGAGAAATTGCAATTAGCAATTTCATTTTTTTGAAAAATTGCAATTATAATTTCATATTGTTGAGAAATTAATGAGGACCGATAAGAACAATGCATATTGATAATAATCACATGTTGGCATTGGTTTCTTATTAAACTATTGGGCTTATGATCTATGTCAATATGGTTATAAGTATTTGTGAGTATGAAAGTCTTCTTTTTGTTGAGATTAACATATAGATTATCATAATCCAATATTAAGATCATGTTGGACCTTATACGTTTATCAAGATGCTACTTATAGACTATCGTTTCTTTAAACAAATGGTGTGGTCACACCAAAAATAATTATTTTTTTTCTGTTATTAATTCGAGAGTCTTATTTTTAAAATTAAATTTATTCAATTAATGTAACCCAAATGGGAGAATGTTGGAATATTTTTTATGGGTTAACATTAATTGAATTAATTGTTTTACAAAAACGGGTTAATAGATAATCTATTATTTAACCAACCCAAATAATCAGTGATCATATTTTGATTTGGGTTGTAGCGTCTTTTATGTAGAAACTCAGTTAAGTGTCAAGTGTAGGTTTAGGGTTTCGTTGAAACCCGTTATGGGAGGGCCCAACGAGAAACCCTTGTATATATAACTAGGTCCCATCCCTGGTCTAAATTAAAGGTTTCTTCCCATTGAGAGCCGTCGCCACGAAATCTAGATCATAGAGAGGAAGACCTAGTTAGTAATCCGCTACGACAGATTCAATCTTCTGCGATGGCCAAAACAGGTACGTTTTTTATTACCGTTCTTCATTGTTGTGTCCTAATAATCATGTATACTTTAAATTATTGTTTAATTTCGTTTTATTGTGATTATGAGAAATAATCAGCAATACGATCATCAATACTGAAAAAACATGTTGAAAACTTATTTTAATTGATATTTAGCACAATTCGATCAATTGGCCACTAAAAACAGACAATTGGATATAATAGATTTATAAAAAATCAAAATTCAGTTCAAATTGGTCGACTAACCCAGGCAGTGAACTCTTAAATTGATGGTAATACTCAAACGGTCAACTGGATGGATCAATACAGTCGGCTAACTTGAACAAAAAAAATAAGGGTTAATTTTTTGTTCAAAAATGGTCAACCGAATTGCTCTACTCAATCGACCGTCTCAAGTATAAGTTTAATTGTATTGAATTTTCACTTAAAACGGTCAACAAGTTGAGCAAAACAGTTAACTATTTTAATCAATACATTTATTATTTTTTACAATTTCAATCAAATCTTCATACTGTTTTTTATGATTATTAATTCCATATAATTTCTAAATGTGTTGAAATATATTATAAAATTATCCTAATGATTTTTAAAGTGTGTTTTAAGTGTGCTTTAGAGAAAGATGGCCTGAACCACATCGATCAAACAAAATCGATAAAGAACGAAATGTCATCGGCATGGTGTTCTTTTACTTGGTATAATCATTTTTGAATTGATTTTTATATATATAAATATAACATTCAGATTTTTCAGATTATCTCTTGACTACTCCTTATTTTGAGATCTTTGATTAAAGTTGAAAAGTGAATAGTGTTGGAGATGGTTAAGAATTAGCGGAACAACATTCTTTTGGAAACTAAAAAGAAGTCAACCTATTGATTCAGAGACTGCACAATTCCAGCACCTTCGCATCGGTTGACCGATTGATTTAAGCAGGTCGACTGATCCTGATGTACTTAATCCTTAATTCATTTTTAATTTAATTTTTTCGACATTTTTGCCCTTTTAACTGATTTCTTTTCTCGATTAACTCCTTAAATTAATTTTTTAATTTCTAATCTTTCTTAAATCAATATTTTTTCTTCAATTCCACACAGAAGCAAATATGTTTAACTAATTAGGATCCTATCAAAAACAAACATAATCATAAAAATATTTTTGTGTCGTGTGTGATCCTAATCGGGATACATTAAGAGTAAAAAATTAGCATGAGTTGTTTTCCCCTAGATTCTTCAAAGTCTTCGATCTCTTAATATCCATCATCTTTGTCAGTCTCTTTAGCATTTATTTAGCATTCATCTCAACTTTTCCATGATAATATCTTCAATGGAACTTATAAACTGAAACACTCAACAAATTCGTTAGTTCCACAAAAAATATCAACATTTAATTGTCCATCAAAATCTTAGGATCAACACACTATATTAATTATAAATAACAATTAAATTCACTCAAATTCCTATATTTAAGAATAAGCATAATATTTAAATTCATTTAAATAAAATAATAAATAGAGAAATCGAGGAGAATCAAGAAAAATTGTTTTATGGACTCATGTATATGAAATATTGTATAAAAATAAAATCTATATTTTTTTCATTATTTTTATAAACCCTTATATGAGAAATAAAAAATATAAAAAGTTTAGAAAAGAATTTTTTTTTTTTTTTACACTAAAAAATAGAAACTGATTTTTTTTTCGTCATTTTTATAAACACTTATATGATAAATAAAAAATATAAAAAGTTAAAAAATATATATTTTTTTTTATATTAAAAACCTCTAAGTATGTTTTTATTATTTATTCTAAAAATTGTCTTTTATTTAAAAGGCAAATCTCATTATTTCAAATATAAAAAATATTTTAATTTCATTGCACCCGCCATATTAATTATAAGGCTAGTTTAATATGGGCCCCAAGGCCCACTAGTATATAGAGAAAATTTCTATTTATCAATCATATTTAGTAAATAAAAAAAACAACCATTTACACACTTGAAAAGGAGCGTGTGTTGTTGTGTAGGCATGGTAAGAGTCTTTTAATGTGTAGCAAAAATCATTTTGGATACATGGTAAATTTCTTTTAATTTGGGGCCCATATTAAACTAGCCTTAATTATAATATCACGAGCTCAAGTCTGTTAAATGATTGTACAGTAAAATTATTCATGCATTGAATATCTTTTATCCTATGTTTTTTTCCTAAATTTTTTTACCCATAATTTTACCCTCTAACAATTTAAACCCAAATTAAATTTAAACCCCACATCAACAATTGAAGTCTCATTTTGGATTAATATCTTGTTACGTTTCATTGTTGATGTGGGGTTGTTGATCAAATAATTACTGTGTGGCAAAGATCGACGTTGAATTTTTGTTACTTTTCGTTTTTGATGTGGGATTGTTAATCAAATAGTTACTGTGTAGCAAAAATCGATGTTGAGTTTTTGTTACTTTTCATTTTTTATGTGGGGTTATTGAAAAAACAATTACTATGTAGTAAAAATTGATGTATAATAATTGTATAGCGAAAATCAATGTTGAATTCTTGGTCCAAATTTTCATCTTCTTCATTTTTCTTGTTGATGTTTTTAGTTGTTGAATTATTTACTGTGTAGTAAAAATCAACAATTGATTTTTGTTATGAATTAACATCTTATTATTTTTCATTTTTTATATGGGATTGTTGAGAAAATAATTGTTGTAAAGCAAAAATTGATTTTTAAAAGTTTGCTACACGAGTAAGATGGACTAACCAGTATAACGACGTCAAGGACAACTGAGGTGAGACAATGGTTTTGCATCATTTTTTTTTTTGTTTAAAAATTGATTCATGTATTATGTTTTCTTTGATTTTTTTTTTGTGAACTTTTCTGTCAAAAAACAAGATATTATTCCTTTTTTTTTTCTTTTTTTTTTTATGGATAAAAGGGAAGATTTGACCTAAAATTGTGATAATGATTGGGTAGAGGGGGAGAATCCAACTTTTGATGTTTCTCCAATCTCATCTTCTCAAGTTGAACAACACTCACTCCTCTAAGTGGAACTCTGTTTGGATCAACATTAACTATCTTCTATGGCCGCAACCACCTTCGTCGCTGTTGCTACCTCGTGCTTTGGAATTTTACTACACCTTATTTTTTGTGATAAATTACTGTACATTAATATTTGGCAAAAATTACTGTACATTAATATTTAGTGAAAAACTCTAAGGTTTGTATTCTTATTTTCTTCCTTAACATTTGTGATATTTGAGTTTTTTGAATTTGTTATTATACAACAAAAATTCACTATTCGAGTCAAGTTTTGAATTGTAATTTTCTTCCATTACATGAGTAATGTAATGGATTATATTGAATTTCAGAGATACAAAGGTAATAAAAACCCTAATAACCAATTTCAGTGAGTTGTATTTAATTTCTCTCTTCTTCCATGACATTTGTAATGCTTGAGTTTTTGAAATTGTTACTACGTAGCAAAACTTCACCCACTCATCAAGTAAATTTTTGGATTACTATTTTCTTCTATGACATTTGTGATGCTTGAGTTTTTGAAATTGTTATTGTGTAGCAAAAATCCACTTTTCAAGTTAATTTTTGGATTACTATTTTCTTACATGACATTGTGATGTTTGAGTCTTGAAATTATTATTGTGTAGCAAAAATTCACTTTTCAAGTCAAGTTTTGGATTACTAATATCTTCCATTACATTTGATGTTTGAGTTCTTTGAAATTGTTACTATACAACAAAAATCTACTCTTAAAGTCAAGGTTTTTTATTGTTATTTTATTCCATGACATTAATGATATTTGAGTTCTTGAATTTGTTACTGTACATTAAAATTTTGAGAAAAGTGATTTCCAATATCCTGAACCAAAATTCAAAATTTAGTTTTTCCGTAAAATAGATCCCTCATGACCATTATTGTTGTACATTAATTAATCACAAATAATTATATGTTTTACACAAAAATTGAACTTAAACATTAATGGTTACTGTTCAATAACTTTTGATAATTATTGTATAATTATTATTGTATAGTAAGTAATAAACATTGAACGCGAAAAAAGTTGTTATGCACTAATATTTGTTATGTATGTAGTAAAGACACATTTTCGCTATCAATTAAACAAAATTTAAATCTAATTTTTTACAAAATCAATCCCACTAATACGATTTATAGACATGATAATTTGACAATTTTTCTCACAAAATTTTAATTTTATATTGTAATTTACATTAGTTATTTTATTTTACTTGGAAGAAAAAAAAATAGAAAAATAGAAGAAGAAAAAAAAAAAAAGAGAAATATATAGATAGAGAGAGAGGAATGTGTGTGTGTGTGTGTGTGTGAGAGAGAGAGAGAGAGTAGGAAAAACCTTCCATTTTGCCAAATTGCGGGTGAGGTGTGTACTGAACAACCATGGGTTTTTCTCAATATATTAATAATTTATTGGAGTTTTCATTGTGTGGGCTTCACTCCTTGGGACCTATGCAAATATCTATTATAAAATTGAGTATTTGATTACAAAAATTAATTATAAATAACAATTAAATTTACTCAAATTTTTATATTTAAGAATAAGCATAATATTTAAACCCATTTAAATAAATTAATAAATCAAAAAATAAAAAATAATTAAAAAAAATAATTTTATAGACTCTCATTCATTTTTAAATTTAGACTTTCAATTTTAGATTTTACATATAGATATTTTAGATAACCAATGTGTGACGGACACGAGTAATGAGTCTTGTTCTTGCTTATTAATATTAGTACATGTTAGGTCTTAGGCAAAGTTGACGAGTTCACGCCACATACATTGAAGAGATAGAAGGCTTCTTCAAAAGAGGAGAGAGAACGGGTATAAGCTTCTTCAGGGTCCCAAAAAGCGAGTAGTAAATAGTAGTAATACTGATCAAAGTCTGATGTGTAACCCTAACTAGTAACTACCAACAATGAAGTGTATGTGTATAGATATAATTATAGAAAAATAAAGGGTTAATTGCCTTTTACCCCATATCTTTGATCTTATTTCATTTTAGCCCCATTATGTTACTGATTTAAACAATGTTTTCTGAAATCTAAAAGTTTTATGAGTTTTAACCTTTCAAAATTTCACGATATTGAGTATCTCAAAAGTGTTGCGAAATTGAAATTTTTCAATATGCTATAACTTTTGAAAATTTCACGATTTTCAGTTTCGGATAAATTTCTTTTATTTCTCATTCAAACGATGTTTTCTCGTAATTGTATTGAAATCAAGGAGTTTCGTGACTTTTAACATTTCAAAATTTAACGATTTCGATTGTTATAAAAAAATTGTGAAATCGAAATTTTTCGATATAGCATACAGCGTTGGAAAATTTAACGATTTTGAGCTTCAAATAAATTTCTCATGTGTTACCCATTCCAATTATGTTTTCTCGTCATAACCTATACATCACTCATTTTTACTCATGACTAACAAAAGAAACCCACATTTTATTCAAAAAAATATAAAATAAATTATTTTTAATTTAAATATAATATTTAATGGTAATAAAAAATAATTTCACCATTTTTTGTTAAATTTTTAAATTTATAATAAGCAAAAGGGGGGGGGGGTAAAGTGTGAATTTTTAAAGTTGAGGGGACAAATATGAAACAAGATCCAAGTACGCGTAGATGATTGAACTTGTCCTCCTTTGTGAGATGCATCAGTACATTAGGCAATAGGGTTAACTCCCTGCACTAGTTTTCAATTAAACAGCATTAATGTCTGGATTACGAGTATTTCAACTAATCATCTTTCCGGACAATTTTAAAAATATATTATCTTACATCGGCTTAGTGCATTCAGAATCAAATTCAATATTTCATTTCTGGAGTGCTCCCTATTAGAATCGAATCTTGATTGATAAGAAAAAAGAACACCTCCCTTGTCAACCGGATTCCTGCATTAGACTTAATCAAGTAGATTGTTATCAAAATTTGTGTTATGAAAACAATATTAATAATGTAAAAAGAAAATATGAAAGCCCTGAATACTGAAAGGTATTGGTTAACCGCGTTGGGACCAAGTTATTTCCTTTCCAGAAGGTAAGCCAAACAAGCCCTAATTTCAAACAATAATGAACTCAACTTATGATCCATGACATAACCGTCAAACGTGGTGTCTTGCCACACTATATATGTACCCATAAAGCAAACTCCACAAATAACCTTTCAAGTTCTTCAACTCAATGGCAAACATGGCTTTCTTCTTCTTCTTCTTCTTCTTCTTCTTCTTCTTCTTTCTTCCTCTCCTTTCCATAGCTCAAGAGATGAAAAATTCACCCTCCGGGTCCGATATATACATAATCCATGTAAATTCACTTGACGGGCGAGTTTTCACCAATTCAGAAGATCTAGACAATTGGTATCAGTCATTTCTACCGGCAACCACTACCAATTCTAATCAATCTTCACCCATCGTTTATTCATACCATAACGTGCTCAAAGGCTTCGCAGCAAGATTATCACCAAAGGAAGTTAAAGAGATGGAAAAGAAGGACGGGTTCATAAGCGCAAGCCCTCAAAGGGATTTGTCCTTGCACACGACCCATACCCCTAACTTTTTAGGGTTGCACCAAAATTTAGAGTTTTGGAGAGACTCAAACTACGGTAAGGGCGTGATTATTGGAGTTTTGGACACCGGGATATCGCCGAACCACCCTTCATTCAACGACAAGGGGATGCCACCCCCACCGGCTAAGTGGAAAGGGAAGTGTGATTCGTGAACACGACGTGCAACAACACGCTTATTGGAGCAAGGCATTTCGGGGTTCAAACCAACACACCGTTCAACGAGAATGGGCACGGCACACACACTGCAGGCACGGCTGCTGGTAGCTTTGTGAAGGGAGCCAATGTGTTTGGAAATGCGAACGGGATCGCGGTAGGCGTCGCCCCTCTAGCTCACCTGGCTATTTACAAAGTGTGCTCACCACGTTGTGCCGATAACGACATATTGGCAGCCATGGACACCGCTATTGATGACGGCGTTGACATTCTTTCTATCTCCTTGGGAGGATTTTCCCGCTCGTTCTACGACAATAACATCACCTTGGGTATGTATACCGCGATGCAAAGTGGTATTTTCGTCAGTTGTTCTGCAGGCAACCAAGGTCCGTTCAACGGATCACTATCAAACAAGGCCCCGTGGATTCTTACCGTGGGAGCAAGCACCATAGACAAAAGCATTAGAGCAACCACGCTGCTCGGGAACAACAAGGAAATCATTGGCGAGTCATTGTTTCAACCCAAAGATTTTTCCCAGACGTTAATACCCCTTGTTTATGCCGGCATGAACGGAAGTGATGTAACCGCCCCATATTGCGGCTTCGAATCACTAAACAACATCGATATCAAGGGAAAGATAGTTTTGTGCCAGGCAGGCGGTGGTGTACAAAGTGTCACCAAAAGGGCGAAACGTGAAGGACGCAGGTGGCACCACCATGATCATCATGAACCAACAATCGAGAGGCTATACCACTTTCGCCGAAGCTCATGTTCTTCCTGCAACACAAATTGGTTATGCCGACGGCTTAAAAATCTTAGCATGCATAAATTCGACATCAACGCCAACCGCCACCGTCGTGTTCAAAGGAACCCTAATAGGAGGAGAAAATGCTCCCATCGTGGCTTCCTTCTCCTCCAGGGGCCCAAGCCTTGCAAGCCCTGGCATTCTGAAGCCAGACATCATCGGCCCCGAGGTGAACATCCTCATCGCGTGGCCTTTCTCGATGGAAAACAAAACCGGCACGAATTCGACTTTCAACATAATCTCTGGCACCTCAATGTCATGTCCTCACTTGAGCGGTGTCGCGGCATTGCTCAAGAGCATGCACCCCAACTGGTCACCGGCTTCTATTAAGTCCGCCATCATGACAACCGCTGATACCCTAAAGCTCCATAAAAACCCTATCCTCGACGAGCGACTCCTTCCCGCAAATGTATTTGCCATCGGTGCAGGTCTTGTCAACCCGTCTAGGTCGAACGACCCTAGGCTTGTATATGACATCCAACCAGATGACTACATTCCTTATCTGTGTGGTCTAAACTACACGGACCGACAAGTCCAAGTCATCACTCAAAGCAGGATGAATTGCTCTAACATACCAATTATACCCGAAGCACAACAAAAGTATCCTTCATTTCCTATCAACCTCGGGGTAACCAAGCAAACATATACTAGAACAGTGACTAACGTTGGCGAGGCGAAATCATCATACACCGTGGAGATCGATCCTCCAAGTGGTGTTGCTGTGACTATCCAACCGTTTAGGTTGGATTTCCCCGAGGTCAATCAGAAGATGACTTATCGAGTGACTTTTAGCCCGTTCGGTACGAGGGGGAATACAACATTTGCTTAATGGTATCTAAAATGGAATTCTACCAAGAATTCAGTTCAAAGCCCCATCGCAATTATCTTTGAATGAGGAGGGGAGGTCTTAACGTCGTCAATTGTTTGGATTAATTACACGAATAATCGATCATTTGTGTTCTTTTTGTATTTAAATTTTTTTGGTTTTTTTTTTAAATTAATCAATAAGAAAGATTATTTAAACCATAAGACAAGTTTATTTTATTTTATTTATAATATTAGAGTGACCACCACCAGTCCTACCCCCAATACAAAAATGAGGATGCTTGACGTTGAGCCTTTTTTGTTTTGTCAATCTCTCAATTAGCCATGAAAAATGATTGGCTACCAGCCTACAAACCAAGTCAAATCCTTCTAGAAAGCCATCCAAACCCTCGCTATTTTCATAAATCATCTTATAAAGGGAAAATAGTAAGCCTTAAATAGTATATAATATGGCATATAGTTATCACTATATATAGCTCTACCCAGAAATAGCACAACATAAAATTCACCATAAGTTATTTTATATATATATATATATCTCAAACTAATCACATGTTCGTGGGCATTTCTTCACCGAATAAAAAACCATGGCTTTCTTCTTCTTTCTTTCTCTTCTTCTAACTTGTAATTTCCACCAAACCCTAGCTCGAAAAGCAAAAGAAACTCCGGCGACCTCTGATGTCTACATTGTCCACGTCGATGTGCCGAAAAACCAAGTCGCTACTACTATGGAGAGTCTAGATCTCGAGATGTGGTACCAGTCGTTTCTAGTGTCGCCGATAATTCTCTCAGACAGCGATGATGGATCGTCCTCGCGTATCATTTATTCGTACCGGAACATATTCAAGGGCTTTGCGGCGAAACTCTCGTCAGAGGAAGTTAAAGAGATGTCGAAGAAAGAAGGGTTCATAAGCGCCCGTCCCCAAAAGATATTGCCCTTGCACACGACTCATACCCCTAATTTTCTTGGGCTAAGCCAGAATCTAGGGTTATGGAAGGACTCGAACTATGGTAAGGGTGTGATCATTGGGGTTTTGGACACCGGAATCTTGCCAGACCACCCGTCGTTCGACGATGAGGGGATGCCCCCGCCACCGGCAAAGTGGACGGGGAAGTGTGATTCGAGGTGCAATAACAAGCTCATTGGGACAAGGCATTTTGGGGAGCAGGCAAACTCATCAGCAGACGATGAAGGACACGGCACGCACACCGCGAGCACAGCAGCCGGGAGCTTCGTGAAGGGTGCAAACGTATTTGGCAATGCCAACGGGACCGCCTCCGGCATTGCACCAATGGCCCACCTGGCCATGTACAAAGTGTGCACAAAATCCGGCTGCACAGACACCGACTTACTAGCAGGGATCGACGCCGCCATACAAGATGGGGTCGACATAATCTCGCTCTCCCTCGGTGGAATATCTGAAACGTTTTTTGAGGACAGTCTCGCCCTTGGAGCTTTCACAGCGATCCAGAAGGGTATTTTTGTCAGTGCTTCTGCCGGCAACATGGGACCAGATTTCAGAACGTTGTCAAATGAGGCCCCATGGATACTCACCGTCGGAGCAAGCTCTGTTGACAGGATTATCAAAGTGACTGCGTTGCTCGGAAACAACGTGTCAATCGATGGCGAATCGTTTTCCCAACCTAAAGATTTTCCGGCAACAATGTTTCCCTTAGTCTACCCCGGATCAGACAAAAGCAATCCAGACGCTGGATTCTGCGGTCTTGGATCGTTAAGAAAGATCAATGTCACAGGGAAAATAGTCGTATGTAATCTAGGCGGTAACGTAACAAGAATCATCAAAGAGAGAATCGTGAAGAGTGCCGGCGCCGCAGGCATAATCGTCATAAACGAAGAATCGGATGGATACACAACTTTTGCCGAACTTCACGATCTTCCAGCAGCACATATAAGTTATGCGGACGGCATGAAGATCTTGGCCTACATAGGTTCCACGCCAAGACCGACCACTACCCTCATGTTCAAAGGAACCGTAATCGGAAATACTGAAGCACCGAGCGTTAGTTCCTTCTCTTCCCGAGGCCCCAGCCGCGCAAGTCCTGGCATCCTGAAGCCAGATATCATCGGCCCTGGAACGAACATTCTCGCCGCGTGGCCTTTTTCAATCGAAAACAAAACCCATACAAACATAACATTCAACATGATCTCTGGCACCTCAATGGCATGCCCTCACCTAAGCGGCGTCGCGGCCTTGATCAAGAGCGTGCACCCTGACTGGTCTCCGGCTGCCATCAAGTCTGCCATCATGACATCTGCTGACTCCCTAAACCTCCACCACCAACCAATTCTCGACGAGACACTCCACACGGCCAACGTCTTCGCGACCGGCTCGGGCCATGTCAATCCATCTAGGGCAAGCGACCCTGGACTTGTCTACGATCTGAAACCAGAAGATTATATCCCTTACTTGTGCGGTCTGAACTACACATCCCGACAAGTTAGGATCATCACACAAAGGACCGTCAACTGCTCGGAAATATCAAACATGGACGAAGCAGAGCTAAACTATCCTTCGTTTTCAATCGCATTAGGTTCAACAAAAAAAACATACATTCGGTCAGTGACTAACGTTGGCGAAGGGAACTCATCTTACGTTGTCGAGATCAATCCACCGCTGGGTGTTACAGTGAGTGTCGAACCAACTAATTTGGACTTCACGGAAACGAACGAAACGATGAGTTACCAAGTGACATTTGTTGCCCAACCGGCGACAAGGACGAGGACAAAGTTTGCTCAAGGGTTCTTGAAATGGAATTCGGCAAAGCATTCCGTTCGAAGCCCAATTGCAGTCATATTCCATTAAGAAGATTTAGCACAATTTTTTCTTCTTCTTCTTCTTCTTCTTCTTCTCCTCTTTTTTTTTTTTTGTTTTTTTTTTTTTTTTTTTTTGGTTTTGGGTTCATTGCTTTTTTATTTTTTCATCGGCAAGGAGGATCATTTGATGCAAAACTTGCTTGTCTACTACATTTTAGTTAAAAATCACAAAGAACAGTTAATTCTTCTTCACTTTATGCGTGAAAAATAAAAATAAATAAATAAATAAATCTCCTATTATTTACTCTATTTATTAATATAATATACACAAACTATTCGCCCTTATGGCTTCTTGGTCGTATTAGAGGGTTATATGAGTAATTTTGCCTTTTTTTTTAAATTTTATTTTTTTGTCATTTAATGATCCATCCAAATTAACAGTGAAATCAAATTAAAAACAGTAAAATAAAATTAAAGTGCTATTGAACTAAAGCCAAGAGGTTGACTTGATGCAAATATGAAGCACCCCACACGGACAGACGAGAGCACGTCAATAAATAACTATACAGCCTAATTAACAAAAGACATGTATCATTAAACAAATTCATTCAACAAAAACTATTAAACCAATAATCATAAATTTTCAAAGTCTAATCAACATTCACATTTCAAAAATTCTCATAAACAAAAGCAACAAAGACACAACAAATTCACTCGAGGTCGAATAGTTGATTATCATCTTCACACCTTTCCTCAGTGAGTAAGACAGTTGATTTTTTGTCTTTCTCATTTCTTATTTCTCCAATGGTTAAAACACTCATTCAATAAGGTTATTCAATATCAAATTACAAGATACACCCCTTTAATAGTATTATAATTACAGTAAGTTAATAAAAAATTACAGAACTAACACCCAAAAATTCACGACTCTGGCTTCCAAAGTGTCTGACATGTTCATTACGCGTGTTGATGCCGTGTTGAAATCTAAAATAAAATAAAAAAATTGAACACGCCCCGATAGGTGTCAGGCATGTCGACCGCGTGTCGGACACCGACACTCGGCCTCTGGCAGAGTGTCAGTGTTTCATGTTGAAGGGCCACAAGAAAATATCCTACAAGTTAGAGGGCAGAAAGTGTAATATAACCGTAATAAAAACACTACAATTTGAAGGATCTGCTAAAAAAATTACGACCTCACTAATTCTAAGGATTTGCTAGAAAATTACTACTTCAGTAGTTATATTTGAAGGATCTGCTAAAAAATTACAACTTCACTACTAATTATATTTGAAGGATCTGCTAAAAAATTACTACTCTACTACTAGTTATATTTGAAGGATCTGCTAAAAAATTACAACTTTACTACTAATTATATTTGAAGGACCTGCTAACAAATTACAACTTTACTACTAATTATATTTCAAGGATCGACTACAAAATTACTACTTTACTAATAATTATATTTAAAGGATTTGCTAAAAAATCACAACTTTACTACTAATTAAATTTGAAAGATCTGCTAAAAAATTACTACTTTACTACTAATTATATTTGAAGGATCTGCTAGAAAATTACAACTTTACTACTAATTATATTTGAAGGATCTACTAAAAAATTACAACTTTACTACTAATTATTTGTCAAAAATACTAAAAAAATATTAAAATAGGGCAGGCAGTATGTAGATACAGCAATAGCAGTCTCCAAAGCTCAAACTCCAAAACAATCCTAAACTTAAGATTATTCGCCTAAACATAGCCGTATTAGCGGCCATCTCAATGGTCAAAAAAAACAAAAAACTTACCTTATGATTATTCTAGCTCAAGTTCATAAGTCCAACAAGATAAAGGTTCCCAAATGCCGGCCATCGTTCATACCAACATCTCTCTCTCTCCTCTCTCCAGTTCTCTCTCTCTCTCTAGTAAACTATTTATACACACAATGTTGGTAACTCAAAGCATTACTAAACTTCTCTTGTTCTTGAACAACAATGGAGAGCAAGGGGAGTACAGAGTTTACTAAAATGGGTTCAATTTCATTTCTCACCACCGCCTGCATTTTCTTCTTTGTAGCCACAGCACAAGAAGGACATGCCTCACTTCCGGAAAACCTTATGCCAGAAAACAAAAGCTTAGAAACCTACATTGTTTACGTAAAGCGACCGGAAAGCCAAGTTTCTGCCAATTCCGACGACCTAGAGGGGTGGTACCGCTCATTTTTGCCGGAAACCGTTGCGAGCTCGGAGGAGTCCAAATCACGAATTGTTCACTCATACCGTAGCATAGCTTCCGGTTTTGCGGCGAGACTAACGCCGGAGGAAGTCAAAGCCATGGAAAAGAAAGAAGGTTTCTTGTCGGCCCGACCCCAGAAAGTTTACTCTACACACACAACTCATAGCCCTAGCTTCTTAGGGTTGCACCAAAATCTAGGGTTTTGGAGGGGCTCAAATTACGGGAAGGGTGTGATCGTCGGTCTTTTAGATACTGGAATCACACCAGACCATCCCTCGTTTAGCGACGAAGGGATGCCGCCTCCACCGGCTAAATGGAAAGGCAAGTGTGAATTTACCGGGGCATTGTGTAACAACAAGCTTATTGGTGCCCGGAACTTCGTGAGCGGCACAACAGGACCACCGGTCGATGGAGAAGGCCACGGGACCCACACGGCGAGCACAGCAGGCGGAAATTTCGTCAAAAATGCCAATGCGCTCGGGATGGCCAATGGCACTGCCGCTGGCATGGCCCCACTCGCCCATGTGGCAATGTATAGAGTTTGTTCAGAGGACGGTTGTGCAGAGAGTGATATATTGGGAGCAATGGATGCTGCCGTGGAAGATGGCGTCGACATTCTCTCACTCTCTCTCGGCGGAGAATCCGTTCCATTCTATGCCGACGGCATTGCGGTCGGTGCATTTGCGGCAACCCAAAAGGGGATCTTTGTGAGTTGCTCGGCGGGTAACTCAGGCCCAGACAGCGCTTCACTGTCGAACGAAGCCCCTTGGATTCTCACTGTTGGCGCTAGCACTATCGACAGAAACATCAGAGCCACCGCATTGCTGGGAAACAATGCCCAACTCGACGGTGAGTCGCTTTACCAACCGAAAGATTTCCCACCGACGCTATTGCCACTTGTTTATCCCGGAATGAACGGCGACCAAGACGCCATTGTATGCGCCCCCGGTTCACTTGATAACTACAATGTAAAAGGAAAAATCGTGTTGTGTGAAAGAGGCGGTGATATTGCTAGGATTGTAAAAGGCCAAACGGTGAAAGACGCTGGTGGTGCCGCCATGATCCTCATCAACCAAGAGCCCGATGGCTACAGCACGTTGGCTGATGCCCATGTCCTTCCCGCCACTGAAATCGGTTACATCGATGGTCTAAGCATCAAAACCTACATGAACTCAACGCCGTCGCCCACCGCCACAATCCTCTTCAAAGGAACCGTCATCGGAATTGATTACGCCCCAATGGTATCCTCATTCTCCTCCAGAGGACCAAGCTTGGCCAGCCCAGGGATCCTGAAACCTGACATCGTCGGCCCCGGGGTGAGCATACTCGCCGCATGGCCCGTCCCTCTCGACAACAACACCAACACGAAATCCACATTCAACGTGATTTCTGGTACCTCGATGTCATGTCCCCACCTCGGTGGGATCGTCGCCTTGCTCAAGAGTGCCCACCCCGACTGGTCTCCAGCTGCCATCAAGTCAGCAATCATGACCACTGCCGATCTCCTAAACCTCGAATTGAAGCCCATATTCGACGAAAGGTTCCTCCCGGCCGATATTTTCACCCTCGGCGCTGGTCACGTCAATCCCTCAAAGGCAAGCTATCCAGGGCTCGTGTACGACATCGAACCCGAAGACTACATTCCTTACCTCTGCGGACTAAATTACACAGATGAACAAGTTACGCTCATCGTACAAAGCTCCGTCAAGTGCTCAGAAGTGTCGAGCATACCAGAAGCAGAGTTGAACTATCCTTCGTTCGCCATCGCGCTCGGGAGTACCACGAAGTCGTACACGAGGACAATGACTAACGTTGGTGGGGCAAACTCGACATACTCCCTCACAATATACGAGGTGTCAGGCGTTACAGTGGCGGTCACGCCTTCTAAACTCACATTCACGGAGCTAAACCAGAAGATGAGTTATCAAGTGAAGTTTAGCCGATCGGGCGGAGCAGTGTTGACGTCGTATGTTCAGGGGGCTATTGAATGGGTGTCCGGTATTCATCGTGTTAGGAGCCCGTTCTCAGTTAACTTGATCTAAGGAAGAGAAAATGGAGGCTGGTCTAAAGGGTAAAAATAGAATTTCCAATTTGAAAGTACTTTAGCAGGGTAATTGTGAGATTTCATGTTTGTTTAAATAATTGGATATGAGAAATAATATCCTTAAAATTGGTTTTTAGAACTCTACAGAAAGAGGAAGTGTGCCCATTGTCAAGAAGATGAAGGCAGTCTTCATATTGAACAATTAAATTCTCTTTTATATATCAAAATGTATTCTGTTTGTTCTTTTAAGGAAATTTTAAGTGTGATGAAGAAAAAAGTGCCTTATTGTCATTGTGATATATGGATACAGATTCCAAAAATATAGGATTTAGGGCTAATTCATAGTCTTTTATGTAGAAAATATATTTTCTACGACTACATCAATTTATCATATTTAAAAGAAAGAAAAAAAGTATTTCACAACAATATCGATAATAGTAGCATAAGCTATATCTATATAATAAAATAGAAATTTTTTTGAAATGTATAAACCAATGTTGTAAAAGGCATTCTTGGGGCTTGCCAAGAGGAGGGGAGGTCCTAAACTGCCCCAAGAAGATGAGGGGGGCGATTTTCTAGCTAGGCTTGCACCCAAATGCCGTGGGCAAGGCCCAACTTTACCCCCCAGTGTCATCACTAGAAAAATCAAGAGAAACAACTTGATTTTGCACCTATTTGATGTGTTCGTCTTCGTCTTTCATCGCTTCGCCGGTCCCAGACCTCGAAGGCTAGTGGTGCAAGCAAGGTTTGAGGCAGCAAATGTTATCATTCAGATGAGGAAGTAAAGGTCGATGGCGGCATAAATAGAAGAACTAGGGTTAAGTCATGCAGTTTTTTTATGTTTTAAAGCAATTGCCTCCTCTAATCTGTATGTTTTAAAATTAATAAATGAAAATTTTGGAGTCTTGGACTAGAATTTAAGGAAAATAATTATTTGTTAGAGAATAGATAACAAAATAAAAAATAATATTTAATAACATCCCTAAATAGGTTGGCCGTATATAGAAAAATAAAATTTCAATTAAATTAATACTTATGATTCGTAACTTTCTTCATCTTATGATTCTATTTATATTTATTTTTCATATATATCTTTTTTTTTCCCTATTGTTTAAATTATATATAATATTTTTTAGGTATTAAAAATTTGTATATCGTGGGATTACGCCCCACCCCAGACAGGTTAAAATGCCATGCCCTCACCTTTTGCAACATTGGTATAGACATATTGATGGTTGACTGCACCAGTGAAGGCTGCATATTAAAACTCCATATTTGGGGGAAACAATTTTCTGCCCAAAATTTTCCATCTCAGTCTCTCTCCTTACCCCTTCCAACCACATCCCCCATTTATTCTCTATCTCCCCCCTCTTCTTTTTCTTTACTTATCTCTCCCCTAAACTCCAACCCCTTTTTAATTTTTTTAATTTCATTTCATTTTTTATAATATTAGGAATTAGTGTCTTTAACCACAGGGTATTCACTAGGGTGCTTCATGGACCCGCCCGGGCCGTCTTGATTTTTTTTTGCCCCCAGTCTGGGAGTTTTCTTCCTAGATTGTCGACGGAACCAGAAAATACCAGAGCTAAAAAGACCATTAATTGATATTTACGGCAACAGGACTATGTCAACGGTCTCGTACCTCAAGTTTCTAGGACCAAGTCAGAAGCCTTGGGAAGTTCCGGAAAAGCCTGTCCTCACCTGTTTGTTTGATGAAAAGGCCTTTGTCTTTGAAGCTCCAGTTTTGTCTCCACCTGCATGTAGAATCCGTAAGGCGGCCGGTGAGTGATGACAGTAAGGTAGTGTTTGGTTAGTGTTCAATGTTTCTGTTTGTTTCTTTTCTTTGTTTTTTCTTTTTTTATTTCTCAGGAAATTTGGACTAGAATAGAAACAGAAAAGAAAGAAAAAACTATTTTTGTTCTACTTCTAGATTTCAAGAAATTTCTGAGATGAGAATAGAAACATATTTTTCCAGTTTCACACTTGCTGGTTGTCAATTCACAAATTGTAGTATTTTTTAATTAAATCTATTTCCAACAAAGAATAAAGAGAGAATAAAAAACAGATTCAGAAATCTGCAGCAAATAAGTTTAAGTTCCAAAAAAATCAATAAATATGCAGCTTTTTTATTCAGATATGAAAAATATTGTCCATATCTAAGAAAAATGAGAGAGAAGCGGGGAGCAATCGGCGGTGGAAGGGTAAGGGACAGAGATGAGCCAATGGAGAAGGAGAGCAAGAGAAAAGAATACGACGGCTGCAGTAAAGGGTATTATTGGCATAAAATGAAAAATCGCGTTTTTCCAACAAAAAATTAAAAAATGGGTTTTCTTACATTAAGCTTAACCCATGAGGTCCATGTTGTTTTTAAAGTTCAAAGCATGGTTAACTCTAAAAAATCCAAAAAATAAGAAAAGGACAGCTCAGGACACGAAGGCTTCCGTCATTGCGGAGTTTGGGGAAGGCCAGATATATGCAGCCTTACCCCGAGAGGTTATTTCCAAGATTTAAATCTAGGATCTTCAAACATGCAATGGGTAAAATATATTAAATCATAAGTAAATGGAGAAATATACAAATAAATTTATAAAAAATAAGATAATTCATAGAATAGAATAATTTAGACTCGAACTCTAATCAAATTCTATCCCAGATAAAGTAGCAATTCAAACTACATGCTTGTTTTATGTGCTCGCTTTTGTGCATCAAAAGCTGCTACGGGTCCCACTAAAGTCTGATAACTATCACCGCTGAAGTCCAATAAAAGAAATATGTTTTTGTTCTGCTCCCAGATTTCTAGAATAAATTTCTGGGAAAAGATGGGATTGTTCCCATTTCTGTTCCAAGTTTTCGGTGATTAGAAACAAAAATTTAGGGAAACTAAACTAAAAAAACACCATCATAGTCTGTTTTTGTTCCAAAAAAACTGGGAGCTGGAAAGGAAATAGAGGAACTTAAAATTTGTTTTCGGTTTAGCTCCCAGATTTTAAAAACAAAACTTCGGGAAAAAATCCGAATTGTACTGAGATTTGACTTTCTGCTCCAAGTTTTATGGGAACAAAAACAGAAATCTGAGAACATAGTCACTAAACAGAGAGCGAGTTTGCTTATTCCTCTGTTTTGGTAATATGACCCCAAACAAGCTCAAAACTAACTAACAAACACTAGTAGTCGACATGATATCATCAGTCTGAAATGGTCAACAAATGATTATAAACAAAACAAGCAAATCCAAACAATTAATAAATAAAATAAAAACCCCATTTCTAAACAAACTAAATGAAGCATTACTATATTCTTGTCATCTAATAAGCATACGGCATCATATTTTAAAACAGACCCTTACTGCCCACAAGCTTATGCTCTTTATAGTAAGAGCTCAATCAACACATTCATATTTCGTGCCCACAAGCCGGCCATCTCGTCCCTATATATATCAATGCAACAACCGCCATAGAAACAAAGATTTTCCACAATTATTACTTCCCATTATCCGATTCAATGTAAAAAAATTGCCAAAAAATGGCGATTATCCAATTCATTTTCCTTGTTTTACTTCTTAAATTCTCAACCGTGTTTTCTGAGGAAATAATCAAAAGAAGTGAATCGAAAACTTACATCATTCACGTAAAGAGGCCAGAGTCGGAGGGGAAACTTTCTGCCGAGTCTGACGATGATGTGAAGAATTATTATCAGACATTTTTGCCCTTCAGCACTGCCGCCTCTGACGATCAGCAGCGTCTGATATACTCATACCAGAGTGTGATCAGCGGTTTTGCAGCAAGACTAACCGAGGAGCAAGTGAAAGCCATCGAAAAGAAAAATGGGTTCATATCCGCTCGTCCGGAGAAGACACTACATCTTCAAACAACTCACACTCCCACCTTCTTGGGATTGCACCAAGAAACAGGTTTTTGGAAAAATTCAAATTTCGGCAAGGGTGTAATCATCGGAGTACTAGATACTGGTGTTTTCCCAAGCCACCCCTCGTTTAGCGACGAAGGAATGCCACCTCCACCTGCAAAATGGAAAGGAAAATGTGAGTTCAACTTAACAGAATGCAACAACAAAATCATCGGGGCGAGGTCCTTCAACCTCGCAGCCACGTCATCAAAAAATGTAAAGGCTGACCCGCCGCTCGACGACGACGGGCACGGGACCCACACTGCCAGCACGGCGGCTGGCGCATTCGTCCGTAACGCCGACGCGCTAGGAAACGCAAAAGGGACGGCGGTCGGGATGGCACCATATGCTCACCTCGCGATATACAAAGTGTGTTTCGGGCCAGATTGTCCCGAAAGTGATATTCTTGCTGGGCTCGATGCCGCCGTCGCCGACGGTGTCGACGTTTTATCCATATCCCTCGGAGAAGAGTCGGTTCCGTTTTTTAAGGACAACACAGCAGTAGCCTCATTCGCGGCTATTCAAAAGGGAATATTTGTAAGTTGTTCCGCCGGTAATTCTGGCCCTTTCAACACCACAATATCAAATGAAGCTCCATGGATCCTGACAGTCGGAGCCAGCACCATCGACAGAAAGATAAAATCCACCGCAAAACTCGGAAACATGGAAGAATTTGAAGGTGAATCTCTTTTCCAGCCGAACGATTTCCCCCATACACAGTTCCCCCTCATTTATGCTGGTTCCGGAGGAAAACCCGATTCCGCCCTTTGCGGCGAGGGATCCTTAAAAGACATCGATGTCAGAGGTAAGGTCGTCTTGTGCGAGCGAGGTGGAGGGATTGCGAGAATAGCCAAAGGACAAGAAGTGAAAAACGCAGGCGGTGCCGCAATGATTATGATGAACCAAGAAACCGACGGCTTCAGCACTGAAGCTGACCCTCATGTTCTCCCCGCAACGCACTTGAGCTATGCTGCCGGACTAAAAATCAAAGTATACATAAATTCATCGTCAGCACCTACAGCAACAATCATATTTAAAGGAACCACTATAGGAGACCCGTCTGCTCCTGCTGTTACTTCTTTCTCTTCAAGAGGACCCAATTTAGCAAGTCCCGGGATTCTTAAACCAGATATAATTGGACCTGGCGTGAGCATTCTAGCGGCGTGGCCATTTTCTCTTGACAACAGCACAAACTCAAAACCCACGTTCAATGTAATCTCCGGCACGTCAATGTCGTGCCCTCACCTTGCTGGTATTGCGGCTTTGCTCAAAAGCAGTCACCCCGAATGGTCACCCGCAGCCATTAAATCAGCCATAATGACTTCTGCTGATCTTTTGAATGTAAAGGGTACACCAATTGTTGATGAAAGACTTCTTCCAGCTGATATATTTGCCACTGGTGCAGGCCATGTTAACCCGTCAAAGGCAAATGATCCTGGACTGGTTTATGATATCCAGCCTGATGACTACATTCCATACCTTTGTGGGCTAGGCTATGCTGACGGGGAAGTTGGAATTATCGCTCACCGACCAATCAAATGCTCGGAAGAATCAAGCATACCAGAAGGACAGCTCAATTACCCCTCATTTTCCATTGTATTGGGTCCATCACAAACATTTTCAAGGACGGTTACAAACGTTGGTGAGGCATATTCATCTTATTCTGTCAGGGTTGTTGCACCAGAAGGAGTAGATGTTCTTGTCAAGCCCAGTACACTTTATTTCTCCAAGGCTAACCAGAAAATGTCATATTCGATGACATTCAGCAAAAAGCGTGGTACCACCGGCAAAGTCATCCAAGGGTACTTGGAATGGGTTTCAACCAAACATGTTGTCAGGAGTGTGATTGCCATTATACTCCATTGAGGGGACAAAATGCATGTACTTCCGAAAGAAAAGCTTGTTACCTGAAGCAATCAAGCTGAAAAATCCAATAATTTATTGAATATGAACATCAAAAGAAGAATTTACAAGTAATCAATTCAATATACACAATAGTCTTTCGAGAAGGACTAAGTAATGGTGCATATACACGACTTTCTCTAGTAATAGTCATAGCACTGGAATACCATCATCTTAAATGCAGCTTCCAAGAAGAATAAGAGGAGAAAGAACCATATCATATGATATATAATCATTCTTATACTGAAACTGTCAAACTGTTAGTGGTTTACTTTTCGGGGGGATAAACCAACTTTTTAATGCTCAAGTCCCTTAAATAATTCATTACATATAACTATAGAAGGTGATCGACAATTACAAAGTACTACATATTAAGACAAGAATACAACAGAAACCACATAAAAGTAGAAGATGGGCTCGCTCAATCATGAGAAAGATAAATAGTTCTGTGTTAATATCAAGTCCAGGTCATTACATCGGAGGAAACAAACATAAACAGCATTTGAAATCAGAAATCACAATATGGAAGACTTTTCAAGGCTAAACACTTGGCATAACATACCACAAACGTATCACAAAAATGATTGGTGATAGAGCTAATAACTCCAAGATACTCTGTGATTCAAAAAGGGTAAAATGGGTCAAAACTCTACTTCATTGCAACAAGAACAAAATGTTTTATGCGCATAATTATTTATGAGACAAGAAAAACCAATGATAAATTAGGGAGAAGTTAGCTCTCCAGGTCTCGCAATAGGCACAAAGAACCAATAACCCAAAATTTTGAAGGATAAAGATATATCCAAAGTAATGTTTGTTAACCTCATTCTCAAAGAAGTACAGGTTATATCACTACAATCCTCATATCAGGATGACCTCATGGCATGTCGGTAGCATTTGCTTAGACCTTAGACCATGCTCGATATAAACATATCTCACTGACTCCCAAGGTATTAACCGAAGAGGATAATGACAGCCTTAAAATTTGTGGCCAAAAACCTTTCCCATGAAATCCACCAAGTTCCTGATGACTAGTTAACCAAATCCTGGAGGCACGTCAGGGTCTTCGTCGGTATCATCACATGGCTTCTTCAACTCAATAATGGTGGAAAAACCAGGCGGTGCATCGAGCTCTTCACCATCGGACTCTAATGCATCTGGTATGCATTTGGGCTTTTCCAAAGATGTCTGGTGATGAGGCATAGGACTCGGCAGCTGCTCTCTGTGTTGCTCTTCAGGGTGACTCTTGTCTCGGTGACGTTGAGACAGCAAGAAACCTGGAGGTTCGTTTGTGTCACTATCGGAAAATATCACATCATTTTCACAGGCTGAAGCGGGTACAGAATCATTATTCTGAACTCTCTTCTGAACTGGCATCGAGCCACTGGGGGAGGATGACAGACCATCTTGCTTCCTTTTTGGGTTCAACAACATATTGTAAACAGATTGAACTGTTTCGGTTATTTCGCTTTTCATGCCATCACCCGATCTGATGATTTCCCAGACGCCATCAGAAATGTGGCCCATTACTTTGTCCCTAGTATTCACAATGCCAACAAAGTTAGGACCGAAATTTTAAACAGGATAAGTAGTATATTGGCAAGCAGTTGTTTCTCGTCTCTTGACTTGTGGGTTCCAATGAAATGGGTGTAAAGTGTAAACAACTCCAAAATGTGAGGGAATGTTACAGAGATTGTCACATATTGTTTTGTTAGTTACAAGAAACAGAAAATATAAAGAGAATAGAATGCGAGATTACATTTTATCATATTTTAAATGCTTAAACCTTGAGCTAAACATCATCGATTCCTTTACACACTCCAAAAATCATAATGAAGGCTCTCTTTCTTTTCTTCACGCTCAAAAAATGAGATGCAGGCAAAAAAACTATTTTTGCCTTCTCTCTTTCTATTGCACAAACATAAAGGAACACAAAAATATGCTCTCCTCTTTTCTTTCTTTTGCAATGGAACCTCAGTGGGAACATGGGGGCAAGACCTAAAGCAGTGTTACTGGTTCAGGAAATGGTAGTGGAATTTATTTCGCCAAGTCAAAGGCAATGTCAATTTCGAAGATCAGAAAATCCAAAGGAATAGAAGAATTCATAGTTACTTGGTGCTTTAGTACAAAAAGAAACATTGGTTGACAGCCAAAAGATATGGAAGTGCTAAACGATTGACTTCGCAAAAAATGGAAGATGGTGAGGAGGCATCAAGGGTCAATTGATAGATTTTTCTTTTAATTTCCTAACAGCTAATGTAAAAATAAGCAGAAGGACAAGGATGGAATTTGACATTGCTGAATAGCGGGCTAGTGCAAGGTTCACGATGAGCACCTGTGACGTGTGACGGATCTAGAATGGATTTCTCATGGTGGAAAGTGCTGGTGTTCAATTGTTTGCAGTGGCAATATTTGCGGTGATGAATGAAGGATATGTGTGGCAATTGGCCAGTGGCACTGGCAGCAATAACGGTGCTTGATCTACACAAATCTATGTTGCCAAAAATGATGTTAGGCAGGAAGAAAATTAAGAACTGGAGAATTATAATCTGCCAACTCAATTGAGCAACTATCAAGACAATTCAATAATTAACCACAAAGTCTGAAGTCCACCATAAGCCACACACATTATATGGGTCACATAAACAGTACGATAATGACTATCCTAATCAAGATATTAAACCAAGAAAAGCTAGACTATTTAGAAAGCTAACGGAAAGATAGAAACTAATTTAAACCTACAGTATCACAATCTATTTAAAGAAGTTTTCAAACTAAACAAAATATTCTCAGGTCTAATCCAGATTAGTGCTAGCCAAATATGCATATTAATTTTAGCTCCAGTCGTCCTAGCTGAAAATGACTATTTAATCAGGCAGAAGAATGGGGAAGCGAACAACTTACCCAATTTCTTGATGTATGGCATCAGAAAGTTGACGGGGTTTCATATTTTCAGCACCTGGATGGTTAAGAGCCTCCGACTGTTTTACCATTGATATAATGTTATTCCTCAAGTCATTCTGAAATTAAATTTACAGATTAACAAACGCAGCAAAAGAATCAGGGTAAGAGATGCCAATGTTCATATAATATTCCCTATCCTAGGGGGGGGGGGGAAAACAAGCCAAAAGAACTTAATGGCACTTCCCATAAAAGAAAAAGAACATTCAACAAGTTTCAGGAGAGATTTCTTGGACAGGGAGATACCGGTTATGGTGGATCATCATGCGTCTGCACAAGGGTTCCAGTGGGTAGAAAGACAGAGGACAAGTTGTCAAGGACGGGGACGGCAATTCTCTGTGAAATCCTTTCACAAATACCTAATTTGCATCACGAAGATCGATTTTCCTTTAATACATTTAGAGATCTAGAGCCTCATTGAGGGGCATGTTGCAGTTGGATTGTTGCCCGGAATTCTATCCTCACTACAGATAACCTGAAGATGATAGATTTTCATTTTCCTAACCTACGTGCAATGCTGAGGATTTGTCACTCATTTACTCATCTTTTGTCCATTGACAAGAGATGGGTTGCGGGGGCTTTTGTGTTTCCATTGGCAGAGCATATTTTTGGATGCTTGTTTATCTATTCACCCTCTTAAAGGGGCTCTTTTGTATATGATATGTGTTTGGGCCCAAGGATCTTTCTTTCCTTGATTTTCATGGCAATTTGGAGGCCTCCTAGTTTTCCAAATATTTTGACGTGTCATGTTTCTTTTAACAAAATTTTCTCGCTTCCTTAGCGGAACAAGAAAAAAACTTGGACCAAATGAAGTACAAAGGGCTTTGGATTCTCACGAGGAACCAAGAAGTCACTAGCTCAAGTCTTGCAACGAGCAAAATTAAAGTTTGCAAATTTTTTATCCTAATTTGTGTGAGTTCTCTTACTTTACAAAAGTTCAAATTGTTGATTGTGAGTTTTCCTACTTGACGTCGGTTTAGCATTGATTGACTTAATTGCTGAGAAATAAACATACAAAGATAAGGAAGCAAGGCTGCATAAAGTAACCAAAGGTCATGACAACGTCAATACTTGTAATAATGTATTAGTCAATAGCTCCCGACTAGCATAAACCTCATAACAAACTCAGAAAAGAATATCTAAAATTTAATAGACTATCAAAGATACAAGGGTGGGTCATGTTTACTAAATTAGTGTTTGTGGCACACACAATGTTCGTGCAATTTCTAGAAATTGTAAAATAAAAAGTTACTTTATAATAGGGGTATTATAGACATTTTCACATGTTCTTGCATATATATATATAAAGCAAAGCAAACATCTACGCCATCACTCGCTTTATATATAATATGGTTAATCAACAAAAAAAGGAAAATGAGAGAATTCTTACCAGTGATATTCATTTCCATAACGTATATATATTCCATTATTAAATCAGTAAGGATTTATGGTCCCTTGGTGTTCTCACTCGCAGGGAACACTTGATCAATGCTTAAGACTTGAAGAGGTTTACTGCCTTGTTGGAGACGAGGTAGGTTGTCCACATAGGAGGTTGCGGAGACTTCAGAGAATTATTCCATTCACCTTTTTGGAGCATTTGGAGAGAAAGGAGTAAACATGTTGTTGAAGGAGTTTCTTTATCATTACTTTTAATTAAACAGTTATTATTTATATATGCTAATTTTTTTGTCAAATGGTTGTCAACCTTCACAGAGAATCTTTGTCCTTGATTTTCTAGAGGAATTGAGCCTTTATAGTTTCTCTTTTGTACATTTGACGATTACTTTCTTAGCCAAAAAAAAAATAAACAAATAATAGAGAAGATTAGACTTGGCAAAGTTGGTTTGGTTTTGGTGACCGTCTTACAAAGAAGAATGTGATGACCAGGCCCAGGTAATAAATGATTAGACTTCGTAAATTCAACTCTTTTGAAATGGTAGAAACTAAAGGCCGTTTGATAAATCTAAAAAAACTAAGTGTTTAAAACTTATTCGTGTCATGATTTTAAATTCTGAAATTTAATTATTGAATTTGTTAATGGCTGATTTTATTAAATATTTTTTAATATTTTCTATATCAATAATGTATCTGTACAACTTTTTCTTAAAGATTTTTTACAACTTGCTCTCTCAAAGTTTTTCCTATCTCTTTATTTTATTTCTCATTAGTATTGATATCTCTATAATTGTATTTTTATATATTTTTCTCTATATTCACTACTGGTGATATTTTAATGGTGATTGTGATAATCAAAAATTCATAATTTTAGACAAATGACTTCAAATTTTAACTCATTTTTAAGTGACACTATTTTAAGTAGTTGCTTTACTTTTTTATAAAATGCATTTAATTGGATAAGTACTTAACGTATTCAATTTTAACTGTCGAAAAGGGTTATCAACAGCGCCCAAAATGAAACAGGAAAAACACTAGATGAAACCTACAGTATTGAAGGAAGCTAATGAAGGAAAAGTCACATATTTGATGCCCTAACTTCGCAAGTCAAAATATTCGGAACTCATTTTTGAGTAATTGAACAATGATTAGAATTAAAAACATCAAACAGAAAGAATAAATTTATATTTATTTGTAATCGATCATTGGAGCAAATATTTACTAAAAACTAAAGAAACTAGTGGAAGGATATGGAACCGAAAGAAATATGTATGTCAAACTTCACTAAAGATAGTCTATGATGGTCCACAAAGATGGTATAAGATGAGTATTGCATAACAAAGTTTCCAAAATAGGTTTATATCAATATAATAAGTCTCACATATAATAAATAGCAAGAGAAACAAGCAAGTTGCGGAAGTTTTAAGCCCTTAATTTCTATTCAAGTTACGAATGAAATGACTAAAGACACTTTAAAAGATCAGATTAAGAAGAAGATCGTGAAGATTTTGACTGTAATTTGATGATTTGAAAGTTCAGATGATGCATGTGATTTTGCATTTGATTGTGGACTAATTATAGCTGGATAAACAATTGGGATTGATTTGCAATTATATAAACTTATGTATTAATTGCATGAAGATATGCAATCATCCATCAATATGGGCTAACGTATATTAGAGTTTCGAGATATATTGATATCAAACTAAGATCTTAATATTTTATGCAGATGAAATACCTTTCTCCCAGCAACATGGGGAGAATAAATAAAGGGATCATTTCTGTAAGAACCAAGTACAGCAACAGACATCATTTAATAGTAAGTAATCAAGAAAACAAAAAACTCATTATTGGTAATACCAAACTAAGAAAATTAGACAATAAATATAAGATAGTTTGACCATATTCATTGATCAATATACAAAAGCATGCATTTGAGAAAAATATATAATAGACGCAGAAGGAGAACAAATTAACATGGGATATTGTAATATAAAGATATGAAACTCAATACGTCTTGACTTACTATGCAGTAAATCAATGAAACAATCAGCAAAGACATTAACATGTAAAATGAATACAGTTCATACATTAAAACACAGACAAACCAAAAAAAAAGAGAGCAACAAAAAGAAAGATCGATTCTTTGGGATCCTCTCTTTCTTCAAACGGAACAATAGAGATAGAATCAGACCGATTTCCCAAATGCCAAAAACACTATCTCGTCGACTAATATTCCAACAAATCAAACACACCCAATTCAGAAAGAATCTCTCCACTCAAACTATCACAGACTTAAATTCCAACAAAACAGACATTTACCACTTAAAATCATCATTTCTATTCAAAAACAGAAATTTTTTGAAAAAAAATAACTATTAAATTACTTCAATTAAGGTATTTTACTCAAAATCAAGTTTTTAAATTCAATAACATAGTTGAAAGTTGAAACACTACTTTCTTATTTCTATATCAACTTTTTCATTCATCTCATAACATTGAAATTACAAAAAAATAAAAATAAAAATAGACAAGATGATGGGTAGTGATATAGGGCATTTCCGACGAGTCACACGTGTGTCATCTGTCATTCAAGGTCTGCACCCAACCCACCAACCTAGGAGGTTGTGCTACCCAACAGTATCCATCCAACCGTTGGAACTCCTTGCACTTACTCTCCCACTCCAAACCCCGTACCTTGGACTAATCCTGGGTGCTTGTCCTGCTCGAACAATCTCAGAACTTCTGATCGTCCATGTCAAAGTCATTACCACCTCAAACTTGGTACAAGTCTAGCTTTAGGCATCAACAGGCAGTGTGCTTTAAGGCAAGGGCGTTACTAGTATATATCTATATTTTTCAAATTTATAAATGTCGTATATGTTCTTACTAGTAGGGCTAGTCTAACAAATTTATATGCTTCAATTCCTTCTCAAGTTCATTCCAAACCACTAATTCATTCCTAGAATGAGTTCCAAATAGATTGGCAACTCAATCCATCAACTTCTAAAACCGAAAACAAGTACAGAACATTTTCAATTTCTCAGTTCCATACATTCCAACGACTACCCTAGGTAATATTTGCGGAGAAAAAACAAAAAGGCAGGCACCAGACTTACGTTTTCCTTAATCCTTCGGATGATCTTGAGACGTAGCCTATCGAAATCTCCGTCGTCCTTCAGCTTCGATATCACGTCTTCCGAACTGATCTTTCGCTTCGACCATTTACCGCCGCTCTCCATCACCTCATCCGACGTTGTACGAAGATTATCTCACAATACTGAGCCAATGTGAATGTGTGTGCAGCGACGGAGTGAAGAAGTAATGAAGACGAGTTCCGACTTCCGACAGTTATGAGATTGAGATTGTATGGAAATCTGGTATGGTAGAATCTCAGGAGCGAATGGATTTCAGAAAATTGATTATGGAGCGCCGATTCGACCGGTTACGGAAATAGATTTGCATCCAGGTAGGGAAGGAGGTCGGGACCAGTCACCAGACAACAACTCATCCCGCAGTTTAGGTGAAGTTATGACTCGTGATTCTTGTTCAACTGTAAAAAATAAGAGCGCTTCTAAATCTAAATCCCAATTTTTATATTTTAAGGCAAAATACATTAACTCTCTAACTATTAAAACGTTTATAAGTAATTCTTTTAACTTTATGCGTTTTATTTTAAACCATTTAGACGTTTATACAAGGCCCATATGTTAAAAATTTCGTTCAAACTAACAGAATTTATAGGATAAAATTGTCATTACAATTTTTTTTTTATTTTTTAATCATTTTCTCTTTTGCTTTTTTCTTCTTCACTTCTCTCTCTCTTCCGCTCAACTCTCTCTCTCTCTCTCGCTCAACTCTCTCTCTCTCTTCCTCCTTCCCTCCCTCTCTCCCTCTTAACTCTCTCTCTTTCCCATCGAAAAAAGGGAGGAAGAAAGACAGAGAGTTAAGCGGGAGAGAGAGGGGAAGAAAGAGAGAGAGAGTTGAGCAGGAGAGTGAAGAGAGAAGTGAAGCCGCTTAACTCTCTCTTTCCCATTGAAAAAAGGGAGGAAGAAAGACAGAGAGTTAAGCGGGAGAGAGGGAAGGAGAAAGAGAGAGAGTTGAGCAGGAGCGTGAGAGAGAAATGAAGAAGAAAAAGAAAAAAGAATAGAAAAAGAAAAAATGATTAAAAATGTAAAATTATTATTTTGTCCCTTCATTCTGTTACTTTGGATGGAATTTCAAATAGAAAAACATTTAAAAATATGTTGATACGTAAAGAGTTTAAAATGAAATGCACAAACTTAGAATGACTACTTAGAAACTTGTCAATAATTACTGGGTTTAAAATATATGTTGCCTTAATTTTTAAATCTAATTTAGGTCAATCAAAGAATTATGTTGGTAAAAACTCCTTCCAAAACAATGTATATAAATTAATTATCAACAATTTATAAAATACAAAGAACTAACATTACTATCGTTCCATAAATCACGGGAACTGCAATGGAAAGTCCATTGGATTAATAACTAGCCTTCCAAAATAGTACAATAGAAAGTTCATTGGGTTCAAGTTCGGTGAATGTAACTACGATGACAATGAAATTGGCATTGAAATTAGGGTTGTTGAGGGAGAAGGTGGCATTGAAATTATGGATCTGGATGAAGAGAGAAAGAGAAGACAGTGGTTACTCGTACAACAACAACAACAGCAGCGAATGAGAAGATGAACGACGACAGCGACAACCGTAGATCGGATCTTAAACGGCCATGCTTCCAACCCTAGACGGCTTCCATTTCGTCTACTTCGATGACGCATCTTCGGCTAACTCTTCCATGTCTTCTTCATCAAATTTGAATTCGCAAACATCAACTTGGTCATCATTTTCACTTATCAATTCAATCCATTGCCAAGTTCTTCTGTAAATTTTGATACAATCCTAATTTTTTATAAAGTCCACATTATTGTGAAATTTTAAGCGCCAATCTTCAAAATCACCATTTACTCTTCGAGATAATTATCTTTGAGCCGAATTATAGTTATAGTCTGGTTTTAAGAGGTCAAGTTGAGTGTGAATGTTCACTCCACTTCAAAATAGCAACTTTTAAAAAACCAGACTTAATAAATATTTATTAATATGGACATTCACAATATTATTACTAGTGTGAATATTCACATCACTTCAAAATAAATGACTCGTACATTAGTAAATGTAAACATTTACACTATTGTTTTCTCACATGTGAAAATTCTCATTGTTGTGCTATGAACATTCAAAAATCTACATTTTTTTTTAAAATATACAATATATATATATATACACACTAGCATATAACCCATACCTGAAGGCACGGGCTAAAATAAATAACCTAATACCTTGTCACTTAAGCATAAAAAATCAATGACCTTATCACCAAAATGTCATTATAAAATATACTATAAGTACCCACAACCACAAAAAAAAAAAAATATATAATAAATTTCAATTGTTAACATATGTTGTCAAAATGTCTCTCAATAAACCTGTGCCTGAAACAAATTACAACTACTTAATTACCTCATAATATCCACCAGTGTATAACTTTTTTTTAATTTCTAAAAAAAAAATATAAATATAACAAAAAAAACACAAACACAATGAAAACATTTCTAATATAAACATAAACAAAAATTAAAATAGAACAAAATGTAGAAATGAACACAATAGGAACAGAGAACAGAGAAAGGAATAGAACAAAAACGAAAACAGGAACAGCAACACAAATAGAAACGGAAACAAAAACAGAAACAAAAACAAAAATGGATTTCAAAATCCAAAATTGAACAAAAAAAGCCTAAACTTAATCATATTAGCAAAGTTACATTTGTCACTAACGTAATCAGTATTAGAAAAAATGTATAAGAAGATATTTTTTATATCAGTTTTTTGTGCCTAAATGGTAAAAGTTGAACATCATAATAACTGGAATGACATCATGCATTATTAATCAAAGAAAACATCACCATTATTATCGCCTATCACTATAATAATGCATTATTATTATCATAAAGTCGGAACTAACCTGAAAATAGTTAAATGAACTCTTGCCAACGTCGTTCTCTGGTGCCTGTAAACAAACACAAACTCAACTCAGGAAGAAAGGCAAAGATAACCCATCTTCCCGATTTCATTCTAATCAAAACTTTCAAGGTTCAGAAACAGTAATAGGATAGAAACAGAAGCAGGAGCAGGAACAGGAACAGAAACAGAAACAGTAAAAAATAAAAAATAAAAAATCTCAAATTTCAAATAGGAGATGGATAAGTCCCAACGCCACCCTTAGAAACTTTTATAAGAATACATCTAATTATAAACATAATTTAGTATTTATAAATATTATAATTAATTGGCATGAGTTTCTTAATTTTACAAAAATTGTGGATTCTTAAAGTTTTAAACATGCATTAACTATAGATTCTTAATGTTATAAACATGCATTTAGGACAAAATGCAAATAGAACACAACACAATTAACCTAACTCATTAACTTCTAGAGTCATCAGGGTAATTTGTCAAAGAAATCAGACTAATTTGTAGGCTAATTTGAAGAAACCATTAATTACTCAGCAGGGTAATTAGTCTGAGTCATTAGCCTACAAATTAGCCTGGTTTCTTCAATATTACTGTGCTAGGTTAATTTGTAGAGAATAAACCTTAGGAATTACCCTGCTGATTTTTTTTTCAGCTTCTTTATCCCTATTTGGATCAAAAGATAAATGGATTTCAAAATCCAAAATTGAACAAAAAAAACCTAAACTTAATCATAACTAATAATAAATTTAAATGAAATTAAGAATCAAAACAGAGACAATCAACCCCTTTATTTGAAAATATAGGGTTTTGATATTCGATCAAACCCAAAATTGAAAAGCAGAGAGGGAGAGGGGGGAGAGAGACGAACCTTGATTGTTTTTTACGATGATGGTGTTGTAATAACCAGAGGTAATCCCCATTCCGAATTAATATCACTTCAACATGAAATCAAATCCTCAAAAACTCAAAATACAACAAATTAATGTCTGCACCTAGGTACAAAGTATGCAAAAATTAGATATGCATATATAGATATATGCATAATCATGGGTTTTGAAATTGAAAGAATGAACTTTTGTGGAGAATAAACCTTAGGAATTGAGATTGTTGCACTGGGCCTTAAGGCGTTGGAATTGTACATCTTCTAGCCGACAATTATATGATGCTGTGCAATATATGAAATCAGACAACACAATGAAACTATGAAATAAGAATATGAAATGTCTAATAACTTACTTCCATTAAAGTTTGTGAATGCTGAAACCATTAAAGTTTCTGAGAATAGAAACACTAAACAAACGTCATCTAAATAAACCATAAACAAACGTCATGAAAGAGAACAATAAACAAATGAAAAGAGAAATTAGGGTTGAGGTTTAGCCCGAATTTTGGGCAACCCGACCCGTGCATACCCCTAATGTTTTATATAATAGATTTACGAATTAGAAGACAACCAAGCGGACCTTAAGCAAAAAAGAACACACCAAACTCGGGAAAATTTGGTAGATTCCATTCTCTGTAGGTAATATCAAAGTAATCATTTTTGTTAGGGATTCACAAATCAAATCCCTAACTGGAAGAGCATTCACAAATCAAATCCCTAACTGGAAAACTTAGAGATTTGATTTGTGAATGCTGAAAACTTACTGAGACCCCCCAACATATTATATTTTCCAGATACACTGGAAAACTTAAACTGCATATAAACAAACTTACTGAAAAAAACCCAAGTTCCAAGTGAGACATAGACACTAATATACTCAGTTCAAGAGAAAAAATGACATCTAAGCGAACACTAAACAAACACCATCAAATCGAACAAGGGAGTAGAACAAAAACACTAACAGAAATAGTAAACAAACTCATTCATGTTCCTAGTTTTCTGAGAACAATTACCCAAAAACAAAAGGCATTGTAGACTATGGGGTTTGAGAAATACAAACCTCCTAATTGGTATTATGTGTAGACTATGAAACAAATCCTTGTAGAGGAAAGATGAAATACATGGTGAGATACCTACATCGTCGCTCGCCGATTGGTGGCGAATCAGACCAAAGCAAACCCCAACGTGCCCGAATTCATTTCCGCTGCGAGAAGAAATTAGGTTAAAAAAAAAAAAATACCTAGATTTGGGCATTTTCGCTACCCTTCTACTCCACAAAACCCACAAATCAACCACTTCCAATCGAGTTTCGATTTGTAAACCAGGGAGAGAGAGAGAGAGGCGAACCTGAGAGTCAGCGGTGGTAGCAGCGGCGACATCCAAACCGGACTGATGGAGAGAGACAACGTCCGGTGACTGTGGCGGTGGGGATGGCCTACAAAGGGATTCCTTGAGCTCTGCGTAGATTATGGAGGCGACGAAGAAGAAGAAGAACCCGTGGATTGGGGGCAACGAATTCGGCGGAGGAGAAGATGGTAAGTCTCAAAAGGGAGTCTAAGAAGTAAATGAAGGCATAGAGGACACTGTCACTGTTGATGGTAAGTGTTAAAAAGTAAGAGAAGTCAGTTGATGGTAAGTGTTGATCATATATTGGATCATATATTGTATATAGATGTTGTATATAAAAATAATCCAACGGCTACGAATATCTAGAGACATCTAACAGCTGTGAATGTAAATGAGCTGATTTATTATATATATATATCAAAATGAATAGTGTGCATTATATATAAAAATGATATTATTATTTTTTTGACATTTGAAACATTCGTAATTTTAATTTTTCTTAGACATGAGTTGTTCCATGATAAATGGACTTTTTTTATGTATACGGTTACAGATTTTGTAGAATAACATAAATTGTAAATTAAAAGTTAAACATGGTTAAAGAACAGGAATTGTTTTCAGAAAAACTTGGAGGACCAAAAATTTATTTTCGACATTTGAGGGTCTTTTTAATAGTTTACAATACTTTGAAGGACTAAATAATTAAAATGCCTATATTAAATTACTCAATAATTAAAAATAACAAAATATTATTTACTAAATGTACACTCCTTTCTATTTACCCATTCATTCCCTACACCCCATCTTCTTTTCTTTCAAATTACACCAGTCTTCCATCTCTTCTCTCCTTCATAACCAAACTTCAACCAAAAAAAACCTAGGAATCTCCCATTTCCAATATTTCGAACAAGGTTTTCATAAAATTTTGAAGAAATTATGAGTCACGAACAACACCGCGCATCAATAGTACGTTTTTAAGTCATTTTTGGTAAAAAAAAAAAAAATAAAAAAAAAAATCATTTTTAAACCCTATCGCAATTTTTACGAACTTACATGTCCGTAAAAAAATGCATTCGCGCAGACTTGTAGGTCTGCTTGGAAACACACTTTGCGGACTTATAGGTACCTATATAGGTCTATACAATGTCTGGTTCGCGAACCCATAGATCCGTGCAACACCTTTTTGCACAGATCTCTAAGTCCATGCTATTTGTTAATAAATTTGGTGGACTTAAGTTGAATGTTTTATTCTACGTTATTACAGAATTATTTCCACACAATGTAGCAAAGTTGAGAATGTTATTGTGGCCAATTATAACAATGAATTCATTACGCAAAAGGTAATTTTTTGATTTAGTATCTGGACGTTCGAAATGATATTGTTTTACTTTGTTATACTCATTTTAAATAATGTTTGATTTTTATTTTTATTTTATTTTTTTGGTAGAATTTCTAAAGTCGAGAGGATACAATAAATTGGGCATGTGAAGTCGGCAAAAGATCTAGATTTGTGATCATAATTAGGACTTCCTCCGCGGCAATCAGAAGGAAAAAAATGCATGTAAGATTTGGTTGCGAGAGAAGTGATACTTATCTTAAAATTCAAGAGAAACAGCAAGTTGAAAAGTCAATAGATAATAAAACGACGAAGCAAGTAGTTCAAACAAAAAGTTGTGGTTGTACTTTTAGTTTGAAAGGAAAGGAATTTGACATGTTGATTGAACAATAGAGAATGTAACATCCATTATAAACTAAAAATTTGATGACAACTAAATTTCATAAATTATAAATCGTCCACAAAAAATGAATTCCACGTTAACAAACAACAATCATAAAACTACACCATTCACCAAAAGTTACAATAACATCCAATATAAACTACTCACTTCCACGCTTTGGTCAACATTTACCAATTCATTGGCCTCGACATCCTCACATACTGTAATGTCTTCTTGTTTGGCTTGACGTCTTGATCGGTTTCTCTTATTGGAAGCCGTAGAAGGAACACGTTGCCCCATAGATGTTCCTTTGTCCACTCTGAAAATAAAAACTAACTACTCAAAGTACACAAATATCAACAACTAGCAAGAACAAACAAAAAACATTTTCCTAAGAAAAAAAATTAATCAGCAATAACATCTACCGGGGGAAATTTACAACAAATAGATACACACAATATATATATATATATATATATATATATATATATATATATATATATATATAAAGGGTTCAGTTGCGGTAGACGTAACATACAACATTAACATCCACATCGTTTTTAACGAATGGAAAGTAAAACAAAGAGATTAGAACACCCTACTCATGTCAAATCATGAGATTTATAGAACTAACACTAGATAACTATAAAATGCATAAAGAAAACTCAAATAACCGAAGGTCTAAGTATCGTCATGGAGTTTGAAGAATTAATTACCATAAAATAGGGTCGTTGGAGTTGCTACGGGGGGATGAACGACCGACGGTTGAATGCCAAAGATGTTGTAGAGGAATGAAACGCCGGTGATGTGAGAGTGAAAGGAGGAAGGGAGAGAATAGATAGAGAGATATGTGGGCCTGAAAATTATGGATTTATATTTCGCAAGTACAGTTAGAAAATTTTTATTTTTTGTACGAAAGGGTATAATTCGAATATAGGTTGTTTACATTGAGCAACTCAATTTAATTAAATATTTTAGAGTTGTACATTACAAATTTGTATAAATAGCAAAAAAAAGATGTACATACAGAATTACCCAGAAATAAATTAAAATTTGGGAGATTGTATCAAAAAAATTTGAAATTTGGGAGATTGGATCATTTTTTTTTTTTTGCAAGTACATTTTTCAGATGTTGCTAGATGAAAATAGTTTTTTTTGGGGGGGGGGATCTTGAAATAATTTTTCAAGTTTAAAATTGTGGGAAAATTATATTTTTTTCCCATGAGGTATACCAAATTGCACATTTGGTCTCTTAAGTTTTACATTTAATTCAATCCTGCAAAATTAAAAATGTTATTAATAATTTTATTAAGCATGTGCCTTTCTAATGAGAATATTTTTGTCATTTCATCACTATTTTAAATCTAAAATATTTCTTCCTAATATTTTCCTAATAACGATTCTTCTCAAGAATGAGAGAGAGAAAATTGAATCATTATTAGAGAAAAAACATCTTAGAGGTTTAATAAAGTGATAAAATAACAAATATATCTCCACTAGAAGGTCATATGTTAAGTACAATTAATTTTTTGTATAATATAACAAACTTCATGATCCATATAGACACCCATTTCCTACTTTAAGGACCAAAGGTATGATTTCCTCTTCAACTTTTATGTAAATCTTATGTGCATGTATGAACAAATATGTATTTAAACTAAATATTCCATATATTTTTAATGTTTTCTATCTAACATTCATAACATTCAAATAAAATTGAGAAATGAACAATTGATTATTAATACAAAAACAAATAAATCGATGGTATTATATTTGACATAAATATTTTATTCAGATTTTCATCAAATTACAATGAAAAATAGGAAAAAACGTGCATTTTTGGTAGTACTGATAAAACAAGTATTTACATGATAGCACAACACGAAATTATTGGATGTGGATTTAGCATATTGGGTAATGGGTCATTATCCGGTCTGACCCAATAAACACGATAAAAAACAAGTCTGGTTATCGGGTTTACCCGATAAGCGACACAAATGACACGATAATAATTTATTGGGTGCACAGGTTACATAATAATAAAAACCTAATAGGTCATACAATAATTTAATAAATTATTTTAAAATAAAAATATACTACTAAATATTTATAAACATCACCTCAAATTATATAATATTATAATTTAGTCTATAATATATATATATATATATATATATATATATATATATATATATATATAGATAGATAGATAGATAGATATTATACTCTAAACCAAATTCAATCTCTCTTACTCTTCTCACTCTTCTTCATACACACACACTCTCAGATTCAATTCTCATCATAGCCGCACACATTTTTCACTTACTTCTCCAATTGAACACTGTCAGCCGTCGCCATCTCCATCAGTCCACTGCAGTACCTCTCTAACCTTAAACCAAACACAACCTCTGCCTCTTCATCTCTTTCAATCTCAATTCTCATATCTCTCTCACTTTGCTTCCTAAGCGACTACGACGGCGAGGGGTGGAGGATCTGCGATTATTCCATTGTATTAATGATTTTGTTTTTCTATTGTATTGGTGAATCTTTTTATTTTTTTATTTTTTCTGGTTTATTTTGTTTGGTTTGTTTTTCTTAAAGTTGTATAATTTTTTTATGTTTGTTCTTTTATAAGTTGTTTTAAATGTTAACAGGTCTTTAATGTATAATGGGTTCAACAGGTCTTTATTGTATTGTTTTAATATTTCGTGTTATCATGTAACACTATAAATTATCGTGTTGTGTCAACCCGATAAGTTTCGTGTTATTGTGTAACACAATAAATTATCATGTCGTATCGAGTCAACACGATAAGTTTCGTGTCTTGTTTTTGTTCGTGTTTGTGTTCAAGTTTTATGACACGATATCTTATCATGTTGTATTCGTATTTCGTGTTCGTGTCAGACCATGACACGAGACACGACCTGATGATACAATTTGTCAACCCTAATTTTTAGCCCCTTAAATATGGGATGGGTGTTTAAATGGACCATGAGATTATTGAAACGACACATTTGGTCTTTCATATTGTAATTTTGTTTCAATTAGGTCAAATTGAATTTTCTTTTTAAAAGAATTGGATGGAATCTGTTAATTAAATGGCAATTTTGGCATTTCTTGTATCTTCTCTCAAAGTAATGATATAAAATAAATAGGATGTGAAGTGTAATGTTTCTTTTCTTATTGTCTTATATTTTTCTTTTGGGATAACGACACTTTAGATCCCTCACAAATACAGTCAATGTTCAATTGAACTCCGTATTTAGAAATAAACACATTAATCCCTTGAAATTTCAATTTCGTTTTAATTTGACCCAAATAGTGAATCTAATAAGGTCAATGATAACGGTCAAATGGTATTTTAGTCATTTTGCATTCAAATCTAATTTTTACTATTCAGCCTATATGGATTATACACTTTGTACCCCTTTATTTTTAAAATTATATTTTTTTACCCTTAACTTTTTAAATAATTATATCCGCTTTCTAGATCTTTCCATTGTATATCTGTATAAGTTATTTTTTCTATGTATTCTCTCGTACTTTTGTATTCATTCATTCACAAATAATAAACTCTAACCTCCTTTTCTCTTTTCTCCCTAGACTCTATGTTTACTCATTGATCTTCACAAAAGGAAATCCAAAAAAAAATAAAAAAAAATTGTTAGTACAGAAACATAAAATTTGATTAGATTAAAAAACAAAATTAGTCTTGATGGACGCCTGTTCCAACATGGCATGTAGTGTGAATTCTCGGGAAAAGTGCATCATTGCAATGCTTCCAGACCTTGCAAAGCGTCACATATAGATACACTACAACACTTTTTATGACTGGTCCTCCAAAATCAAATGAACAATCTTCTTGAACCATTTTCCAAGTTCAACTTCTCTGGAAATGAAACTCTGAATCAAAATGGATTTTGAAACCATGTAAATTCAGGAATGATAGGGAGGAATCAAGTAGGAGACTATTTTCGATGCTTGACGGCAAAGTGCGCAAATTGGAAAGAGAGATGGAATTCTGGAGATATAAGGAATCTTACAGGAAGCTTATTATGAATAGATTGCCAAAGGAAATTTTAAATTTTGAGTAATATGCAGCTTCAAAAATTTCCTACTTAAAGAATGAGAAATGAGAAGATCAACTATTAGTGAGGATATATCTCGAAAGTGTTGAGCAATGAAACGATAAAATGACGATATTGTTGGCTTTCTTGATCTGGAGTATGGCGAGATACAATCCTTTAATCTAGATTGGAAAATATGAACTGAAGTCCAAAACTTAGTTGGGGGAGAGGGGATTGAATTATGTTTGAATCCCAAGTGGAACCACCTTCCTGAATAGAATGATTAAGGATGTGATTCCATTGGAAGAATGTTCAAAAAAATCCTGATTACCTTGTTCTTTGGGCAAAAAGTTCGAGTCAAGAGGAATAAGGAATTGTGACTCGGTTGCCATGCCAATCCTTCTGAGAATGCATCCCTTCTCGCTAAGACACTTCTACAAGCCTAAGGTTTTGCGTTTGAGGCTGAGATGGACAGAACAAGCTGGAGCGACAATATTTTTTTAAAAAAAAAATTGCACCAAAGGAGATGAGCCATTGATATAAAATCTCCAACTAGTTTTTGCAAGAAGAGACAAGTTGAAGGCTTTGAGAGATTTGATACACAGACCACTTAATCCAATGTATCGTTCTTGGCTCAAGGACGGGTGATCCTTTTGGTGGTTGAACTTGGACAACATTATAGAATTAATAAAGGTGAGTCTCCCTGCTCTGTTGATAAGTTTGGATTTCCAAGAAGCACAATGATCCTTACCTAAGTCAATTAGATGATGGAAAATTTACCTTTTGCAGTCCCAAATATCAATTTGAATTCCTAGATAAGAATTTAAGAACTCTACTTGAGTAACCCCGAAGTAGGAAAGAATCTCTGATTTGTGTTCAGGGGGATGTTGAGGCTCAAGTAAAAGGATAATTTGTTGAATTTTATTTTTTGACCAGATTCGTTGCAGTAACGGGCTAGGATAAGATACAAGAATTGTCATTCAATATCTTTGAATTGGAAGAAGAGGAAACTATTAGCAAAAAAAAAAAAGGTTGTTGATTTGGGAGCGACTCCTGGCTAGGTAATTCATGTAACGAGATTTTGTTATTTGGTTTTGTCCAAGGATGCTAATAGGACTTTTGCACGAAGAGATAGTGGATCTCCTTGCCTAAGTTCACATTTGGGGTGAAAATCATAAGAAGCGAATCCATTAACCAAAATGCAAAAGAAATAATCTCCACGAGTTAATAAAAAGGTTGATCCAATATTTGGGAAAAATGCATGCGCATACGATGTTGTCATGTATTAGTCATCCCCGAATATATCCATTTTGGAATGGAGATATAAGAAAATGAAATACTTTCCTAAGCCTCTTAGGTAGTGTTTTGGCAATAATCCAATAAAGCACATTACATAAACTCAACCTGAAATCACTTGTCGATTCTGTTGATAAGAATTTGGGTGTGAGCACAATAAAAGTTAGATTTATTTCTTTGAGCAGATGTCCCGAGTTCAGAAATAAAGAATACCAGAGACAATAGAAGTTCTCATAAAAAACAAGAGCTTTTGAAATACAGTAGTTAGCATGACATTCATCCTACTCCTAGGAGAGGATAGACTTCTGATATTTAATGTTGTTGATCTAAATTGTGCTTTAGTAAATGTTTGGGAGAAAAATTCAATTTAATACTCATTTAGGTCGCTAGATATGTCGTTAATCAATGACGAACTGGTAGAGATATCTAAGTGTTGTGAAGACTGCTAGAAGAAAGTAAAATGAGCAATAATATTGGATTTGATTTAGGTGGGATCAAAGGTCCATTCTCCAAAAATGAGTTTCCTCTAATTGCATTCCTTGTTATTCTTATTTTGGTTGCTCCAAGGAAGAATTTCGTATTGTTGCAACCTAGTGTGAGCCAATTAATTTTGATCCCTATGCCCAGTATAGTTCTTCTTGAAAAAGAAAGGTGTCAACCTTGGATCAAAGTTCATTCAAAGTAGTTTCTGAACCAGGAATATCTAATTGAGTTTGGTGAGAAAGAAGATAAGCTTGGATATGTTTGATTTGGCCTTACAAAAATGCATTCTTTGAGCGACTCCAAGCTTTCATGCATCTTAACATGTTCTTACTTTTGGACATTAAATTTAAAAGATGAGATCCTTACACCTCAATTGCCCAATAAGAAGAAATAAAGTTGAGGTATTCTAATGAGCCAGTAAGCCTCAAATTTGGAAACTCTTCTACGTTTAGAGTAAGAGGAGAAAAGGTCAACAATTCCAAGGACGTGGTCTTATCTCTGAATTGGGATGTTGGTGTAACAGGTTTGAGGGACGAGGTTATAAGAATCCTGAATGCGCATAGCTTTATCAAATCTTCCAAATGTGCAATATGAACCAGTTTGATTGTTAGTCTAGGTATGGACAAAACCCGAGCGAAGATTGTTAGTCTAGGTATGGAGAAAACCTGAGCGAAGAAGATCTAGAAGACTAAATTTGTCAATAAGAAGAGGTGATTCGGGGTAGACCAATTGTTGCCTTTTGTTGAACAACCTTTCCCCGATGGGCCTTTTCCTAATGTTAGACCAGATTTGAGGAAAGAGGAAAAGCAGAGACCCCAAGTTTGATAAAAAAACAACTCAAACTATTCAAATTGGGGGAAGCTCAGCTCATTCTAATTATTGTGTGTTCTTCTTTTTCAGAATTAGATAAAATTACCACTATACCCTGACCTTTGTTCGTTTCATTTGGTGGCTCGCACCTTGATATTTTGTTGGACAATGCGCCGACCATAGAGAAAGTTACCTAATGATTCTAACATTCTCTCTGACTATTGGCCAATGCGGATGCACGCATTACAGCATTCTTAATGTTGGCCACTTTTGTTTCTCTACTGTGATGTGTCCTATTCTGGCATCGATGCTCTTGAAGTTCCTCCCATGTTTTGATTGGAGGGGCTAAAAACTTCTTGTTCTTCCATAGTCGAGCCGATGACAAATGAGTGGCTAAATAAAAGGTATCACTTGATACCGAGAACCTAAGGTCCATGCCTATATCAAGTTCCATCTCCACCAGGTGAGAACCTGGTTTAAGAAATTCATAAAGCGAAGCCCACTGAGGTGAGGAGGTCAATTGTCTTCATCATTCAAGTTCGGAATGATCAACATGTTGGTACAAGTGTAACGTTAGACTCTTATAAACGGCCTGAGAGTAACAGCCTCTTGTCGATGATCCCATTTCCTTCATTGTATGGAGATGTTGAGACAATTAACATGTTAAAAATTCCTCATGTCCGATCGACGCAAAACACGCACGCACAAGTCTACATCCACTTCAATCACTCAAAAGAAAATAGTTTTGCATCCTTGAATCTAACCCCCACTAAAAAGTACAAAAATTTTCCCTTAAATGAAAATTCCTCCAAATGTCTCAAAAGTGAAACACCACTTTATAGAGGACCATCCAAGAGGTTTTTTTTTGCCTTTGGATGGTGTATTTCAGTTGTGAAACCTCTCAACAAGCCCAATATATATAGATAGATAGAACTCGAGGGGAGAAATAAAAGTAGTTAGAAAAATGAAGCATAAAGAGAGGGCAACCATTGGTACAATTTATTTACAAATTCAACCCCAACGAATGGGACGACAAGAACTCAGACAAACTATATTACAACGCATTGGCAATATAAGACCACCTAAAGTCCCAAATGCCGATACGGATTTTTCAAACAAAATCTAAACGCCTGTTTATTAGTGTTTATGTACCCTGGAAAAAACTAGAAGCAGAAACAGAAATAAGGGAACATAAAAGATCTGTTTCCATTCTGCACCCAGATTTCCAGAAAAATTAATCTGGGAACAAAATAGAACAGTTCCCATTTTTTTTGTTTCTGTTCCAAGTTTCAGATAACAGACATGAAAATCTAGGAACAGAAACATACTAAAACATACACCATCTAAGTTCATTGATGCTATACAATCGAACGAAAGAAAATTATTGGCATATCAATCGTGGTCAGCATTTCAGCAAAAACCTGCTTTTTATCTTGGAATATCGATCATGTTGTAATACTAGCGACAAGTCCTTTTGCTTGAGCGGCAACTTGAATACCTAGAGAATGTGTTCTTGTAGCTTAAAAAATAGCTTTATGGTGCAATAATTTAGAATTATACATACATATGTGTTTGCACATGTACGTATGCATTTATATGTATCTTACGTGTCATCACTGTGTTCTTTGCGGTTTGAGTCCTTTATTCTGCATGATGAACCACCAGCCTGAAAAAAAATATAAATTTTTATTAGCAGCAGAAGATACCCGGTGATTAATATAAGTTGAAGCCCAAATTAAGTCATTCAAATTTTGAGTTTAAAACTTACAATAAAGGCAATAGGTTATCATCAAACAACCCTAGACCTTTTGATTAAATTTCTACAATCACTCACTATGCAACCACAAAAAAAAATAAAAAAAATAAAAAGAAAAATCACTTTTTGACACTTCAATAGGTATGAGCACAGCTGACATGGATTCTCAAATATGTAATGTTTTTACATATGCCTACCGTTCCAGTTGTGCTATACATTTGCGAAGAGTATTTGGTTTCTTAGGTATGGTAAAGTGATTTCCACTTCAGAAAATAGAGTATCTGCGATCAGGCGATGATGGCGTGTACACTATTTGCCTCAATTAAGGAACTTTTTAAGACAACCGATGGAAGACTGAATCTTTCTAAACATTAATGCAGCGAGTGAATGAATGTGGGATGAAACCACATTATAGTAAAACTACTCCTACCAAAACAATTTAAAGGTAAGCAAATACATTGCAGCAAAGTGAAAAGTTTTAAGTGAGAGATTTGCAGGAAAGTAAATTGCAAGAAATTATATTGGTTAAGGGAGTTAGGATTGGTACGTTGGTTGAAGAATCAATTTATGGTCTCAAACAATCTCCTCGAGCATCGTTTGGGAGATTTACTGACGTGGCTATTGACTTTGGTCTTCAACGCTATAGAGTTGATCATTTAGTGTGCTATAAACATGGTACCACAGAGGGAATATTATTGAATGTGTGTGTTTATGACATTGTAATTATAGGAGACGACCACAATGGTATTGAAGCACTCAAAACAATTTCTCCAAAGTAAATTTCAGATTAAAGACTTGGGACAATTGAAATATTTCTTGGGTATAGAAGTTGCTCGGTCAAGTCAAGATATATACATTTCTCAGAGGAAATATGTTGTCGAGTTGTTGAGAGAGACAAGGATGTTGGGGTCCACACCAGTAGACTCACGGATTGATCCAAACACAAAATTACAAGCAAACCAAGGAGAGTTATTAATGGACTCCGGGCAATATAGATAATTAGTTGAGAAGCTCAATTATTTGACTTTTACCAGATCTGATGTATCCTTTGCAGTCAGAGTTATAAGTCAGTATTTTGATCATCCAAGAATGAGTCATTAGGAAGTTGTCCGCATTCTCAGATATCTTAAAAGAGCAACGTCGGGTACCACGAGCAAATCCATCTGTCTCGAGCCACTGTCATCTTTCGATTTGCATCTATACAGCCAATTCAGTTATAAAAATAGTGAGCTTAAGAGTGGAGAATTTGCGTATGCACTTGCTCCCACGATTGCAAGTGGAATGTTGTCGGGCATTAAGAATAAGCAACCCATCATCCTTCATCCTTTCAATGCCTGCTGAAGGGAGAATCTGATCCTAGATCGGACCTGAGTAGTGTTTTGGTCTCTTGGACGGGTACACAACAAAGTGTGGTAGCCCGATCATGTGCCAAATTAGAGCATGGAGTAATGGCTCATACCACGTGTAAGTTGATTTGGTTAAAACACATGCTAGAAGAACTTGGGTTCGATCATTCTCCTCCCATGAATCTTGTGGGTGATAATCAAGCAACAGCCCATACAGCATTAAGCCCAATTTTTCATGAGCGAATGAAATACGTTGAGGTTGATTGCCACTTCATTCGAGAGAATATAGTACAAATTGATCCACGCTAGACATGTTAACTCTCTTAATCAGTTAGTTGATTTATTCACTAAACAACTTGGGGATTCTAGGATAAAATATATTTATAACAAATTGGGAGCATACGGTATATATGCCCCAACTTGAGAGGAGTGTTAGAGAATATTTTAGTGTTTATGTTTGTATTAGGGTTACCCATATTGCTTAAAGCTTTAGTATTGTTCTCTTTTTCTACTATAAATAAAGGTAGAGGCTAACACAATGATTAGGCCTTCTAATCCCTTTCCATTCTCTTGTTACTTCAACAAAATTGTTATTGTTTTTCCATTTGTAATGGTATTCGTTGTACATAATATTGAGTTGGTGATGAAATAGTGCATATTAATGAATTAATTAAACATGTGCATGTGGGGTTTTTTATTCATTTTGATTTTGGCTTGAAAATTGTTTTCTTTAGTTCTTCATTTGATTCGAATTTTGGTTAGGATTTCTATTGTAAATGAACCCATAGTTCAATTTCTATTTGTTATGCTGTTATTGTTTTTTTATTTGAGCGCGTTAGCTTAAAGTTATAAAAAAACAATTATGTGTAAGGAGGGTGGTTGTGAACAACCTTAAATTGTTGATAAAATAATATATGTTGATTTGACAGCAGGAGTTAATTTTGGAAGGTTGTTTAAACAAAGGAGATTATGTAAAAAAAATTTGAAGTTTACCTTAAATACAGTATAATAGATTATTATTTGTGATGTTGTGTTGAAATGAAAGTAGTAGGTGTCAATAACTAAGGAATGTGTGGTGGGTTTCTGCGAACCATGGAGTTAAAATCGTGCCTTCACGCACGCGGTATACATTGGTATATAATAAAGCAGGACATATTTTACATTGGAGATACTTTTTACCATTGGATGGTTGGAAATATATGCAACCGTTGATTTTATATTTTATTGAGAAACTAAATAACAAACTCTCAACTAAAGATATTTTCATGATTAATATATTTGAACTAATTATAGAATATTAAGATTAATGTATTGAATTAATATTAACGCATTTACGCACAGGGCATTATAATAGTATGTGTGTATATATATATATATAGCAAAAGGATGCTTACAGGCTGGTACAATTTGTCGCTTCTGCTATAGGACTCCAGGTACTCTTCATATGTCTGCAATGTTTAGAGAAGAAGAAAAAGAATAAAACAATTAATTGTAGAGGACTGACAAGAGGAAAAAATAAATAAAAGCAGTGATGTATTATACTAATACCTTTAACAACTCATCATAATTTTAGCTGTTAAACTAGTCCGAGAAAATTCATTCTAGCAGCGACAGGGTGAGATCAATAGATGTATATAGTCAAGAGATTGGGACTGACTATTTCTCAGTGTCAGTAAGATATCATAAATAATATCTTTGTTTTTTCTTATGTCAGTGTTAGCTAAGGATTCGAATCCTCTACTCTAGAATAACAGCCTGACGCAGTCCATCGGAAGCCCAAGGTTAAAAAAAATTAATAAACTTGGGCTTCCATGAAGTTCCTGTGGTAATTCTATGATGTTTTCTTTTGATACCAAATATTTTCTCATAAACTTTCAGCAGAATAAAATTAAAAGAGCCAAGATAAACCAGCTATTAGAACTAATCAGAATGATGATGACAAGACGACGAACAGAAAAACAAGGACATGTTCTGAAATGGAAACGAAACCTTACTGCAACTGAACACGTATATACTGTTTGGTTTGGTTTGGTTTTGGAAAACATTTTTCGAAAATTTTGAAAACAGATTTTGAGAATATTTTTGAAATTTTGAAACGTTGTTTAGTTTAGTTTTGAAAAAGAGAATATTTATTTAGAGTAAAAAATTTGAAGTGTAAAAATGATATGACTGATTGAAATATGAAGGAAAAAATAATGATAAAGCGTATTGGGTGAAAATGTGAGAGATAAAAATTACCGAGAAATAAAAAATAAAGATACATAGAAAACAATTAAAATTCAATTTATGAAATAATAAAAGTATAATATTAAACGTAGGTGATTCAATATATTGAGTAATGTGAAAAATATTCTGTAAAAGTTTTTTTTTTGAGGTGTAAAAGATAAATAATAGTATTTTGAGTTTTTGCAAAGTGAAAATGCTACTTGAGTAGCGAACCAAACAACACCCAAAGAACTTTAAATATTTCAATTAATCAACAAAAATGTTGGAAGAACTAAACCCATAAGCAACTGTACAAAAAAAATGTGGCTTCATGCAACATTGCAGAGCTCACCAACAATATCAAACTCCCTTTCAATAATGCATTGCAGGTTGAGCCAGCAACATCAAAGCATACCATCAAACGTAAAATGTTAGAAATAGCGATGAAGCCAATGAAATCTGGGGACAATACAAGGCACAAACTCTGTTTATAAATTAGAAATAGAAAAAATAATTTTCCTTGTAAGATGATCATCAACTTTCAACATATCCTAAGATTATAAAATGTAACCATTACAAGTGAGAGAGATTGAGGACAGTTATGATGCAGACAGAAACAACCACATGTTATGTACTAATCATAGAATTCACAATGCCAGTGAAAAGGCAAAAGGCAGAGTTAGAGTACATTGAACTCTTCAATAGAGTTTCACCGGCGATGTACCAAATTCTAAATCAGCAAAAAAAAAAAAAAAAAAACTTAAGAATAAAAATTCATTTAAAGCATTTAAGAATTAATTAAAGAAAATGGGCTGACGTTGAAGACTACGTTGACAGAGCAACTGATATTCAGATAACAACAATCAGCATGATGTAACATACAAAAATTATTACAAGAATTAACATAAGAAAAACAGAAAGAAGAGAACAAGATTTGGTGACCCTGACCCTAATTTAATAGAACAGCATATAGTTCTCACTCGCTTCAAATGGGATTTAAATTTTCATATCCAGAAGTTAAGATAGGAAGCCATTACCATTTCAAGAATATCATCGTCCGTGAGAGAGCTGGCAGGAGTGCTTCTTTCTGCAGACACCCTGCAAACATCAAATCGAGGACTATCCAAGTCCAGATGTGCATTACTGTAGCTTCCATCAGTACCAGAATTTCTCGGCCGTCTTCTTTTTGATGCCTCAGAAGTAACTGGTGGATTCCTAGGAAGAGATGCATTTGGTCCTTGGTGTACGAAATTAAATCTACTTGCATCCGCTTGATGTTGATAAAGCAAGGAAGGATAAAGCATGGGGGCTCTAGCCAATGTTATATGCATAAGCGATGCATTACAGTCATTCCCTTGTAAAGAATATGATGGCTCTAAAGAAGGCCTTTTTGATAAAAGAACATCCAATGAAGCATCATCCCTGCATAGTCATAAAGAGTGCTAGAGTTCATTGATCTCAAATTGGCAGAAACTATTCACTTTCATCTTTATAAATCTTCACCTTTTCACAAAGTCATCCACATCATCATTTCCATCAAGGAGGTCGCAAAGAGCTTCTCCAATATCCTGAGGCAACTCCTGAGAAGAATACAGAAACTAAAATCAGGCATTGATATCCCCTTCATACAAAAAAATACAGAGGAATACAGCGATACTAACAGTTCAATTATATCTAGTCAATAAGTGGAAGTATAAGTGCAAACAAATATCTAAATCTTTCTGTTTTCACACAGTTAACTACCTGGCAGTCTCTGCTAATTTTGACAGGTTTGTACTGATTCAAGGGATTTTTCAGATGAAGAGTCTTTTGGAAAGGCAAGTCATGTAACCGCAGCCATTTGACCTTGAAACTGCATCCCCATGGAATACCTCCATTGCCTCCTTGACTCCAGAGATGGTCTCTTCTCCAACCAATGGAAGACAACATTTGGGCATATCCTTGGAAAAACCCACTCATGTTGACACTAAATATTAGAATCACCTTACCAGAATTCTGTACAAGAAACAAATGTCCCTCCATAAATCGCAAAGATTGAGAAAGCTGTGGATACGTGTCATTGAATTAAAAAGAATTGAAGTATTGAGCTAAAAAGAAATCTCACATTATAGGCCTCTTCCAGAATTGGCTCATTCATTACTTGAGTAGCCCAAATTCCTTTTTCGATTGATAGTTGGATATTTTGATAGTTCAGACTCTTTATGATGAAATATCTTGTATCATACAATTTATCTGTTCTAGTTGCACCTGAAGTCCCCACGTGACCACAACAACGTGCTTGGTCTACCCCAGAGGGATAAGCATCCTGATTTACATTGTCACTCAGGCCCTCTGCAAAAATGTTTCAGTTATTCACCCATAATCAGTATCTAGGAAAACCATGTAACTTCAATATTAGACTAGCTTCCAAGTTCAATCACAAAACATGGATAGATGACAATGTGAGTAAACTGAATCCACAAATAATCAACAATTCAAACCAAGAATTACCATTTGTTAGTAGCATGCATCTTGAATCCCTATTTTTTAGCACAACAGAAGGAAAATAGCATTAGATGAAACAAGAGTATAAATAGGGTTGATCTGAAACCAGTACAACATCAAAATCGTGGCATAGTTTTAAATCATATGAGGCAAATTCTAAATTGATCTTTACATATCATCAAATACATTTAACATGAAATGAATTCCAATAGAACAAAACAATACACACAGAAGCAATGTATAGTTTCCATTAAAAAGAGATCCCTAAACTTCTACAATAACACATGCAAAATTAAGATCTTAACCGAGGCCTGTGAGTATATCCACAGCATTGACATTTGTAAGAAGAGAATCAATCTTCAATCTTGTAAGATGGCATATTATTAACAGAGACCGGTAACATGGCTCATTATATTAATCATCATGTTTTTCCCTACGCATGGCAATCAACGTATTATTTCTTATGAACCTGGTGTTCTCCATTCCTTCCTCCTTAATGAAAGAACTTCTCCAATTCACTCTTCCTGCTTGATTTTACACGGAAACTCTCCAATTTCTTGGTCATCAATCTTCAGATACTCATCCATCACCCAAAATCCAAAAAAGCCATATTCCATTTTCGAAATTATGCTACTCTTAATCCACCACTTAGTTAAGTATCTTCATCTCAAACCACTAACTTAGCATGTTCTCCAACATTTTACTCATCAAAAGAAATTCAAAGAAAAGCAAAAATAAATAATAAATAAGGCTACACACAAACCATCCACACAAATCTCAATTCTCAACCAACTACTAAATCATGTTCCCCATGTTCAATTTCTTCGAATACCTCGTATATCTACTATCAACTTAGCTTAAACCATGACCCAAACAAAGAAGGTTCAAATTTTTTTGGGAGGCAAATTCTATTTTTGACCCTCTAACTACTGACATTTTTCTATATGGTCCGATAAGTTTGTTACATTTCACTTGGAACCTTGTATCTTTAATTACGGTTTTAATTAGTCCTTTCGTCTCATTTAGCAGTTAAAGTAGACGAAATAGGGGTAAATTTATAAATATACATTTTTTATTTTTATTTTTTTATTTTTTTTATTTTTTTATTTTTATTTTTCTTACTTCTTTCTTTTTTCTCTCTCTTGCATACATTCTTTTCATCTTCCAACTCCACATCACCTCCCACCATCTTTCTACATCGGCAACCACCATTCATATTGCCATCAAAGACCAAAAATGGAAGATTTCAGGCTCGCCAAAACAATATTTGAAACCAATAATCAAAAATCCCAGATTGAATTAAGAATCTTAAATGAGATCTGTAACCGAAAATCAAAAACCCAAATAGAAACAAGAATAGAAATCTAAACTCAAAAGCCAAAATTAAATTTTAAAAAAAAATAATCAATAAAAAAATTGTTCAATAATCGAAGAAGAGAAAACAAGAATTGACACAATTTTTTCCAAGAAAATGAAGGTCGCCCGTGCTGAAGATAGCGACCCGCGATGGTGGAGCTTCAAGCCTGTGATGACGGAGTTGCAATTCAATGACAATGGTCTGAAGCAATGGCTCAATATTTCTGAGGCGTGGAGGTGTTGCGATGATGGTTTGAAGATTTTTCAACCTACAGGTGGTTATGGAATAAGGCGGTGCTGGTGCTTCGAAGGCTATTCAGATCTAAAATTGGTTCCCAGTTTGGAGACCTCAGGATTCCCCATTGAAAAGCGAGAGAGATAGGAGATAATCCCCATCAAGAAGTGTCGGCGCTGCAAGAGAAGATGGGGGAAATAGTGGCAAAGAGGGCAAGGGAGGAGGCGGAGGTACTGAGGGAGAGAGGCAAGGTGGAGGAGAGGGTGATGATAGAGCTTTTAGGGGTTTTGAAGATGATGGAGATGGATTTGGCAGTGGTGAAGGCGGCAATCAAGGAGGAGACGCTTAATGAGAAGATTCAACAGGCTAAGGCTTGCGAATCTCAAACAGGAAATCGGGAGATGAACTGGAGAAACATTTGGTGGTGGCGAATCTCTGGCAAGCACATATGTAAATGAATTGTGGTGGTGGTGGGTGTAAGATAGGGAGAAGTTGAAGACTTGAAGGAGAGAGGAAGCCATGGCCATGGCAGTGAGAAAAAGAACGAAAAAGAAAAAAGAAAAACATAAAAAAAAGTTAAAAAAAATTACAAATTTACCCTCCAATCCATCTAATTTAACAACAGGCTAATTCAAACCATACTTAAAGATACAAGGTTTAAAAAAAAACGTACCAAACTTATTAGACCACATAGAAATATGTCAGTAGTTGGAGGGTAAAAAATAAAATTTGCCTTTTTTTTTAACTAGGGCTTAAGTCAAACACTAATCCACCATAGGAGATCAAACACCCCCTATCATACATCAAAATTGAATACATGTCCCTAATGACCATAGGTCCCTAACTAAAGCATCTATCCTATTTTTCAACTTTTCTCATCCAAGGATATATTATACTCAACTTCAAACTCAACTATATGACCATTACTTCTCTCTTTTCTCTGTTTTTTATTTTTAAGATTTTTGTTTGTATGTATTTGTTTATGATTCCTTTTCTGATTTCTGCTTATGTATAGATTTTTGTTTCAAAACAATTTTGGGGAGGAAAAGAATATTCTGTTAGTAATATATTCTATACAATAAAGGTTCTACACTTCCCATTACATAACCATAACATTGGCTAGTAAGAAGAATATCACCCTAATCAATGGGTGAATTAATAGAATAAAAGAAGCTAACAAATTAATCAACATGACCTAAAATAGAAAAAATTAAATAATAAATAATGCATATATGGAAATATTAAATATTCTAACACTCCCCCAGACCCCCTCAAGTTAGGGCGAAGATGTTTCGGAGTCCCAGTTTGACAAGAGTAAAAACAGAAGAACGATTGTTGTCAGAAACAACGGCAAGGACAAGTTGAAGCCAACTAAACACTTGGTCACCTAGATGACAAAGATATACGATCATTATGTTGTGAGTGGCTGATGGGTTTTGCAGCGTCAAAAAACAATGACGACAACTGGAACACCGAGCAACCAACGGAGACAACAGGAATGCCAGGCAAACAATTGGAACGCCGGGAAGCCAAAGGAGATAACTAGAACGTCAGGCGACCGTTGTGAGAGACATGGTAAGGGAGAGGGGCCAATGCGAGGTAAAGGAGAAGGTAGTGCTACCATGGGACAGAGACTGCAGCAACAGTGGTGGCTGGAAGTTGGATTGGCACCACTGAAAAGCGGTGGCTGGAAGCTGGTTTGGCGCAGCGGAAAGGCAATGGTTGACGGGCCGTTCGGCACCGCGGGAAGACGGTGGCTGGAAGGTGGTGAAGGCGGGAGAAGGTAGTGCTACCACAGGACAGAGACTGCAGCAACAGTGGTGGCTGAAAGTTGGATTGGCACCGCTGAAAAGCAGTGGCTGGAAGCTGGTTTGGCGCCGCGGAAAGGCAATGGCTGACAGGCCGTTCAGCACCGCGGGAAGACAGTGGCTGGAAGGTGGTGAAGCGCACGCAGGTGTGGGCTAAGGTTTTCTACCCCCATGCTTCCCAGTGTTTTCTCTTTTTAGGCTTTGAATCTCTGATAACAAAAAGGATTTTGGAGAGGAAGAAAATTATTTTACTACGATGTAATATATTTTGTACAATAAGACTCGACACTCCATATTATAAAGTCATAATAATAGGTTAAATTAGGAAGAATATCACCCTAATAAATAGGTGAATTAATGGAATAAAAGAAGGTACAAAATTAGTCAACATAACCTAATTAGAAAATAATAAAAAATGCATTAAATATTAAACATTCCAACAAGCAATAACTCAATAACGCTTCTATAACTTTTTCACATCTTTTGATCTATGCTGGAATCCTAATGAATTTTTGTTATTGTTGGAATATATGGTGTGTGAAGTGCAGACATTTCAACAACAAAAAGGAAACATTGGTAATTTACAGATATTAACCAGGAAAAGTAAAAGAGAAGTGCACAGATTAACTTACATTCCACACATTATAAACAATTACAGAAAATGAATCCAAATATTCCTTGTAACAAAAAAAGCTTATCATGATAAAATAGTTACATGGTAAGCGTTTGCTGCAATAATTAGAAGTTGTCCCAAAACAGATTTAATATTTTGCCTCGGAAAAAAATTAGGTAGTAGAACTATTACCTGGGGCTTCCGTATTCCCACTATTATCATGCTTCCCTTCAGTCACTGACGAATCAACTACAGATTCAATGTTTTTTGCAGTATCGCACGACATTACCCACTATCTGAATATGTAGCATGAGCAAGTCAAGCGTCAACTAACACTAAATAAATCTGATGGCAGTATCAATCTCAAATGAAGAAAAATAAACTACGATTTCTATTAAGACTGAAATGCATGTCATCATGCATAATGACAAAATCACTGTTGAAATATTTATTTTCCATCCTAATTAGTGTTAAATATCTTTCTAGATCATGTTGACCTTTCCTTATGTAGTTTTTCTTTTTCTTTTTTTTTTTTGGTAGTTTTCCTATTCCGTTTATTGATCTATTAATTAGGACAATATTCTTCATTATTTAGTGTATTGTTTTGGCTATATAATGGGGATTATAGATTCTATTGTGACATATCAATACAATAAAAATAATTTTCTTCATCTCCTATATCCTTTTTGGTATCTAGAGCCAAAACCCAAAATCATCGATCCCAAATTCGCCTAGCAGGATGCACATAACTGTGTAATCTTGGGCTGGATATTTAATTCTACGGGGGAACATATCTACAATATGTTCATGTACCATGAGACGTTTTATAGCCTTTGGCCTGCTTTGACAAAAATGTACGCCCATGCCCACAACAAATCCCAGATCTTCGAGCTCTACCTTGAGATCTTACACACTTCTCAATCATCCTTGGAGCTCTACCTTAAGATCTCACACGCCTCTTAGTCATCGATGGGAGGATTGGGCTTAATATGAACCTATGAGTGAATTCCTCAATGATGTTGCTATTGTGTCCAAGTGACAACATCATTGTCACACCAATAACTTCTTTTTGGATTTCAACCCAGAATTTGAGAATCTTTAAACTAAGATTTTAAGCACATATATGATGCCCAAAAGATACGACGCCTTTGCGACAGTTTATGGTGACGCATGACGACTCCTCTTCCTGCCACCTGAGCCCTCCCATACCGTCCGAGAACATGTGGCCTTTGCTACTCCCTCCAATACTCGTTCAAAAGGTCGTATGCCAGGTCATCTTATTGGCCGATATTTTGAGCTCCTTCCCGAATTACAACCATTAGTAACTGAAGTGACGCCCATCCCACCAGAATCCGCTCTTGTTCACCCTAATTACACTCAACTTTAGGCCCAGATTGCTCATCTACAGCTGCACTTTAGCCAAAAATCATCTTCCAGTCCGATGGCTACTCTTGCCACAGATACCCTTACCACTCTTCATGATACATCTAGCAAATCAAGTTGAATTCTGGATTTCGAGGCTAATAGATTCCAGGGCACACTTCCGATATTCATGACTTGTGAATTATCTAAATATACTAGCACACTTCCAATATTCATGACTTGTGAATTATCTAAATATACTCGCACACTTCCTATATTCCTCGCATGCACAGGGCACCGTGGGCCTTTGATCTCATTCACTCAGACGTATGAGGGTCCTCCCCCATCCAACCATTTCATAGCACTATTACTGTGTCACCTTCATAGACAATTGTAGTCAATGCACGTGAGTTAGTAAAGAAAAAATCTAAGGTCTTTTCTCACTTAACCCATTTTCCTCAAATGATTAAAATCCAATATAAAATTGTTGTCTGCAATATCTAGTCTGGTAATGGTAGGGAATATATATATACAATGAATTTTGGGTAAAACTCAACGAACGGGGCATCTTCAACAGCTTTCTTGTCCCTTTACTCCTGAACAAAATGGTGTGCCAAAGCATAAGAACCGTCAAATTATGTTTGTCGTTTAATGCCTCCTACGTGGTATGCATGTCCCCATGGAAGTTCTTATCGTCACCTACATTATCAATTGTACCCCTAGTCGTTTTCTTAAAGGCAAGGCCCTCTTACACATACTGCAGCCCGATAATACTCTCTTTCTCATCCTACCTCGTGTCTTTAGGTACACCTTCTTTGTTCAAAATCGTAGCCCCTCTTGCACCAAACTAGATGATAAGGCTATCCGATGTTTATTTCTGGTATTTCTCCATTTCTAAAGGATATAGGTGCTATGATCCTATTGCTCGTCAACTGCACCCCTCTGTGGATGTCACATTCCTCGAGATTGTGCTCTATTTTTCCAATCCTTAACCTCCCTCAGCCATAACCGTGTATTCCAAAACTCCAATACCAACTGGCACAACATGACAGCAATGAAAATAGTGGGCATCCTTCTAGTAAACAGAAAAAAGCTACATAGTGTTTGAGCAGACAGGAGAGGTTCTTAAATCCACAAGAAAGAGATAAAAATCTTAAAGTTGTATTAAACTCGATTATTCAAGTTCAAATGTGCAACAAAATAACAATGAGGATTTAACCAGAGAAAAAACTTGTTTGTCTACACCTCGTTAAAGATATTATGATTTCCTTAAAAAGTTGAATAAATGAAATCAAGATCCAACAAACTTCTTAATTTTTGGCACCAAACACACCTCTTAACATGCTCTTCTCTTCTATTTAAAAACCCTACAATATTCTTTTTAAAGTGTTAATATATATGAATATGGGCCTTGACCCATTATGTTAAACCTTAATCTCACTAAGAAAACCAAATCCTAATCCTACCAGGGTTACCCTAGTCACCTCCTATATATAAACTTCCTGTATATATCACTGTAATTGTACTTTTCTCATTTATCAATACAAATGCTTCATATTCACCTAATATTCCGCCTCTCAATTATTCTAACATGGTATTAAAAGCCAATTCTTCATGTCCCTGGTCCTACTAAACTTTCGCAACTCTAATCTTCTTTTCAAGCCTTCCGTTGCGCCACTGCCCACAACCCTCAATTTCGCTATTCAACAAGCCAACAACATATTCATCACTATCATCAGACTTGTTTCGTAAAAACGAGTTCAACAACATCAAAATCACAGCCATCAGACAGTGAACGCACCTCCACGTGCCACCAATAGTCCCACCGCCGTCATCACCTTTGTTGACGGCTACAGGCTTCATTATCAACCAAAATTCAACAACCACCATACCATTAGCTTCATCTTGATGAGACAAGCAAGCCACCACCAAAATCACTGCCAAATGACTCTTCACACGCTCTCAAGCGCTGTCAACAGTCCCACCGCCACCATCACCATCGTTGACTACTACAGGCTTCAATAACAACCCAAATTCAACACCAACCATATCATTAGCTTCGTCTTGACAAAACAAGCAAATCGCCACCGAAAACACCGCAAGACCACCCTTCATGTGTCCTCACGCACTAACTAAAGCTATTGCAACTACGCCTCACTGTACATCACGAGTCGAAGTACTGCCACGTTAGCGCTAACTCAACACCACATGGCGACCAGGTCAGCTGCCACGTGACCAATGGACAACTCAGTGAATTGGAAATAGAAGTGATTCATGTGCAGGATCCTCAGGCAAGAAAAACCATGGGGACTGGTCATAAAATTGGACGTCTATTTGGGCTCAGTAGTTTACACCATCCACCTCAAACCCTACCACCACAACCCCTTGTCCCTTCATCAACTTGGGCAACCTCACCGCCACCACCACCACCACCACCATCAACCTTCTTATTACCACCACCACCTCCACTACCACCATCACCATCCTCATCATTATCATCATCACCATGCTTCTAAATTTGGCATTCTCGATTAGGTCACACTTCATTTAGCCATCTCAAAACAACTAACTTTACCTTTAAATAATAGTCATTTTATCTCTCTCACACCTTTTGATTTAGTGTATTTTGATGTTTGGGGCCTTCTCCTCATGCAACAATGGGTGGTTCTTGTTATTTGTTATATTTGTGGAAAACTACTCTCAATACATGGTTATTTCTTATGAAATATAGATTTGAACTATTCCAAATATATTCTGATTTTTCCTCTATGTTTAGAACCCAATTTTCTCGAAATATTAAAATTTTTCGCTCAGATAATGCAATGAAATACAAGGATCATGCCTTCTTCAACCTGCTTCACAAAAATAGCACGCTCCCTCATCGCTCATGCCCTGGAACCTTCCAACAAAATAGGCGAGCCGAATGCAAACAAAGACACAATCTTGACACAATTTGTTGTCATCCTCATTTCTTTATCCTGTCCTAAGCACTTTTGAGGGTGAGGCCGTTCTAACCGCAGTATACAATATAAATTGTCCCTTCCGCTACAATTCAACATCAGTCTCCATTTGAGAGTCTTTTCTGCAACCCTCCATTTACTCTGAACTCAAAGTCTTTAGTTGCATTTGCTTTGTTCTTCTCAAACCACTTGAACAAAACAAGCCGGAACCAAGGCCCGCCTATGTTGTTTTCTAAGATATGGCATTGAACATAAAGGGTATTATCGGTATTGGGACCCTATCTCTAGAACTCTTTGTATATCTCGTCATGTCATTTTTTGGAAACACCAAATGTTTTCTTCCTTACGGTCATTTGATATATCAATCATTACTCACTCCAAAGTCTTTATTGATCCATCTTTTGAGTTGTACCCTGAGGATGCAGTTCCAGGTATCGTTGAGCCAACTCTAAAACCACCAGTTGATCTCACCCATCCGACTATATCAACCATGCCTGAGGCTCTTTCTATGTCTGATGAACCTGCACTGACTCCTTCTGAGACCCACCCTCCAGATCACTCACGTAGCTCTAGTAGGGTAACTCATCCCCCCCCCCCCCCCTTTCTCAATTACTATCATTGCCTTTTCACCATACTTTATCTGCATGAGTAGTTTCAATTCTATAAGGAGGCCAGTATTAACCCTCTTTGGAAGAAAGCAATAGACGAAGAACTTTATGTCCTAAGAAAAACGCACACCTAGGATCTTGTTGACTTCCCTAGGAAAACTCCTACTGGATGCAAGTGGGTATTCAAGATCAAAACACTTTCTAATGGTTCCATTGAACACTATAAAGCCCAGCTCGTTGCTAAGGGATTTGCTCAGGAATATAGCATTGACTACGAAGAGACATTTGCTCTAGTACCTAGGCTCACATTTATCCGTACTCTTCTTGTCGTCACTGCCATTCACAAATGGACCCGTTTTCCAATGGATGTCAATAATGTCTTCCTCAATGGCGACATTCTTGAGGAAGTTAACATGCGTACCCCTCCTAGCCTAGTTGCTCCTCAACACAAAGTTTGTCGCTTTCGTCATGCCCTATATAGTCTCAAATAAGCTCCGCATGCTTACTTTGCAAAATTCAGCACCACCATCCACCAATTCAGGTTCACATCCAACGCTCATGATTTTCCTTGTTTATTCGCCGAACTGACAACGGCGTTATCTTCCTTCTACTATATGTGAACGACATGATCATTACAGGAGATGACCTAGGCGGAATCTCTGACCTCAAAAATTTTCTTAGTGGACGATTCGAGATGAAAGATCTTGACGTGCTCAATTATTTTCTTCGTCTCAAAGTTTCAACTGATTTAGATGGATAATTTGTCTCTCAAGCCAAATATGCATCTGACCTTCTTTCTAAGGCAGTCATCACTGACTCCACTACTGCCAACACTCTTCTAGAGCCGAAATCAAACTTAATCCACGAGATGGCCCTCATCTCCCGAACGTCACTCTATATTGCCAACTAATTGGAAGTTTGGTATATCTCACAGTTACTCACCCAGACATCGCCTATGCCGTCCATTAAGTCATTTTATCTTGCCCATTCCTCGAATCACTCATTACTCAGTTGTTCTTCGCATTATTCGGTATGTCAAGGGCACCTTATTTCACAAACTTCATTTCCCGCTCAGTCCGCTCCTACCTCACAGGCTTATTCTCATGCTGACTGGGTTAGAGATCCCATCGAAAGACGTTCAACCACTGGTTACTGTGTCTTCTTGGGCAACTCTCTAATTTCCTAATGCAGTAAAAACAAACTATGGTTGTCCGCTCCAACACTAAAGTTGAATACCGTACTCGCTGACATGGCAATCTCTTCCCCCACTGCCACTATTCTACACTGTGACAATAGAAGTGCTATTCAAATCGCCCATAATGACGTTTTCCACGATCGTACAAAACACATCGAGACTGATCGCCACTTCATCCATCACCACATTATCCAAAATATAGTTCGTGTTCAATCCGTCAGTATACAGCCGATCAAACATAAGATATTTTTACAAAGGCTTATCTATCCGGACGTTTTCACAATATGGTTTCCAAACTCAAGTTCATATCTTATTTACCGCCTTAAATTTGAGTGGAGATGTTAATATATACATATATATGTGTGTGTGTGTGTGTGTGGACCTTGGCCCACTATGTTAAACCCTACTCTCACTAGGAAAACCAAACTCTAACCCTACCAAAGTTACCCTAGTCACCTCTTATATATAGACTCCCAAACTATCCTCTATGAATGTTCTTACCATTTATACTGCTAATGGTTCTCATATGAGTATTACTCATATCGGTCAAATTTTTACTTCACGTATTTCTATTCCTGAGACATATTTAATTCCAAAATCACTTTAAATCTCATATTTATTGAGAACTCTCAAGTGATCGATGTAGAGATAAGAATCTAACAACTGTCCTTAAGTGCGAACTCCGGTATGCATGGATGATTTGACTACGAAAGAATTATGAGAATATGCAACTCCCGGCTTGTACAAATTATTTGACTACGAGTAAATGAGAGATCCATAACCTTGACTTTGATACCATGTTAGGAGGTTCCAGCTTAAAATCATATGGTTTCAAGTGAAGTATCTCATTTAATTTATATAGTGATTTGGGAATTCTCAAATGATCGACGTGAGACAAGAATCTAACACGATCAATAATAAAACTATATCTAGTTTGAGGCCAAGAACTACATCATGGAAAAAAGTTTTCTTCTATTTTGAGGGCTGAAACGCGTGTTTTATTTCAAATATTTCATCTTTCCCTCCCAGAAAGAATGAAATGCACGAGGGCCCATTCTTTTGATAAAGAAAAATTCCGTTTGTAATTTCACTTGTTAACATCTTCTACTCTTTCCATTCATTTCTAGTCACTGCGGTTGCTAGAATTAATAGACCGTGATTAATCAAGATAATTGCAACTTCCAGACATTCAATTACACTAGGAAAAAAAAAAAGCACACTAACACCCCTAAAAAACAATTACATGCTTCAAAATATTAATCCAATCCACTAAAACTTACGCCTAAGCAGACTATAATGTGTGAAAAAAACTAGAAACTTTGTGCGCAAAATTACCCCTAAAAAAGTCAAAAGGAACCAATACTATTGACTACTGTGATCAATCGACCATGCTTTTTGGCCCCAAACAACACCATTAATAAAATAAGTAAATGCTCTCCAAAACTGAGCAATTTTCATACACATTCCAAAACCAAACTCCATATAATTTCTCTTTTGAAGCACGCTCTTCAGTAAATACTTTAATACTGTACATTAAAAGCAACGGACAACAGCAATGCGGGGTGTATATTACCATAATTATAAGCGCATAAACACGTATACTGTACACATATACATAATCTACTTCGATAATGATACGAATGAGATAGAACCAAGATAAATGGCAAAGAAAACGTACCTTTCCGAGAAGAATTTCGAGGAGGAGGAGGAGGAGAGAGAGAGTCGATAGGAGTGGAGTTCGATTGTGCTGATAAAGTTGTGCCCTAGTTTTAGCTCAAAAAGGACTCTCGCCTTCGCACAAATTACAAGATACTACTGGCGAAGGTGAACAGTCGAGCATTTTTCCAAAAAAAACAAAGAAAAAAAGGGTTAAATACCATCAACACCCCATACCATTTTTCAAAGTTTCAAAGACAACCCCTTTCATATACTGAAACTACCATGAGAACTTACCGGCTCAAGTGGCAAATCGCGCTTGAGTTAAAATAGTTGAGAGACCTCTGCAAGATCAAGAATTCGAGCATGCGAAAAAATGCTTATTGTGAGGAGGCAGTTACGGAACTCTTAACAAAATTAATCTTATATCCTCTGTGGGTATAGAGACACTCGTGGATATACCAAAATAAATAAATTACCACGAGAACTCATTGCTGGAAAAAAAAAATAAGATGAAAAACTCTTTTGTCCCTGATTTTAATATAAACTAGTTTTAGACTCGCATAATATGCAAGTTTAGAAAAAATCATATCAGTATATATTTTTTATTTGAATATTACACATACAACAATTGATCGTTTAATTTTATATTTAATTTATTTTATGAAAGTATGAAAAATAAAAATAAAATTGTCAGTTAAAAAACAAATAATGTCAACCTAAATAATTATTGTTCATTACTCACATTTATTTTTAAAAAATAGTATATAATATTTAAATAATCTCCTAGAGGATTTTTTAAATTTTCTATTTTCTTTAAATAATAGTTTTAAAATAAGCTAATAGGTCTTTTTTTTTTATATTGTTTAAAAGTTATATGTAACTAATTGATGGAGAGAGAGAAATTTATTTTATTAAATGGTTGGAGAGGAAGAGGGAGAAGAAGATGAAGAGATAAAATTACGTATAATTAGTTATAATGAAAATAATCTTCAATTAAAATATGGATAAATTTCAATGAAAATTTTTAACCATTGTTATAGGAAAAACTTACAATAATATCCCCTGTCATTTGGAAAATATATCTGACCCTCATTTCCTTTTATATTAAATACAAAATTACATATTTATCCTTGATATTATATTATTAAAAAATTAATTAAAATTATCTAATAAAAAATTACTCTTATAACCCTCTTAAAATAATTAAAATTTTGGTTTTTAAATTTTGTTTATGTAAATATATTTATAATTTTTTTTAATAATTTTGGGATCAAATGATGGTTGCTACATTTTTTAAGTATTTTAAAAGTACTACGTACTGATTTTTTAGAATTTAAAACTATTATGAGAATTAAAAATTATTTATTTATGTAATATATTTTCTATTCTAATTTTTTTTTTATTTTTTTTAGATCAAACGATAGTTTTTTGTGTTTTTTTTAGTTCTTCAATATTACTTGCTGCTGAAATTTTTAAATTTAAAATTACTCTAAAATTAAATATATTTTTTTCTAAGAAATTTAATTACACTTCATATTTAATTTAATTAATTTATTTATTTATTTGAATTATTTGGTGAAGTTTTTATATGAGATTTTATTTACTAATATTTTCATTCTATTAAAAAATATTAGGCTTGTGAATTTTCTATTTGTAATTATAACTATTTTTTTAAATTAAAATAATTATAGATTTTAATATTATTATTATTATTTATTTATTTATTGTGAAATTTCTAAAAGGCTTGAAGGAGGCTTATTGATGAAAAAAATCATAAAAATTTAGGAAGATGTGGCAATAATTAATGGAAAAAAAAATGAAAACCCACAAAAAAAACTTGAAAGAGTCATTCTTAAATTTCATTGAAAGTTTCTTTCTCCTTCTATTTTATATATTAATATTAGATAAGAAATGATAAATAAAAAAATTCTAACAAAATTACAATTAATTAATAACAAAATTTCTAAAAAAAATAAAAAAATGCCAAGAACCCTAACCCAACGTCTTTTAAAGCCAACCAACATTTCATCGGTATATCAAACCATCAACAATTACCACCGTTTTTATCTCTCTACCCAAAACTTAACGACACTGTTAAATCATAGACTCCACCCACCCAAATTCTAAAGGAAAAATTGGTGAAAAATCCCATTTTTAAAGTGTAATTGGTAAAAAATCATTTTGTGTTATTAGGTTTTGATTTAATCCTTTAAGTTAGATTTTACTTGTGTTTTACTCCCGCATTGCAGGAATTGTAGGGAGCCCTTAGTAAGTACATTGAATTTTTATAGTGAATTCTATTACATGTAACTAATGTTAATTACAATTTTATAATTGTTATTTTTTACACATATTTAAATATTTTTTGTTACATGTATTTTAGCTATATGTTACAATTACATATATATGTGTAATATTTTGTGACGTAACTGAAAAATATCAAATTTTTTAGTTACATATCAGAGACATGTAATTAAAAAATTACATATTATTGGAACATGTAACTGAAAAAATCAAACTTTTTAATTACATATTAGAGATATGTAACTAAAAAATTACACATTATTAGCACATGTAATTGAAAAATATCAAACTTTTTAATTACATATCAGAGACATATAATTAAAAAGTTATATATAATTAGTTACCTTTAACTAATTATTTATATATTTTGTGACATAAAAAAAAAAAAAAAAAAAAAAAAAAAAGTTATTTACAATTAATATAGTAATATTACACACAAAATAGTTACATGTAACTTACGCGTGACTATTATATGTGCAAGGTTTTTACATTTTTAAAACATATGGGACTAAATCAAAAGTTTTTAATACCTTTAGAAGTTTTGACCAATTAGATCCTAAATATAAGATCTTCCACCTATTATCCCAATTCTAAATTTGAAGAGGATATATGTGTGTGTTTGTGTGCGCGCGACCTCCAAGGTGCCTGTAGAGAGATTGTAGATATGGAGGGAATTGTTGTAGTTCATGAGGAATCAAGCCTTTGAGAAAAAATTCAAAGTCAAATTGGATGATAAAGGTTCGTTCGGTCTTGCAGGGGTTTGAGCAACAAATTGTTTTCGTGCCTAGTGATCTAAAATGGATTCTTGTTTGTTTGGGGATCAAAAGATAGAAGAGCAACGGAGATATTAAGATCTTGGAACGGTGATTGGGTTCGTGTGTTCCCATCTAGTTCCGAATTTGTCTGCTAGTATTAAAGGAGAGTTGGGTTGCATTTGGTATGAGATAATGATAAATTTAAGACGGAATTACCACTAACTCCTAAAATAATTTTTTATGTACTAATAAATATCAACTAGTTTATAATAAATTCAAAATTTGCATCCTAATCATTTTATGGACTGATTACTCCTATTTTAAACATTTTATGGACTGATTAGTCCCAAATTCAAAAAATTCTCAAATGTCATATTACTAAATTGCTCCGGTTCATTTTCAAACCTACGCTATCTTTCTCTTTGTGTGTCTGCCTCGATTCTCTCTCCTGGGTATTGACCGCCGTCGTCTCCTCCTTCACCGTGGTCGTCTACTACTCTCGTCGTCTCCACCAGTAAGCAACGTATTCTCCAAGAGTCATCGTTTCACTTCGTCATCAACCTTCGCCATCGTCGTCGTGGTGCCACTGGGATCTGTGCAAGCGCTGTCTATCTCTCTCTCTCTCTCCCCCGTCGATTTTAGTTTTGGATTTTTCGATTTTTGTGTAATTTTTCGATTTTTGATTCCATGATTGCAGAGATCGATTTTTAGGGTTTTGGGGTTGGCCTCTTCCATCAACCATCTGTACATTATCGATTTTGGCACTATTGGCTGAGGAACCCTAAGCTTGCTCCGAAGCCAATTTTGAACTTCGTTGATTGAGAATACATTGGAAGCCATCTGCAAGTTCTCCGACGATATCATCAGTGGTAAGGTCAGTTCGTACTGAGCTTATTCAGTGTTGTTTTTACATATTTGCCTTCCCAAACCTCAAATTACCCGTAATGGTTTTTGCTAGAGGTATTTGGTTGAGTTTTATTTGCTTAATTTCTCATTTCAACATTAAAACTGCAGATTGTACCCCCATCTTCTCCAGAGGTCGTTTCATGCAAATACTTTCTGTTGAAATTGACGGTTCAGCGCTTGTACCACAGTTTGTTGCAGAGGCGTTAGCTCCTGATAATCCTCCTCTCAAGGTATCTGACAAAATTGAAATGAAATTGATGCCTTCCTTGGAGTAAATTAATGAGTTGCTTGAAGATAAAAGCCTCAACGTGAATTCACATTTCTTGGAGTTCTAACAAAACCATTCGATTTTGATTTCATATTTGTGCTTAATATCAATGAAGCTTTTTAATTTTCCAAAATTATGAAAATTTGGGACTAAGTATTTAACAAGCATTGTGTAAAACTAAACTTTGGAGTTCATAATGCATGATTCAACAATGCAGGTTGATTTGGTCACAAAAATTGACAAGGCATGCGAATATCACATATTAAATCATCTCAAAACACTTCGCAATTTGAATTTTTTGCAATTTAGAAGTGTTACATTCAAACACACACGAAAACAATGAGTTCAATTGTTGATTTTTTTTTAAAAAAATTGATTTAGAAATATTAGACAATATTACATTCAACACATAGACCGTGTTACATTCAACGCATACTTTGAAATTTGAATTTTGGCAATATCAAGGAGTGTTATTCAACACGTACATTTGTTTTTGAATATGTGACACACATATTTTGTTTTGGATTAAAATTTGTTTGGATTGATAGACAATGTTACAATAGACAATTTGTTGGAGTTGATGCCTTCTTTGGAGTAAATCAATGAGTTGATTGAAGATTAAAACCTCAGAGTGAATTCACATTTCTTGAGTTCTAACTTCAAACAATTTTATAAGTGTTACATTTCAACATACACGATGAAACAATGGGGTTCAATTATTTGAATCAGAGAGTGTTACATTCAACACACATAGAATTTTTGAATTATGTCAAAATTAGACAAGTGTTACATTCAACACACACTAAAAACAAATTGGGGGGGGGGGGGGAAGGAGGTTCGAAAATCCTAAAACATGTAGTATGTGGTTTGATCTAAAATAAAATAAAGGATGGGAAATGTAATTAATGTTAATGATTTTTCTGGAAAAAAAAAAATATTTTTTGAAAATATTAAACAATGTTTCATTTAACAATGGTTTTTCAATTGTTTGAATTTCTAAAAAATGATTTTTGAGATTATTAAACAGTATTACATTTAACACACACTTTAAAACTTTGAATTTTTGCAATATTAAGAAGTGTTACATTCAACACACATAGGATTTTTGAATTATGCCAAGATTAGATAAGTGTTACATTCAAGACACATTGAAAATAAATGGGGGGGGTTCGGAAATCCTAAAACATGCGGTATGTGGTTTGATTTAAAATAAAATAAAGGGTGAGAAATATAATTAATGTTATTGATTTTTCTAAAAAAAATAAATTTTGAGAATATTAGACAGTGTTACATTCAACAATGGGTTTCAATTGTTTGAATTTCTAAAATATGATTTTTGAGATTTTAGATAATGTTACATTTAACACACATTTTGAAACTTTGAATTTTGGCAATATTAAGAAGTGTTACATTCAAACAAGCATATTGTTTTTGAATAATTTGACAAGATTAGAGAGTGTTACATTCAACACACATAAGATTTTTGAATTATGTCAAGATTAGACAAGTATTACATTCAACACACACTAAAAACAAAATAAAATAAAATAAAGGGTGAGAAATATAATTAATGTTATTGATTTTTGAGAATATTAGACAGTGTTACATTCCACACGTATACAGTGTTACATTCAAAACACACACTGAAAACAAATTGGGGGGGTTCGGAAACCCTAAAACATGTGGTATGTGGTTTGATCTAAAATAAAAAAGGGGTGAGAAATGTAATTAATGTTTATTGAATTGTCTAAAAAATTGATGTTTGAAAATATTAAACAACGTGACATTCAACACGTAGATAGTGTTACATTCAACACACATTTTGAAATTTTAACACACACATTGAAAATAATTGGGGGGTCAAAACAAAGTTGTGAAGGTTTTAGGGAGTAAAGTGTTAAAAAAAAGGTAAAATGTCGAAACTAACGCTAAAATAGGTGGTGAAAAATGTAATAATACTATTTTTATTCGAAACCCTAGCTCTATGTATCGCGAAGCTTTAGCTGCTCCTGTCGGTCGGTCAACAACGAACGGCGAAGGTGAAAGACAAGACTAACGGTAAGAATCATTCTCTACAAATCGATTTAGGATTTTTATGGATTTATTTTCCAGAGTGTTTGGATTTGATTTCTCTTGCAGGAATCGTTTAGGTTTTAGGAGACGAACAACGATGGTAATATCGAAGGCGACGGCGACGGAGACGTCGAATGAAGAACAGAGACGGAGACGGCGAAGTGGAACGGCGACGCGATGGTGGATCATGGTCGGACGAGATGCGCTGTTGTGATGCTAAAATTTAAGGAATTAGGCGTGAAATTAATGAGGGGTATTTTAGTCAGGGAAATACAATGAGAGTTATTGGTGCCAAAAAAAAGCCTTGGGTTGGATCGGTACCTAGAATTGTAAAATGGGAGTAACCTGTACGCGCCCCTAAATTTAAATGATTTAATTTCAAATTTTTGAATTTTAAAATCTCATCATTTACGAATTTCTTGTTTAGATAACTATTTAGATGGAGAATTTAAACGTGTAATTTTATAATTTTCTTATTTACAAACAAGTATTTATCAGCAAAAATTTGACATCCATTAAATGTGAAAATATACCTGTAATATAATTTCTATACATATTTTAATAATATAATTTTAATATTAAAATTTTAGTAATATCATTTTAATTATACTATTTTTATACATATTTTAGCTAAACTATTTTTATACATATTGTAAACCTATTATTTAATTTTAATTATATTATTTTTATACATATTTCATACTTATTTTAATATCAATTTAACTATAACTATTCTCATACATAAAATTATAAGAAATTAAAATTATAAATTTTTTTATTTTTTTTGTCAAAATATCTTTTAGACCATCTAACTATTGATACGTTTTTATGTGGTACAATATATTTTTTATTTTAGTTTAAATTTGAGTATGAGAGTGGTTTTAAAAGTGATTTTGTTAAATTTTTTATCGAGATATCATTTTTGTAAGGATATAATGGTCCTTTACTGTTTTTTTTTTCTTTACTCCTTCCTCACGTCAACGCTCTCTCTCTCTCCTCCTCCCTTTCTTAATCCGTACATATCAAAATGCTCAGAGCCATATTCAGCAAAATTCCCACCGCCACATCTACCACCGCCGCCTGCGAATCGAAAATCAAACCGAAATCGGCGATTTTTGGGTGCAAAATTCGGCGATTTTGGTTCTTGTTCAGGAGCTCGGACAGCCCTAAATCGGTTGATTTGGGCGATGAAGACTGATCCAACAGCAGCGGCAGCAAGTTGATCAGCTTTGATCTGAAGAAACTAGGTCTCGCAGCAAAGAAGCTCGCTAATCATGCAATAAAGCTCGGTGCTGTTAGATTGAGAACATATTTTCTCCGGTGGATCACTTCGATTGCTGCTATGTTCCTCTCTCTCGCTCTGAAAAAAATCCCTCTTGCTGCCATTCAATATCTCCTCTACGAGACCCTCTTGCCTCGACAAACACCTCCAATGTCCGGAATTTCAACCATTGAAGATGAACCCAGAAGACGATTTTGCTTTGATGGTAGATTTTCTTCCTCCAATTGCCAAGAGAGTTTCAACCCTAGAATTTGTAATCGGAGAAAGAGTTTGGCGAATTTCGATTTCAATTTTGTTGTTCGATTTCGATTTTGTTGTTGGATTTCAACTCCTCTTGATGAGAGAACAAAGATTGTCATTGGATAGTTTTACTTACCTGTTTGTTTTCAAATCAATCGAAGGTTTAATGGATGAAATCCAATTCGAAAATCAGAATCGAACTCAAAAAGGCAGGAAACTGAATAAAATCGAAATTGAATAAGAATTGGAGGAGTTGAAGAATTAGAGACGAAATCGAATTGGTCGGTTTGAGCTCAGTCTGGTCTGGGTTTCATGCGCTATGAATAGGTTGTGGGAAAATTAGGATTTCTGATCAGGAATTTGGATTTGAGTAAGAATTGTGGGAAATTTAGGGTTTTGATGAGGCTTGCCTGAATGTGGTGGTGCCTAGAGTGATGTAGGTGGCGTTTGGTTGTGTTCCTGTTTTTAATTTTTTTAAGATTTAGAGTAGATATGGTTAAGATGGAGAGATGATTGTTGTGGTTCTTTCTCTGTTCATGGAAGATTTATCATTGGAAGGAAGAGTCTATGTCGGTGACGCTAGTGTTGGTGGTTAGGCGTTAGGTGGTGTTTGGCGGTGAGGGAGTTGAGAGGGAGGGGAGAGAGAGAGAGAGGGGCTGGTATAAGGTAAAGGAGGAAAGGAAAAAGAAAAGAGAAAAAAGAAGAAAACTTGGGCCGTTTGGTAACCATTTCTATTCTCATCCCATAAAGTGGGATGAGACGAGATAAAAATTTTGTTTCCTTCTTGGGAGTAGAATCGCGTTTGGTAATGACAATTTTTTTTTTTGTTCTGGGAACTAGAATTGCGTTTGGTAATCATTTTTTTTTGTTCTCGGAACAGAAATTGAAATCGAATAACACTGCCGAACACCACCACCAAAATGAACATTAACACCAAAACGAACACCACCACCAAAACGAATATCAACACTGTCGAAAAATAACACCAAAACGAACAACAACACCGCCGAATACCACCACCAAAACGAAGAACACCGCCGAAATCGAACCTTAGAGTTTTGATTTCGAAATCGGGTTTCGATTTCAAAATCGAAACATAAGAATATGCATGAAGAACACGGCCGAAATCGAACCTTGGGGTTTTGAAATCGAAATCGGGTTTTGATTTCGATTTCGAAATCGAAACAGAATTTCGAAATCGATTTCGATTTTGAAATCGAAACAGAAGAAGATGCACGAAGAACACCGCCGAAATTGAACCTTAGGGTTTTGATTTCGAAATCGAAGAAGATGGCACGAAGAAGGAGGGAAATCGAAACCTTCTAATGATAGGGTTTCGATTTCGATTTCGATTTCGAAATCGATGTTCGATTTAGGGTTTCGATTTCGATTTCGAAATCGAAACCCTATTAGCACCGGACGATTGAAATCTTTGAAGGAAGAAACATACGTGAGGTGCAAAGAACATGAAGAAGAAAAAAGAGAGAGAAAAAAAAAAAAGAGGTTTACAAAGTTTGGAGTGTGGATATCACTAACAAATTCCAAAATGACGAGCGTGTCTTTTTTGGCCATGGGAATGGAATGGAAAATCTTGGGCACAATTTTTTTTTGTTTCTCAAGCCTATAGAAAAAATGGGCACAATTTCTATTTTAGAATAGGATGGGAATGAAAATAAAAAATAGAGTGGTTACCCAATAAAAATATGAAAATGGGATGAGAATTTTTGGGATGAGAGTGGTTATCAAACGGGGCTTAAAAAACAATAAAAGATCATTATACCCTTTAAAAATGATATTTCTGTTAATTTGCATAAAATATTTAACATAAGAATTTTTTAAAATCACTTTTATACTTAGAGGGTTTAAACTGAAACAAAAAAAAAATAATAGACTACATACAAATATATCAATAGTTAAAGGGTCTTAAAAAGTATTTTTTTAAAATAAATAATTTGAAAAGAAATTTTTAAGCAATGGATTTCTCGGCAGAGAGGCACTAGATAATAGCTGGATAAGACATTTTGATAATATAACATTGATTCTTTGAGAATGATGGTAATAATTCTTTTAAAAAAATATCTTAAATTCAATTTAACCCCTTATATTTTGGGTACTTTTAATTAAGCCCCAAATATAATTTTTAAATATTTACTTCTTTTCCTCTTAGAGCAAACTGAGCGACCATAAAGTAAAAGAATAAAAATTAAATATATCTATATATATAGAGAGAGAGAGAGAGAGAGATTTACCAGTCATATTTTAATTTCTGAATCAGTTTGTCATATATACCAAATTAGTATAAAGAATATTACATACTTTTGAAAAAATTTCTCTCTTGAATGCCAATTTAATCATTTATTTTAAGGGTTCTTATTATATAATTTATTTATTTTTTTGGAATTTTTATCATATTTATAAAGTATTTTTTTTTAGTTCTTATCATCTTATTTTCAATTTATTTTTTATGGCATGTTCAATTTATTTTTTATGACATGTTTGGTTAGACGGAATCAGGATTCCGTTGTTTAGTTCTCCAATAGAATGAGATCCTATTTGAAATGGACTGGAATAAAGTCCAGCCCAATAAAATCAAAACTAAAATTATAAAAAGATTTATTGCTGATCCAGCCCAATCCATGAATTAGAGAACAAAAATAGAAAATTGAGAACAAAAATAGAAATTAGACAATAGGATTAGAGATTAGAAATTAAAAAATAGAAAATTGAGAACAAAAATTGAAAACAGAAATAGAAAATTAGAGAATAGAAAATTGAAAATATAAATTTGATAACAGAAAATTAGAGAATAGAAAATTGAAAATAGAAAATTGAGAACAGAAACAGAAAATCGAGAACAGAAACTAAAAATTGAAAACATCAACAGAAAATTAGATAACAGAAACGATGGAGAATATAAAATTGATAATAGAAATTGAAAATTGAGAACAAAAACTAAAAATTAAGAGCAGAAATAAAAATTAAAGAACAAAAATTGAAAATTGAATGAAATAATGAAATATAATAAAACAAAAAAAAGAATGAAATAGTGAAATATAATAAAATTTTATTATAAAGGTATAATGAGAATTTAATTATATTTTACTGTTTCATCATTCTTGAATAAAATAGTGATTTCATTAATAATTTCATTACATTCTTTCTCTCCTTCTATTACTTCTTTCATTATATTCTATTCTCATTTCATTCCGTTTAACCAAACGAATCATTAGTGTTTACTAATATTTTAGTTAACATTAACTTCATATATTTTAGTTAATGCGAATAAAAAAATTAAAAATTTATTCAAAAAATTAAAAAAATTCAAGAACGCTACTAATTTACTTAATCAAATTCTTTAACTTTAAAATAGTGTAAAATTGGTCATTTATTTATTTATTTTTCTAATTTTTTTAAGGAATAAATTTTCATAACGGTAACCAAATGTTTCATTGACACGTTTAAATGTATTTAATTTGCCAAAAAATCTATTGTTGATTAATATATACTTTTGGTCAATATTTTTGCATGACACGTGTCTTTTAACTATTTACAAATGAAATAACTTGGTCTCAATATTTTTAATTTTTTATTCATAAACATGCTACCATTATTGAAGACAGAAATATTGCAAGAAATAGGTGTCATTTTCAAATTTTTCTGTTTTTATTCTATAAAACTAGGAAGTTATTCAGAAAAATGAAAATAATAATAAAATATTTATAAAATAACTTATTTTTAATCTTTATAAATTCATCTTTTTAATAACTTATTTTTAATCTTTATAAATTTATCTTCTTAATTCTTATAAATATTTTAGTTAAGATTAACTATCATACTAAACCCACATTCGACATTTAATTTATATTAACTTAATATTATTGATATTAATATTAATTGTTTATTAGACATTTATTATAATTAAATTATAAAATTTATTAAAATAACTTTATGAATTTCATTGTAAATATTTATGTAACAATGTTTTTTATTAAAAATATTTACAGTGAGACATAAATATTTTCAATGTTTCTTTTTTAAATATTTGCAATGAAAATATTTATCTTACAGACTGCCCTAAACTTCCAGCATCATCATCTGAAAACCACTCAAACGGGGATCAGTCTCGCCCTTGAGGCTCTCGCAACTGGTCTTAGCCTAAGTCAAAGAACTCTGTCGCTGCAACCACTGATGATGCCTCGACTTTACCAAACTCTTCACTTGATTTGAGTGGCTTTTGCACCATGCTTACCTAGGCTCTATCTAAAACTAGTAACAATATAACCATGTCAACTACAGTAGGTACATTTCGATGGTACTTTGATTCTGCATACTGTAATCACATAACATCTGATGCTTCCATCATCTTTTCTATATTTTTTTTTTTTGTTAATCATACCAGACATGTTGACAATTCTCATTTATCTCTTTTTGATACATATTTGGTCTCTAATCTTGCACTCAAATCAATTTACAAGTTATATTTCATTGGACACTTATTTTTTACAAGTAATGAGACTTACATTGAAAATTTATTTTCTACTTGTATCCATTGATTTTCTTTTGTTACAAGTAAAAGGTATTTTTTTTTGTCTTTTGAATTTTTTATGTACTTCATTAAATTTTCTAAGTGGAATTTCATTCATAATAATATTATTTTTTTCGAAGTGGAATATCATTTATAATTATTTTTTAATATTTTAAAATTTTCAAAATATATAAGGAAATTTGTGGAATTTTGAAAAATTATATATTTTTTTAGTAAAAAATAAAATTAGGTGTAAATTTTACTAAAAAATATAATTTAGTGGAATTGTAAAAAATCTAGTGAAATTTGTGACTACGATTCTGTACACAAATAGGGGGTTATTTTGGAACGATATTTTTTTTTAATACTTTTGGCATTGAAAAAATTGTATCAGTCTTTATAAATGTGTTTGTTTAGGTTACAGGAGCTTTGAAAAAAAAAAAAAAAACCTAAATTAATCAATCATTAAATTCGGCAAAAAATCTAACTATTGCGATTGTTAATTATTTATTACATGCTTGTTTAAACCGCAATAAATAGCCACATATTGAAACTTATTTTTAGAGATTATTTATGGAGATAATATTAAGATATTATTTTTATATTATTAAACATGTTTTCAATTTTTCTCCTTTGCTTTTAGGTAAAAATATCATTTTTGTCATTTTTCTAAAAAAATTATTTAATCAAAATGTTAGGCCTATGAAAGAAAGAGACACCAAAAATAGAGATGTCCTACTCATAGCATGAACACAAAATTAACTAAAAGATTGCATATCTCATTTAAATTTATATCGTGCACTTATAAAATTACAACTTATATCCCACTACGATCATTGTTTTGGGACCAATAATATGAAACTATATAATTCTTTAAATAAATATGTTGATGAGCTACTTGGATTATTTTAAAATGTCATAATCTAAAAGCAAAAGCCTCTAATTAAATTTGGTTTACTGGTGAAAAAAAACGTGAGGAATTAAATTTTAATTTTGAGGTAGGTGTAAATTATAAAACACTAGGATGTACCACACTATTTTAAATTAGACAACCCTAAAATCACGATAAAATCATTGTGAATCATAAAAATCAAGTTGAAATTTATATTTTTAGTAACTCGGCAAATTTTAGTAGAAATTTAAAAATAATAATATGAGAAAATCACAAAAAAACTTCCGGATAAACAACATTTATTGTAGATAGAGATTCATCTTCGGAGAGAATGATTAAATAATATACATCTTAATAAGATCACATATAGTTAACCACGAATGAAAATCAATTTTGAATATAAATTAGTATAATGTGACAGTCCTCTTATGAGTATCCTAACTTAATTATAATTCTTTATTCATAAATAAGGATGATTAGACGGTAGAAAATATAAGTTGATTTGTATTTTGATTCGATGATTTAAACTATAAATTGGTTTGTTTGTTACTCCTATAGTCCTCTTTATGAGTAACATAATTTATTTTATTTTTTATTTGTAAGTTAAGATGATCTGACGATCCATAATATAAGTTGATTTATTTTTTCATCCAACGATTCTCTTTATAGGTATCCTAATTTTTTTCTTTCTTTCTAATAAATTAGGATGTTCCGATGGTCCAAAATATAAGTTGTTTTTATCCGACTGTCCTCTTAATGAATATCATAACTTATTATTTTTATTTATTTATGAATTAGGATGATCTGACTATGTAAAATATAAGTTGGTTTGTCTTTCGATCTAACAGTCCAAACTATAAATTGATTCATCTTTTGATCCGATGATCCTCTTTATAAGTATCCTAACTTATTATTATTATTATTATTTTATTTTATAAATTAGGATGATCCGATGGTCATCTTTACGAGAATCATTATTTTTTTCCAATTTATAAATTAAGATGATCCGATAGTCCAAAATATAAGTTGATTTATCTTTTGATCTGACAATCCTTTTTATAAGTATTTTTTATTTATACATTAGGATGATCTGAAGGTCTAAAAAATATAAGTTGGTTTGTCTTTTCATCTATTTGTCCTCTTTATGAGTATCCTCACTTTTTTTTTTTTTTTTATATAAATTAGATTGATCCGGTGGTCCAAAATATGGGTTATTTTTGTTGGCCTAAAGAGCTACTTGAGAGAGGGGGTGAATTGGGTAGTTACTAAATTTAAAAAATTAAACACTTAAACACAAATAACCAATTTTCCGAAATAAATTATTATCTTGTTACATAGCGGAAATGTGACTAATACTAAATGTACACCCAAACATAAAATAAAAAAAATAAGCAATGCAGTACACAACAATATATCTTGGTTTGGTAAGCTACTCTTATTTACATCCAGTCATTCGACCTCCATGGGGATTTGCAATCCACTAACCCCTGTTTCATTTTCCAGGTAGGAACCAAACCCTTACAATCTCGATTCTTTTCACAGGTTGAGAATCAACCTTTACAATTATTTTTTTCACAGGTTCAGGAAGAACCCTATTTTTTTTATCAAGTTTAAGACTAACTTAATTATATTATAGGAAGAATCAAAATCTAATAATTTTAACAAGCTAAAGATTTCACCCTTTTTAGAATGGCCCAAGTGGCTACATTTATGTTAAGTCTGGTCGCTCGGGCTGTTGTACCTCTTGATTATGGTATGGTATTGTCAGATCTGAACATTGGGCTACTTTATTTGTTTGCCATATCTTCGCTAGGTGTTTATGGAATTATTATAGCAGGTCGGTCTAGTAATTAGGGGGTAACCTACCAATCCCTCATACTTTTACACTTATCATTTTTTCAAGTTTAGGAAAAACCTTTACAATCACTTAATTCTATTACAAGGAGAATCAAAATCTAATTTTTTTAAGGGAAAATAATAACATAACATTTTTGTAGGATAAAGATCAAACCCTAATATTTTTTTTGCAGGAAAAAGATCGAAATCTAACCACCCTTGACTAGATAACGTTCCAAACGTGTCTAATCTACTCAAACTCATAAATATAAAAAAAAGTAAGTTTCTTCCTACAAGGAGTTTCTATCACCTTAATAGAAATATACTTGATTAATGTCAAGAATAATTATTATGTGATAGATACAACATGATACAATTAAAATCTGATTAATAAATAATGTGTGTAACATAAATTTAACATATAATCAGATAAACAGACAAAAATCGCTTAAAAAGATTTTTAGGCTTTTAAGTTCAAAAATAAATTTTCTAACAATCCTAAACCAAATAATCAAGATAAATATAACTTTAAAGCAAAGAATAAAGTTTAGATAGATCTCACCGGGAAAACACCGAAGATAATGACAATATTGCAATTAGAACCTAAATCGGTGACGCCAATTAACAAGCGCTTTAGATCAAGAACTTATATAAAATCACACTTTGAAATCTCAGCAAAAATCCCACTCTTATAAAAGTTCAAAATGATGTTCTTGATGTATTAAACTCTATTATTGTAGGTCTATATTAATTGACCGATAACTAGTCATCCAACGACTAGTTTTTCAAATATATGCCATAAAATGATACTCTAAGACCCCATATATGATTATCTTTCATTTCAGGTGTATTTCACTTAAAAATAACTTTCAATTATCTTATTTAAGTCCGTAAAACTATTTTCAATTTAAAACCATAGAAATATAAGGTATTAAATCATTTAAATTAGGAGAATCTCAAAATATATGGGCTATATCAATATTGATAACATAATAGGTTATTAATAGCTCAATTAAATTCAAATCTCCCAAGTCTCTCTTTTGGAATCATACAAAACAGATAGTTTCTTACCAAGAGACCAAATCACCCGAAATCCTAACTGAATCAGTCAGTTGACCAATTCCTACTGGTCGGTCGACCGACTTGTCTTGCTTTTAATATAACCATTGGCACAAGCCAGTCAATTGACCGATCGCACCCAGTTGGTAAACCGATTGGATCAGTGTGATCTACCTTTTTACCAATTCATCTATTGACTCAAATGGTTGACCGACCTTCTTTATTCGGTTGACCGATTGGGTCAGTAGAACTATATTTTAACTTTTAAAACACAATGTTTCATTAAGTCGACCGTCCTCTTTTGTCGGTTGATTGAATTGACCCAAAAACATAATATTTTATACTTTAAAACACATTTTTTTTAGGTCAATTATCAAAATCATTTCACACAATGAGCATATAAAATATTTCATTTTAGGATCATAAACTTATCACTTCTTATCATGATACACATGAGATTACTACATTTTAAGTGTCGTGCATGATCTTAATTTGGGTTGCATTAAGAGTATAAAAGTAAATAGTTGTTTTCACCAAGTTTTCTTCAGTGTCTTCAAAATTCTTTCACATTTTCATCATGTCCATCTTGCACCATTTATGTTTTCTTTATTGATTATTCTTCTTAATCAATTTCATGGAACTATAAATTTGAAACACTCGATAAAACCATTAGTTCCACTAAAAATATTAATACTTAATTGTTCATTAAAACCTTGGATTCAACATTTTTTTATCCAACAGTCCTCTTTATGAGTTTTTTTGGGACTAAAAACTGTGATAAAAACATTTTTTATCACTGTTAAATAAAAAGTCTTTTTTCTTGTTGTGTATCTTAACTATTATTTATTTATTTATAAATTAGCTTGATCCGATTGTCCAAAATATAAGTTGGTTTGTATTTTGATCCGACAATATTCTGTATGAATATCCTAACTTATTATTTTTTATTTATAAATTAGGTTGATTTGACAGTTCAAAGTATAAGTTGATTTGTCTTTTAATCCGACGGTTCTCTAAATTAGTATCCTAACTTATTATTTTTATTTTCATAAGTTAGAATGATCCAACGGTAAGTTGATTTGTGTTTTGATCCGATGTCATCTTGATGAGTATTTTTTTTTTCTAATTTATAAATTAGGATGATCCGACAGATCTTTTTATGAGTATCCTAACTTATTTTTTTAATTAAATATTAGGATGATCCAATGGTCTAAAATATAAGTTGGTTTGTCTTTTGATCTGACCATTTTTATTATGAGTATCCTAACTTATTATTATTATTATTATTATTATTATTATTATTATTATTATTTGTAAATTAGGATGATCTGTCGGTCTAAAATATAGATTAGTTTGTCTTTTGATCCGATTGTTCTTTTTGTAAGTATCTTAACTTATTATATAGATGAGCATTATAACTTTTTTTTTTTTTTTTAAAATTAGGATGATTAGATGGTTCAAAATATAAGTTGCTTTGCCTATTGATCCAATGATCCTTTTTATGAGTATCCTAACTTATTTGTTTTTGTATTTATAAATTAGGATGATCCGACAGTCCAAAATGTAAGTTGGTGTGTATTTTGATCCGACGATTCTTATTATGAATATCTTAATTTATTATTATTGTTTATTTATATATAAATTAAGATGATTCGATGATCCAAAATATAGATTAGTTTGTCTTTTGATCGAATGGTTCTCTTTGAAAGTGTCCTAACTTATCATATAGATATTCTCGTCCGCATGCAATATCAGTTGAAAAGTTGGATTTAATTTAAAATTGCAAAAAATAATTTTAAAAACAATTTATAAGAGGTTCTAAAATTTTGTTTTGTAGCAAGTGGCAAAGTAATAATAAAGCTTTATATTTGGGACGCTTACCAAATAATCCCAAAAAGGTATCAAAATTACCAGTTAAACCCACAACTTTTTCTGTGAATCGAGCAGTCTTTATGGCATTTTCGTGATTAAAGTGCCCCTGTTTAATATGTTGCTTCATAACATCATGTAATCAACTCTCCCTAATACGTAACTAATTTAGGTAACATGCGATCATAAAAGGTAGAACAAAAATGGTTGTTTTAATCTCAATCTGAATGTAAAACAACAATTTTTTACACATTAATTATGTGCAAATAATTCTCTTTAAAATGAGATATCAATCACATTATTTGGAACTACTTATCGTAATAAGTATGAATGTTGCATGTAACATTTATTATTTAGACCATATTACATGTAACGTGTACTTACAATTATTTTTCTTTAAAAATATTAGTTTATTGAATGTAACATTTTAGTAGATTGTTTAATCATATTTCATGTAAATGTTATATGTAACATCTTATAGTTCGTGTGACACTAATGTTGAATGTAACATTCGGTATTTGATATTAATTTTTTTTTGGGAGTTTTAATAGTTATACATGTGGATGTTATATATAATACTAATTGTGATGTTATTATGTGTGCCCCGTGCTTGTTGAATATAATATCCAATATAATAAAAAACTACAAAATCTAGTAGTACCATGTTGAATATAACATGAATGTGAAAACTGAAACTAATAAAAAAATAGTGAAATTGATATCGTTTTGAAAATCTTATTTAGACGAATCTTAATATATAATTAGATTGTGAAAAAATGTGTATAATAATAGTTATTTTAGTTTTAATAAAATAATTTTGTCGAATATGAAAACTATCAATCCATCTTATCTTGTAAGAAGATCAAATAAAATAATTTTGTCGAATATGAAAACTCCCAATCCCCATAGATCTAGTGTGGGCAAACATCTCAATAGAAAATATGCGGCTTTGAATTTGGAGAGAGCACCGTCCGGGCATATAAAATGTGTTCTAGGAGTTCTTGGTTTATTATTAAATCAGTGGAATTAGCTGGTAATTTGGTATCGAATTATGATCTTCCCGGTACTTTTCTTGAAGATTCTAAAGTACAATAACAAAAATCAAGCACCATAAAATGTCTAAATTAATTTTTTTAAAAATTACTATTTTAGTTAGGTACCATTTAGTAGTATTTTTTAATAACAATAAAAAAATAATATATTGTTGTTGCATAAAATTGATATACATCTCAAGTATGGTCCAGTCGGATGACAGGTGAGTCCTCTTGCTGAGGTGGAGTCGTCGGTTGAAAAGTCCTTGCGTGAGCTGTGCTGAGTCCTGGGAGGACTGACCTGCTGTGTCCAGAGTCCTGCTCCTCAAGGAGTGTACCTGCAAAAGACTTAGACTGGGGTTTGTCCCAGTGAAGCCTCTCCAGCGTGGTTATTAGTGCTCAGAGAGAAAAGGTATAGAATATAGCAAGTAAACAAATGAACTCACGCGTAATGTAAGTGTCTTCAAGCGTACCTCGGGCTTATATAGCCCCCGATATATATAGGCGTTGGAGATGATTAGTCCGGCCTAAATATGGTTAAGTAGTCGAAACCCTATGTTTAGCCGATAATCTGGGGCGTTTAGGAGATAATCGTTGGGTTTAGGCTTTTGGGTCCATTTGGCAAAGCCCGCAGGCCTTTGTCAGGCCTACATCAGTGAGATGGTGGAGAAGAGCGAAGATTCGTGGAGTCCTAGAGAAGAAACAAAGAGAAATGGATAGCCGGTCGAAGTGAACAACTGAGTCCCTGAAACTGACCGCCCAGGGCTCGACGCAGAACTTAGAGCGGCACGTCCCTGTGGGGCTCCTCGCTCCTCCTTGGATGCAAATGAGGTTCCAGGGAGGAGCCGTGGTCAGCGTATGCTCCAGTGTGGCATTTATGAATTTTGGAATGCGTCCCTGTCACTACAACAACGGACACGTGGCTGGGTCCCAAGTGCTAACTTAGAGAAGCCAAAAAATACACTCATCAATAGCCTTTTAGCCCTGTGCGACGAGGGAAGCGAGACGGTCAGGGATATCAATTCCTGGATGAAACGGGCGTCCTGGAGACTTCGAAGTGCGAGAAATACCTCTGATTGACATTTTTTCAAGAGTTAGTTTTTTTTTTAGGAGCTTATTCGAAATAGGCCTCCATACTGTTGGGGTCCGGGGTCAGGTAGTACGGCAGGACGGTCCCGAATTTCTTTGATTTTTCAGGATGACAATTTTTCAAGAGTTGAACTTTTTTAGAGGAGTTAATTTGAAATACGCTCTCATACCGCCGGGGTCCGGGGTCAGGTAGCACGGCACGGCGACCCCTAATTTTTTCAATTTTACGGCGACAATTTTCCAAGAGTTTAATTTTTTTAGAGAAGTTAATTTGAAATACGCTTCCATATGGCCGGGGTCCGGGGTCAGGTAGCACGGAAAAGCGGCCCCAAAGTTTTTTGATTTTCAGGGCGACATACATTCACCGTGAACAGGCCCTGAGCATGGATTGACCTGCACCGCGAAAAAAATAGAGGCGAGCCCCAGGGGGAGGGGCGAGTGTCGAGCGTACCTGCCTGGTCACCGGTCTTAGAGGACCAGCTAGGTGCTGGTCCCTTGACCAACGTTATACGCTGGTCCTCAGGGCCAACGCTATGCTGGCCTCAATGAGGCCGCCCCTTTGGGAAGAGGAGGCATTTTTGCCTGCTGTTGCCCTCTCCTCTCCTATTGTTTGTTTCAATACGAAGCAACATAGCTTGGGCATACTTCTCAGAAATTTTTGGAGCTTTTGGTTTATTTTTTATTTTATACTTTTTGGAGTTTGAGCTCCACTCACCTTACACCTCTAAAATTTTGCGGAGAATATTTTGAACACTTAAAAGGAAATTTTCCCCTCGCACAATTTTGTATAGTTGGAGAGTTTTTTCTCCCTACACGAGTTTAGACACTTGGAGGGCGGAGCAAGGTGCATGTCTCCATTTGGACCATGCCGGCTAGGAGTAGCACCACAGGGAGGTGTCGATCGCCACCTAGACCTTACCGTTTATGGGTAGTGCAGCTGGGTAGTACCTACAAACCTGATGGTTCCAGTTACAGGGCACTGAGACTGACGCCCTAGATGGTGCCATGCACAAGGGCGCTGAGCAGAGGGATGCCGAGGAGGACAGTGCTGATAAGGGTACTGACAAGGGCGAGATCGACGCCACTTCCCCTCACACGGACGCCCTTCACAACGAGGGTGGAGAGGACTGAGCTCGGACCATCGCTTTTTCAGGACTTAAGATTTTGTAGACTTATTTTTGCTTATTCTTGTTTTTCTGCTTGATCTTGTTTTCAGAGTTGTAAAATTTTGAAAATTTCTCGTTAAACTATTCAGGACCATAGACCACTAGCCTCCAAGTCTGGGACATGAGTTGATTGCAAGAAAATCGTGTCATGGACCCCCGTGGCCGATCATTGGGGAGTTCTCCATAGTCAGGCTCATTTAAGAACCCTTTCAAGTTATCTCCATTTCGTCCATGCAGGAGCACCTTCCCTTTTAGAATGTTGGACTTATAGTCGACTGGTGGGGAGAGGTACTTGGTTGTAGGATCTTAGACCCGATCAATGCCTTGTCCATGGTGGATGACCTTAGTCTGTCCCTGGGTATGGACTATTGACTTCCGGAGAGGGTCTGGTTGTCACCCTTGACGCTGAGTGCTGGGATGAGACTTGTGGAGAGTTACTCGCGACGTCAAGAGTTGGGGTATTAGGCGGAGAATTATCCATGACTTAAGGGGTTAGAATGCAATTGTGGAGAATCATTCGCGACGTTGATAGCTGAGATACGGCTTAGGGGGTCGAAATACAGCCGTGGAGAATTACTCGCGACGCCAAGAATAGGGATGCGACTTAGGAGGTCGAAATGCAATCATGGAGAATCACTAGCGATACCGAAGTCGGGATGCATTGGAGGCAGGCAGGAGAGCGCTCGTCTCCATCTCTAGTAGGATAGAGGGCTGCTCATCTCCGCCTTTGAGTTGCATGCTCACATTTGGCTACTGCTCGGACGCCGTGGTGGTGCGATGGTGGCGGGTAGGCGCCTGGCCCTACCCATAATGGGCCCTCAGGTCGAATCTTACTGCGTGGCTGGGAAGCTGAGCCCAAGGGTAGCCTTGGTCAGTCCCTGGCACCATGTATTTGTGGAGAACAGGATATTAATGTGGCCGAGGGGAGAGGGGGGCCCTCTCTAATCTAGTAGACCCAATATGGCAAGGTGGAGGGCGGCCCTCGGGCACAAGCCCATTCGAAGATTCCATACGAGCATCGTGATCTTGGGGTCACTCCTTAGGCCCTGCAATCTGGAGAGATGGTTCCCTTTGGATGGGGGTCGGCAGTTGGCATGTGAGGAGGAGCTATACATATGACTTGAACTCTTGCATTTGGCATTCAAGGAGATCAATCTGAGATGCATCCACAGCTCCTTAGGTCAAATTCGAGATCGAATTTGCAAGATTCAAGCTTATATATATATATATATAGAGAGAGAGAGAGAGAGAGAGAGAGAGATATGGGTGTGGTCTTGTGGAAAGAAGAGGAGAAAGAAGAGGGGGATGGTCAGATAGGGGATGGCCGATGGGGTAAGGGGTGGGGGACGAAAACGGTTGGTGTGAGGTTGTATGGTCATAGGAGGTGGGTGGATGATGGGACAATGGTGTTATGAGAGAGAGAAAGAGAGAGAGAAAGAGAGATCGTCACCGGTGGTTTTTCATCGAAGAAGGGAAGGAAGAAGATGGAGGAAAATGTAAAATAAAAAGTTATGTGTGAGTAATTATAAAGATAAAATAATAATTTAATTAATTATTTTTTATGGAGGGTATGGATGAAAAAAAAAAGGTCTATATATATGTTAAGATAATTGAGAAGTGGAAGAAGAATCATGAATTGATATTATGAAAAGTGATACAAGTATAATACAACGATATACACATATTTATAGGGGAAGTGGGGGCTAGGGTTTTGCCATAATCGGCCATGTGGGCTGGTAGGGCATAAAATACGCCACTACTTACACTCGCAAGTATACGAGGTCTAAGTTTTAGTATAGTGTGATCGTTAAGATCGGATTATCGTATCCATAGGGATTGGTGTCGTTACTATCGAATACTGCGTTTATCGTGACCTAATTTTATCTAGGCGAAAAACAAATGTATTTCATTAATTAAATTAATACTAGTATAACCTAAATTAACTACACTAATATTCTAATATGTTTTAGGGTGAAGCATTGCCTAGGTATTAACGTGTTTACAAATACGTGTTCGATTCTGATTTACTCACGTTTACGTTGTTCGACCTATTTGACAACCTCGGTACGTAAACTCCACTGCCACCTCTTTCGAGTGTAAGACGGGGGAATACATGACTTCGAGTCAATGAAGAAGTCCCCCTCAACGTCTTAACAACTCTAGGTCACGTGAGTCTCGCCCAGCGTCATTGATTGCACACAATCTAACTCCCTCTCGGGTTATTGGATCGTCGCATTGTATTTATTTTATCGACAATCTCCGTTCTAAAACTCCCTTGCCACCTCTCCCGAGTGTAAGACAAGGGATATAACACAACTTCGAGTCAACAAAGAAGTCCCCCTCAATGTCTTAACGACCCTAGGTAGTGTGTGTCTTGCCCCACGTCATCGATTGTCCACAATTCAAACCCCGACCGAGTTATAGAATCGTGACGTTTGTTTACCCTAATACGAATCCGAGGTTTGTCAAAACCCCGTATTCTTCATTTATCAATCCAAGCATAATAAACAAACAATACAATAAATACAATCAAACTACGAAGAACATACATAAACGCAATACCGAAATCATCCAAACAACGTATTTATAAATTTATTGTTAATCCCTACTATAATCCATATTTAACTCAAGGCCATAGCAGCAAACACAATAAAATAACGAGCTAAACATGCTCACATGATCCTAAGATAAAGAAATAAGGAAAAATAATCGAAGAATTTAGTCTCATCCCAAGATAAACCGTTAAAAACGCTCAACGATCGATTCGCCGTTTTCTCCATTTCGGGATGTGAGCTCCACCTCTAAAATTCCTAAATATACCCTTAGATATAGCATAAGGGGCTCAAAAATCCATGGGGGCCAGCGAGTCACCGGCCAAGGGGGAGGAGATGGGGTATTTATAGTCAAAATATCTCAAAAATATCTCAAGACTGTGCAGGGCAAATCTGCCTAGGCGGTGGATTCTTCGCCTAGGCGGAGTTAGGTCGGTTCGTTCTGATAGCCTAGGCGGTGAAGTAGGTAGTGGATTGGGAGAACATTCTGTTGGATTTTCGCCTAGGTGAAGGAAACTTCGCCTAGGCGAGCGGCTGTCAGTAGCCCATCTTCGTCTTCTGCTGGATTTTCATTTAGGAGATGGAATTTTTGCCTAGGCAGTCGTCTGTCAGTAACATTTTGCTCTTTCTCAGCTTCTTCACCGCTTAGGCAGTGGTTTGGACGCCTAAGCGGTGGGCCTGTTTTATCTTTTAGCTTCCGAGTTTGTTTATCCACCGTAACTTCGAAACGCTTTGGTTTGATCTCATCGTTTTAGCTCTAGTTTCCTATCTTTTTACCCTACACACCTGATTTATACAAAAAGATAAAAACTAATTAAAACATAATAAAAATAACTATAAACGTATTCGAAAACTAACTAATTTGGATTGGAAATAGATAGATTTTTCACACCTATCAATACCCCTAAACTCAGAATTTGGCTAGTCCTCGAGCTAAACACACACACTAAAATGAAAAAAATACAAAAACTAGAATAAATAACAAACAACCTAAAAACAATCTAAACATAACAACATGCAAGTTTTAAATTCTTCTAACGGCCTATTTATTTTTTCCTCAACAACCGCCAGTAGTATCGAATTCAGGCGGTAACACACAACATGTAATGTTCTAGATTTTTAACATGCAATAATGGTGAACGCTATTCTAGATCCTGTAAACGTGTTAGTGCGAAACTCAATAATATAATTATACAACGATCGGATTGGATTATTCCCCAACAAAATTTACGACTTAAACCATAAAGGACTAGGATTTCCATAGGCTTGATTGGGGTCCACTCTCCACTAATGTAGGTTTAGTAGCTTATGAAGATCATTAGGACTTGGTTCGTTTTAGGAATATTTGGCCAAGGGTAATTCTGAATAAAAAATGGGTTAACGTTGTTAACATAACGTTATCCAAGGCTCAACGCTTGGCACATTCACTCTCGAACCCCCATAGAAAGATTGGAAACAATCCAGAACATGCATTTAAGACCGACATACTCACTTATCAAAAGAAACGGAAATAAAAATTGTATTTACATTTGATTTTTTTTTTCATCCAATGAACACACCCCCAAACTTATTTGATTATTACAATTGAAGGGGTGTATGAAATACAAATAAAAACTGACAAGTGAATACTCAAATACCGAACCAATTAGAAGTTCGTCCTAAACCCAACCGCTCACATCAAGTAGCATTTACAATGGTTAACTTGATTCACTCAAATTGTAAGGCCCAAATCATAATAAGTACATCATTAATAGTTGCATTTTAAAGTATTGGAAAATTCGGAGTAAATTTTTGTTAGTAAAAATTAAAATTTAAAAGTGTAGGGGTCAATTTGTAATTTTCAGAATATTAAATTTGAATTTGGGTTTCAATAAAAACCTAATGAGAACTGAGGAGGGGATAATGAATTTATAAACATATATATATATATATTTATATATACCGTCGGTGGGATCCAGAGCAAATCGAAATCACAACGTGGCAACGTTATAATCAATGAACACCACTTAATTCATGCATATAAATGCATCCATGCAGAGATCATGATCAAAAACCAAGTAAGGAAATCTGAAAACACAAAATTCTAGAGAGAGAGAGAAAGAAAACTTGGTCGGCGGTGATGGGTTTGGAGCGATTGCACTGTTCCGGCGTGGGTGTATCGGTCGTCATTGGTGAGTAGGTGTATGTGTTGCTCGTGTGTTCTGTTCAGGTCGACGTTGCGAGAGTATGTGTGAAATCGTCATTTGCTCCTCCAGCGATTTTGTGGGTATACGTGGGTGTGCCGTTTGGCTCTTCTGTTCGTGACAGTGTGTGTGTGTGTGTGTGTGCATTTTCTGATCGTTTGACGGTGACCCCCAACGTTGTGAGGGGGTGGGGTTCGTCGGTTTGGTTTAGTCAGAGGTGTGGTTTTGTCCGACGAGTGTGTGTGTGTGTGTGTGTTTCAGACGTTCGTGTTTGTGTGTCTCTGGGTGTGATTTGCAATCGGCATGTGTGTGTAGTTTGATGCGTGTGTGGATGACCGTGTTTTGTGGGCGTGGCGTGGACGGCGGTGGTTGTGTGGGTGTCGTCGAATGTTCGTCAGCGGTAAGCTTAGAGAGAGAAGTGGGTGTGTTTTCTGTTGGCCATGTGTGGATCTGTGCATCCGTGTATGTTTGTGTGTGTCATGTACGTAAGAGTGTGTATTTGATCCGGTGGTGTTGTCGTTTGGCAATGTGTGTGTAGATCGTCGGAGTTGTCGCCGGAGAGTTAGAGAGAGAGGAAGTGGGTATGTGTGTGTGGGTGTGTGGTTGTTTCTGTATGTGTGCTGCTGCGATTGTAGGCAGGTGGTCGGTTGTGGGTTGGCCGGCGGACGGTGGCAGAGAGGAGTGGAAGAGGTCGACGGCTGCAGCGGAACAACAAATAGAAACGGAAAGCAGAAGCAGAAAACGGGAAAGAAAAAAAAAGAAAAAAAAGAAAAGAAAATAAAAAAAAAAAAAATGGGGAATTTGTAGAAACCACCCCAGAAAAATTCAAAACCGATCACGTGGTCGCCAAACGATTTGGAAACAGGTGAAATTTCAATCGATGATTAATTTTCGTTAAATTAAATTTTATTTAGCGTTATAAATCCTAAAATCGTAATAATTTCGTAACGATTAATTAATTTTAATTATGTGGTATATAAAATAGTAACGATTCGGAATATAGGGTCTGCATTGCATGATTAGGATGTTTTTGATAAGATATTAATTTAGGCTATGTCACTATTAGGTTTGCAGACACCGGTGTCCCGATAGAATGTGGTCAATGAAGGTTTTAGAGAGCGGATAACGAGGTGAGTGTACTATCTTCTTGCTAAACTATTTTTATATATATATGTATGATGAAATATTGGTTTACTTAAACTGTACAATTTTATAAATTATATGGATCAAGCAGGTATTTAGGTAAGTTGGTAAAATGAATTTTCGGGATATTGTGTTGGTTTCTAAAAGAGAATGGAAAGTAACTGGTTTTCTAAGAATGTTTGGTTTTCTAAAAACAAAGGTGGGAGAAATGGTTTTTATTAAAATCGGTGGTATAAAAGTGGAAAAATGGGTTTACTGAAATTGGTGGTACTTTTAAAAAGGAGAGTGAAAAACGTGATTTTGAAAATTCTCCCCGAAAGGGGTGTGGCTTATATTCTCCCCATAAGGGGTGTGGATTTTTGACGATATGGAGTGAAAATATATTTCTTCCCATAAAAGATGTGAATTTTTAACTATACTGATGATTTTGACGATGCCATAGTTGTTCTCCTCGAAAGGGGTGTGAATTTTATTTCTTCCCATAAGGGGTGTGGATTCTTCACATGGGATATGGATAGTTCTCCTCGTAAGGGGTGTGATTTGAGATGTGTGTTTCAGATGTGGTGTTTTACTTATATTGGGTGATTTGTTATTTATTATGATGATTGGTATGATTTTATACTAGATGGATTTGGATGAAACTTATATTTATTGGTTTATTTTCACTGCTTATATTATGGAGAATTTTACTAGTTATGTGTTGTTTACATACTTACGCTTGATCCATTTAGATGTTGTAGAATGATTTATTATTACAAAATATTTTTTTACTAAGAAGGCAATACACTCACAGGTAAAATAGTTAGGAGTCGGTCAGTCCCCTATTGGCACTAAATAGAGTTATGTGGGTCATGCGATGGAGTCATTTGAGAGAAATTTTGAGGCGAGGTGTCAGAGATGAATCTAAGTGAGATTTATGGGATTCGAATTTTGGTTATTCTTATATTTAGGACGGTGTGTCCCTATCAGTTGGAATTATGTATATGTTGTACATATCATTTGTTTGTATATTATCATAATTGTGGTTGTCTAGTCAGTTAGGTGATGTCATGTCGACGTCACGCCGGCCCCAGGGTGACAGGAGTCCGGGGTGGGGTGTGACAATTTTGGTATCAGAGCCTAGGTTACAGGTTTTGTAGATTTTCCAGTAGTTGTGTCAATAGAGGATCATGAGATAGGAAGATGTGCCAGTCGTCTACTCGGTAGGGGACTTTGAGATAGGGTGTCGATAGATGGTGTCGAGCTAATGGTGGGCCATGAGATAGGGTGACGATAGGTGGGTTCGGCACGCGAGTGATAGTTATTGCATTGCATTAGATAATATATTGGCATTGTTCATGATTAATTGTCTCGTTGGCAATTAGTGGGTGCGATGAAGTGTGATATTGCTTGTTGGTAGATTAGGTGGTGTTTGGTAGTGGTAATGAGTAGATCGCGATTGTGGGGGTACCAGTGGTTGAGAATATTAAATTATAACTGATAAGTAATTCTATTCATAGTATTTGACATTGGGATTCCCTGTCGGTAGCACGTAATATTTTTTATTGTTGAACCGACAGTATGGTAGAGCATACTTATTTCGTCCAATGTTAAGTTATTCTTTGAATTGAATCGGTTGACAACACTTTATTTATGTAATGACACGACATACTGCGCTACTATTTGAGATACTCGGATTCTATAAAAAATGTGTGGGTGTGCTCAGATTTTAGTAGAGAGGGCAGAAAGAGACGACCATTCGATGGTATGAAATAAAAATCTGATGTAAAAAAAGAAAAGAAAAAAAGTTATACGAAATGAGTAAACGGAGTGAAAATTTATAGAGAATGAGGTGTAAGAAGTAGCCGAGAACTATGAGTCCGTGTTAATAGTAAGTATGTATAAATATAATTCACTTCATATTGGTGATAAGAAATTATCGATAGATCTATTACCCTTGAATACTTACGATCTTGATGTAATACTGGGTATGGATTTGTTGTTCGACTATCATGCCACGGTGAATTATTTTAAGAAGAAAGTGATCTTTCGAATCTAAGGCGAGCCAGAACTTGTATTCTCAGGAAACATAATTATCACTCCTGTCGGTTTGATTTCAGCCTTAGAAAGCAGGAGATTATTGAAGAAAGGATGTCAGGGATACCTTGCGCACGTGATTGACACCAGTCAGAAAGAAATTCAGACGACGGATATTTCAATGGTCAGAGATTTTCCCGACATATTTTTCAGAAGAATGGCCAGGGTTGCTAGTAGATAGGGGGATAGAAGTCATTATCAAGTTGCTTCCAGAACTGCTCCTATATCGATTATCTCTAATCGTATGGCTCCTACCGAGCTGGAAGAATTGAAAGTGCAGTTGCAAGATTTCGTTGCAAAATTTATTAGATCGTAGATTTATCAAACCTAACGTGTAAGACCCCGATCTTTGATATGTATATAATTTAAATCGTGTTGTAAAATGTTTCAGAAATATTAGGGTGGATGGTGTAAATTAATTATGTGAATTTAAATTTTGGGAATCAAATTGCAATTTTTCAAAATATTAAAATGGGAATGGGACTAATTAAACATTTTAACAAAAAAAAGGGGAGGATTATGTAAATTCTTATATATTATATATATAGTAGATATATATAGATAGAAACGAATGGAGAGGAAGAGGCCACATGTCCGGCTACATAATCACATATGTATATATATATATATATATAGCCGGAGAAGAATCGAGAAGAAGAAGAGAAAGAGAAGGATCGAGAAAGAGAGAGGAAGAGAAAGAAGAGAGAGAGAAAGAAAGAGAGCAGGGTCGGTCGGTGGTTTTGTCTGCCGGCAGGAGTGTGTATGTGTGTCCTTTGTTTTGGTTGTCCGACGTTCAGCCGGTGGTGTAATCAGCGTGTTTCAGTTCTGTTGTGTGAGTGTGTGATTGAGCGTTGGTTGTATGCATAGGACCGTTGGTTGGGTGTCGCCGGAGTTCGGCCGACGATGAGTGGACGTTAGAGAAAGAGAACAGTGGGGGTGTATTTCTCCGGTGGTTTGGTCCGTCGGTGCTACTACTGTGCATGTGTGTGTGGGGTCCTTCCATTCGACGGTGTGGTCATCGCCGGTAAGTATGTATGTGTCTGCCGTATGTGTGTGTTGCCTGCGTTTTGTGTGTGGTCATCGTCGGCGGTGGAAAGTTAGACAAAGAGATATGTCGGTTGTGTGTGTACCTATTGTGTGATGTGTGTATGCTGGATGTTCATGTGTGTGGTTGTCACCGGCGGTGTGGGATCGGTCCGGTAGTGGGTGTTGCCGTGTGTGGGTGTATGTGTGCTGTTGGGTCGTCGATCGGTATGGCGGTGGTTTGGGTTCGATCTTTATGGGTGTGTTCGTCGTTGAATGGCGAAGTCGTCGCCGGCGGTGGTTAGAGAGAGAGAACTCGCCGGCGGCGAGATTTCAAAACAGTAAAACTGAAACACTGTGGGTAAGATCCAACATTGTCGTCGTTGTGTAGGTATGACCGTTCGGTTGTGTGTGTGCGTTCTGTTCTCATGGGTGTGTGTCGAGAGTGGAGCAGTGATCGGTGGGGTGTCGTCGGCCGGAAGTTTTGTCCGACGGTGGTGGATATAATCGTGAGTGCGTGTTGTGTGGGTTGCGGTATGTGTGTGTTGTCGTTTGGCCAGCCAACGGAGGAGGTGAGTAAGAGTGGTGTGTGAACGGTGAATGTCAACCGGTGGCTGAAGCAGACGTAGACGCAGAAACGGGAGGAAGAAGCGCAGAAAAGAAGAAGAAGAAGAAAAAAAAAAAGAAAAAAAATTTATTCAAACCACCCCAAATAAAATCAAAACACAATCTTGCGACCAACGGAAAAGTTGGAAGAGGTAGAATTCCGAATTTCTTTAAGGGAAAAGTACGATTTAGACCCTCTAACTATTGACACATTTCTAAGTTGTCCCTCTAAGTTTAAACGTTTCATTTTAAACCCTCTACGTATCTAACGTTTCATTTTAAACCCTCCGTCAGAGATTCCGTTAAAACTAACAGAATCTCAGGGGCAAAATGGTCATTTCACATTTTTAAAATTTTTTAATCATTTTTAATTAATTTTTTTTTAAAAAAAAAATTAATTTTTTTTTTAAAAAAAAAATTAATTTTTTTTCCCTCCTCTCTCTCTTCCTCCCCTTCCTCTCTCTCTCTCCCGCCACCTCCCTCTCCCTCTCCCTCTTCCTCCCCTTCCCCTCTCTCCCTCCCACCCCACCCCCTGCAACAGGGGTGAAAAATCACCCCCTGTAGCAGGGGGTGTTTTCACCCCCCATAACAGGGGGTGTTTTCACCCCCTGTTGCAGGGGTGGTTCCACCCCCTGCAACAGGGGGGGTAGAATCACCCCCTGTTACGGGGGTGGTTCCACCCCCTGTTGCAGGGGGTGGGGTGGGAGGGAGAGAGGGGAAGGGGAGGAAGAGGGAGAGGGAGAGGGAGGTGGCGGGGAGAGGGAAGGAGGGAGAGGGAGGTGGCGGGAGAGAGAGAGGAAGGGGAGGAAGAGAGAGAGGAGGGAAAAAAAAAATTAATTTTTTTTTTTAAAAAAAATTAATTAAAAATGATTAAAAAATTAAAAAAATGTGAAATGACCATTTTGCCCCTGAGATTCTGTTAGTTTTAACGGAATCTCTGACGGAGGGTTTAAAATGAAACGTTAGATACATAGAGGGTTTAAAATGAAACGTTTAAACTTAGAGGGACCACTTAAAAATGTGTCAATAGTTAGAGGGTCTAAATCGTACTTTTCCCTTTCTTTAATATATGTATGTAATTGTCTAAATGTGAAATACGTGTTATTATTATCGGTGAAATTAGTGTTATTTCTTTGCATGAATAAATTCGATTTAGTAAACTGTAACAGAGCAATATTAGTTAAATACCAGTATTTCATAATAAAACGCGGGGAATAGGTAATTACAAAAATTAGGGTTGCATGGCATGATTAAGTTGTTTTTATATAAAGTATTAATTTAGGCCATGTCACTATTAGGTTCGCAGGCACCGGAGAACCGGTAGAGAATAGGCGGTCAAAGTCTTCGAAAACGGATAATCAGGTGAGTGTATTGTCTTCTTGCAAAAATCTATTTTTATATTTATATATGATGGAAAATGTGTTTACTTGAAAATGGATGACTTTTCTAACTTACATGGATCAAGCGTTATTTTGGGTATTTATAATATTGTGGATTTCATTGTTTGTTGTTGAGGTGTCAGTTGATGGTGGGCGGAGTTATTGTTGTTGTTGAGGTGGAGATGAGTTGTTAATGTTGAGGTGAGGTGGATATTGGTGATGGATATTCACCCGCTTGGCATAGTGCAGCGAAGCGGTGTTTCACCCGTCTGGCATAGTCCAGCGGAGCGTTGTTTCACCCGTCTGGCATAGTCCAGCGGAGCGTTGTTCACCCGTCTGGTATAGTCCAGTGAAGCGTTGTTATATCTCGCTAGGAAGGCATATCCTACGGGGTACGGTACCGTTGCAACTCCCGATCGTGAGGTTAAAACGATCACATGGCTAGCCGAGGTGTGGTGTGGTGTGGTAATGTGTGGTGGTGTGGTGTGGTATTGTATATGATGTTTTGTCGTATGTGGTGTTGTCGTATATGGTGATATGGTGTGTTATTATATCGTGTTGGTGTTTTATCATATTATTTTATGTTGATGGTTTGGATGGATTTCATATATTTGATATATATATTGATGATGATTCTGAATGGTAGGAAGAAGGAGTTTTCTCGTGGTATATAATTTTTATATTATTGTTCAAAATATGTTTGTTTATATGCGTTAAGCTTGATCCATTTAAATGATGTATTATTTAGAATGTATTATTATTTTAAAAATATTTTTATTAAGAAAGCAGTACACTCGCAGGTGAAAACGGCTAGGAGTCGGTCCCCTACTGGCACTAGGTAGAGCTATGTGATGGGAGTTTTGAGATGAGCTGTCAGAGGCGAACCTACAAAAGGTTCATGGATAAATACATTTTGTGAGAAAATTTTTGGGACGGGTGTGTCCTTATAATAGATGATTGTATATCTAAATGTATGTATATTGTCATTCATTAGTTGATTGGATGTTGGTGATGTCATGTTATAGTCACGCCAACCCCTAGATGACTGGTGTCCGGGATGAGGTGTGACATAACGTCTCCCCAGGGGTAGCCCCAGTTTGTTCGTGAAGAAAAAAGATGGCACGTTCAGAATATATATCGACTATCGGCAGCTGAATAGGGTCACCGTTCGTAATAAATATCCGTTACTTAGGATTGATGACTTGTTGATCATTTCTAGAAGGCTAAAGTGTTTTCCAAGATAGATCTTCGATCGGGGTTTCACCAATTGAAAGTCAGAGATAGTGATGTGGCGAGAATGGTGTTCCGTATGAGATATGGACACTATGAATTATTGGTTATGCCCTTCGGATTGACAAATGCTCCTGCTGCCTTCATGGACTTGATGAATCGGGTCTTCCAACTTTATCTAGATCAATTTATTATCATATTCATTGACAATTTATTGATCTATTCCCAAAGTAGAGACGAGCATGCAGAACATCTTCAAATCGTGTTGCAGGCGTGGCGGGAGAAGGGGCTATATGCGAAGTACATTAAATGTGAATTTTGGTTAGATTATGTAGTATTTTTGGGGTATATTATTTTAGAAAAAGGTATTCAGGTGAAACTAAAGGAAGTTGAAGCTGTTGTTCAGTGAGAAAGACCGAAAAATGTAACTGAAATTCAAAACTTTTTGGGATTGGCGGGTTAATCTCAATGGTTTGTGCAGGGATTTTCTGTTATAACTACCCCGTTGACTCGTTTGACCCGCAAGGAATCCAAATTTGAGTGGACTGACAAATGCAAATAGAGTTTCCAAGAGTTGAAGAGTAGATTGATATCGGCACCAATACTATCCCTCCCAACAGAAGGGGTGGTTTTGTGATTTATAGTGATACGTCCCATCAAGAGCTAGGATGTGTTCTGATGCAGCATGTTCACGTAATCGCATATGTATCACGGCAATTAAAGAATCATGAGTGTAATTACCCAACGCACGATTTGGAGTTGGCAGCAATTGTGTTCGCACTGAAGAATTGGAGGCACTAATTGTATTGCGAAACGTGTGAAATATACACTGATCATCAGAGTTTAAAATACTTGTTTACTCAGAAGGAGTTAAATTTGAGGCAAAAGCGTTTAATAGAATTTATTAAAGATTATGATTGCAACATCCACTATCATTTAGGGAAGACTAATATTGTAGCAGATGTGTTGAGTTAGGAATCGGCGGGTTCGATCGTGCACATTAGAGTCATTCATACTAATCTGTATGCTAATTTGAGATCCTTATGAGTTCAGTTGGCGGTTGGTCAGACAGCAGCGTTGCTTACGACTTTGACTTTGAAGCCGACGTGGATTGATCATATTATTGAAGCTCGGAAGTCGAACGTTCAATTGGAGAGGATTTGGGGTGGAATGAAAAATAGTCGCAGAGCGGATTATCATGTCAAGGAAAGTGATGAGGCTTTGATGATTGGAAATAGGCTGTGTGTACCTAATGATGTTAATTTGAAGAACGATATTTTGGAAGAAGCGCATAGCTCAGCATACGCGATGCATCCAGGTAGTACAAAAAATGTATCGGGATTTGCGTGAGCATTATTGGTGGAACGGAATGAAACAAGAAATCACGGAGTTTGTTGCTAGGTGTCCTACTTGTTAGCAAGTGAAAATTGAGCATCAACGTCCAAGTGGGTTGCTACAACATCTACCTATTCCAGAGTGGAAATGGGAGCATATCATGATGAATTTCAGTTCGGGATTACCTCGTTCTCAAAAGGGGTATAATTCCATCTGGGTGATCGTTGATAAACTTACCAAGTTTGCTAATTTTCTGACCGTAAAGACAACGTATTCTCTTGAAAAGTATGTCCAATTGTATATCGATGAGATTGTTAGGTTGCATGGTGCACTGATTTCTATAGTGTCGGATAGAGATCCGATATTTACTTCGAGGTTCTGGCTTCGTGTTCAAATTGCTTTGGATACTAAGCTGAAATTTAGTACTGCTTTCCATCCTCAGACAGACAGTCAATCAGAGCGTATGATTCAGACGTTGGAGGGTATGTTGAGAAGATGTGTTCTAGAATTTCCTGGTAGCTGGGATGATCAGTTGCCGTTAATGGAATTCACTTACAACAACAACTACCATTCGGAAATCGAGATGGCCCTGTATGAAATATTGTATGGTAGGAAACACAGAACTCTAGTCTGCTAGACTGAAGTAGGTGAACGTAAATTGTTGATGTCGGACATAGCTCAGATGATAACAGACAAGGTAAATGTGATTTGAGAAATTAAAAAAATAAAAATAAAATAAAAAATAAATAAAAAATAATAATATATATATATATTTTCCTCAGAGTCGATAAAAGAGTTATGTAGACAAACGTCGGTGGAAGTTGGAGTTCAAAGTAAGAGATCACGTGTTCTTGCGTATCTCTCCATGAAAAGGCAAAATGAGGTTCGGGAAGAAAGGGAAGTTGAGTCCAAGATACATCGGACCCTACGAAATTTTAGATCGGGTTGGCGTGACAGCCAATCGGCTTGCTTTACCACCGGAGCTGTCTCGATTACACAACGTTTTCCATGTATCAATGCTCCGAAAATATGCACCAGATCCTTCTCATGTGTTGACTTCGCAGACGATCGAATTGGAAGCAGATTTGACCTATGTTGAGAAGCCAGTCCAAATCCTAAGTCGTAAGGACCAGGTGTTACGGACGAAAATGATCCCGTTAGTTAAAGTGTTGTGGAGCAATTAAGTAGTGGAAGAGGCGACATGGGAGCGGGAAGACAAAATGAGGAACAAATGCCCACATTTGTTCATTTAGGTAATTAAAATATATATATATATATATATATATATATATATATATATATATATATATATATATATATATATATATATTTCGGGATGAACTTTCTTTTAGGAGGGAAGAGTTGTAAGGCCCAAATCATAATAAGTACGTCATTAATAGTTGCATTTTAAAGTATTCAGAAATTCAGGGTAAATTTTTGTTAGTAAAAATTAAAATTTAAAAGTGTAGGGGTCAAGTTGTCATTTTCAAAATATTAAATTTGAATTTGAGTTTCACTAAAAACCTAATGAGAACTGAGGGGGGGATAATGTAATTTGGGCAAATGAATTTATATATATATATATATATATATACCATCGATGGAATCCAGAGCAAATCAAAATCACGACATGGTAGCGTTATAATCAACGAACACCACTTAATTCCTGCATATAAATGCATCCATGCAGAGATCATGATAAAAAACCAAGTGAGGAAATCTGAAAACACAAAATTCTAGAGAGAGAGAGAGAAAGCTTGGCCGACGGTGATGGGTTCGGAGCGATGGCACTGTTTCGGCGTAGGTGTGTCGGACGTCATTGGTAAGTTGGTGTGTGTGTTGCTCGTGTGTTCTGTGCAGGTCGACGTTGCGAGAATATGTGTGGAATCGTCATTTGCTCCTCCGACGATTTTGTGGGTATACGTGGGTGTGCCGTATGGCTCTTCTGTTCGATATAGTGTGTGTGTATTTTCTGATCGTTTGACGGTGACCCCCAATATTGTGAGGGGTTGGGGTTCGTCGGTTTGGTTTGGTCGGAGGTACGATTTTGTCCGACGAGTGTGTGTGTGTGTGTGTGTTTCGGACGTTCATGTTTGTGTGTGTCTGGGTGTGATTTGCAATCGGCATGTGTGTGTAGTCTGATGCGTGTGTGGGTGACCGTGTTTTGTGGGCATGGCGTGGACGGCGGTGGTTGTGTGGGTGTCGTCGAATGTTCGTCAGCGGTAAGCTTAGAGAGAGAAGTGGGTGTGTTTTCTGTTGGCCATGTGTGGATCTGTGCATCCGTGTATGTTTGTATGTGTCCTGTACGTAAGAGTGTGTATTTGATCCGGTGGTGTTGTCGTTCGGCGATGTGTGTGTAGATCGTCGGAGTTGTCGCCGGAGAGTTAGAAAGAGAGAAAGTGGGTATGTGTGTGTGTGGGTGTGTGGTTGTTTCTGTATGTGTGCTGCTGCAATTGTAGGCGGGTGGTCGGTTGTGGGTTGGCCGGCGGACGGTAGCAGGGAGGAGTGGAAGAGGTCGACGGCTGCAGCGGAACAACAAATAGAAACGGAAAGCAGAAGCAGAAAACGGGAAAGAAAAAAAAAGAAAAAAAAGAAAATAAAATAAAATAAAATAAAAAATGGGGAATTTGCATAAACCACCCCAGAAAAATTCAAAACCGATCACGTGGTCGCCAAACGATTTGGAAACAGGTGAAATTTCAATCGATGATTAATTTTCGTTAAATTAAATTTTATTTAGCGTTATGAATCCTAAAATCGTAATAATTTCGTAACGATTAATTAATTTTAATTATGTGGTATATAAAATAGTAACGATTCGGAATATAGGGTCTGCATTGCATGATTAGGATGTTTTAGATAAGATATTAATTTAGGCTCTGTCACTATTAGGTTTGCAGGCACCGGTGTCCCGATAGAATGTGGTCAATGAAGGTTTTAGAGAGCGGATAACGAGGTGAGTGTACTGTTTTCTTGCCAAACTATTTATATATATATATATATATATATATATGTATGATGAAATATTGGTTTACTTAAACTGTACAATTTTATAAATTATATGAATCAAGCATGTGTTTGGGTAAGTTGGTAAAATGAATTTTCGGGATATTGTATTGGTTTCTAAAAGAGAGTGGAAAGTAACTGGTTTGTTAAGAATGTTTGATTTTCTAAAAATTAAGGTTGGAGAAATGGTTTTTATTAAAATCGGTGGTACAAAGGTGAAAAAATGGGTTTGACTGAAATTAGCGGTACTTTTAAAAAAGAGAGTGAAAAACGTAATTTTGGAAATTCTCCCCGAAAGGGGTGTGGCTTATATTCTCCCCATAAGGGGTGTGAATTTTTGGCGATATGGAGTGAAAATATATTTCTTCGTATAAAGGATGTGGATTTTTAACTATACTGATGATTTTAACGATGCCATAGTTGTTCTCTCCGCAAGGGGTGTGGATTTTATTTCTCCCCATAAGGGGTGTGGATTTTTCCCATGGGATATGGATAGTGTTCCCTGTAAGGGGTGTGGATATTTCGTAGGAAGGCATTCCTACGGATGTTATTGTACCGTTGCAACTCCCGATCGTGAGGTTAAAACGATCACTATGACTAGCCAGTGTGTGTGTTGTGGTGGAGTGGTGGTTTGAGATGTGTGTTTGAGATGTGATGTTTTACTCATATTGGGTGATTTATTATTTATTATAGTGATTGGTATGATTTTATACTAGATGGATTTGGATGAAACTTATACTTATTGGTTTATTTTCACTGCTTATATTATGGAGAATTTTACTAGTTACGTGTTGTTTACATACTTACGCTTGATCCATTTAGATGTTGTAGAATGATTTATTATTACAAAATATTTTTTTACTAAGAAGGCAATACATTCGCAGGTGAAATAGCTAGGAGTCGGTCGGTCCCTTACTGGCGCTAAATTGAGTTATGCGGGTCATGCGATGGAGTCATTTGAGAGAAATTTTGAGACGAGGTGTTAGAGATGAATCTAAGTGAGATTCATGGGATTTGAATTTTGGTTATTCTTATATTTGGGACGGTGTGTCCCTATCAGTTGGAATTATGTATATGTTATACATATCATTTGTTTGTATATTATCATAATTGTGGTTGTCTAGTCAGTTAGGTGATGTCATGTCGACGTCACGCCGGCCCCAGGGTGACAGGAGTCCAGGGTGGGGTGTAACACAAATGTGCCTTTAAATTCAGCGATTTAGGTTTGGAAAAAGATCCACTGGCCATGGTATTAGTTTATGTGTTCTGAATTGAATTTGCATTTATGCTTCGACAGGGTAACGAGGGATAAACATGTAACAAGGTAGGCTTAAAAAGAAGGCTCAAACGACAAAGAAAATGCCTAAATCACATCTCCTGAACTACCTCGCCTAGGATTTCGCCTCAAGTTTCCCCGCAGTCAAGTTTTAGAATCCTTAATGTGTCATGAATTTGGTTAATCAATAATCGTCCTCAAATCAATTGAATAAAAATTCATTGGGTCTATGTGCCTGTGCAAATTAGGATCTACAATAATTTTTACCAAAAAATATAGTCAAGCACATAGAATCACACATGCATGGGTATTACCCTTGACTTCGAAAATAACCAAGGATAATTTTCATCATCGGGTGATGGCTAGATGAATGCAAAACTCAACATATAACAACAACACACAAAAACATAAACACACATGCAATACGGAAAACGATAATATAAACTAACATACTACTTACTATACATCACCTCCGAACTCAAAATGGACAGTGTCCTCAGCGAACCCAATCATCATTTTCAACATATATGAAATTAAAATATGCTAACGAAGGGTGTTTAGAACACTTACCTGGAAGGCGAGAGGATCTCGCCTCCGAATCAAGTTTGATCAGATGGATAAAAAAGAATTGCTTGGGTTGCCTCCCAAGAAGCACGTGGTTTAATGTCCTCGGCCCGACATTCAGAATACCCTCAAGATTGGCGAGATTTTGCTTTGGATGGCTCGATCTTTCAACGAAATACCTCACCGGCTTATATGCTTGGCTAAGCACAATAAACGGCTTGGAATCCCGTCGAAAGGGATGCATCAATACCCGTCAATCTAACATCAGCAAGTACCCTGCACAAGAAATAAAAACAAAACAAAACTACAAACAAAAATTATATTCAAAATAAATGCCTAAAGTAAAATTAAGTCATTTACACACAATATCAATAATAACAGCTTCGCCAATTCCCGGTAACGGCGCTAAAAACTTGGTGCGTTGACGGGACTAGAATACGATACACTTGCTTCTCCTATCTAAAACTTAAGTCCTGAGCAGTTACCACGTTTCTCCGACAATAACATCAAAACAATTCCCGGCAACGGCGCCAAAAACTTGGTAGGGCGTAAAATGCGCCGCTACTTACACTAGCAAGTATACGAGGTCTAAGTTTTAGTATAGTGTGATCGTTAAGATTGGATTATCGCATTTACAGGGATTGGTGTCGTTACTATCGAATACCGCATTTGTCGTGATCTAATTTTATCTAGGAGAAAAACAAATGTATTTAATTAATTAAACTAATACTAGTATAACCTAAATTAACTACACTAATATTCTAATATGTTTTAGGGTGAAGCATTGCCTAGGGATTAACGTGTTTACAAATACGTGTTCAATTCCGATTTACTCATGTTTACGTTGTTCGACCTATTTGACAACCTCGGTACGTAAACTCCACTGCCACCTCTTTCGAGTGTAAGACGGGGGAATACATGACTTCGAGTCAACAAAGAAGTCCCCCTCAATGTCTTAATGACCCTAGGTCACGTGAGTCTCGCCCAGCGTCATTGATTGTATACAATCCAACTCTCTCTTGAGTTATTGAATCGTCGCGTTGTATTTACCCTTTCGACAATCTCAGTTCTAAAACTCCTTCGCCACCTCTCCTGAGTGTAAGACGAGGGATATAACACAACTTTGAGTCAACGAAGAAGTCCCCCTCAACGTCTTAACGACCCTAGGTAGCGTGTGTCTTGCCCCACATCATCGATTGTCCACGATTCAAACCCCGACCGGGTTATAGAATCGTGGCGTTTGTTTACCCTAATCCGAATCCGAGGTTTATCAAAACCCTGTATTCTCTATTTATCAATCCAAGCATAATAAACAAACAATACAATAAATACAATCAAACTACGAAGAACAAAATAAACGCAATACTGAAATCATCCAAACAACGTATTTATAAATTTATTGTTAATCCCTACTACAATCCATATTTAACTCGAGGTCATAGCCGCATACACAATAAAATAACGAGCTAAACATGCTCACATGATCCTAAGATAAAGAAATAATGAAAAACAATCGAAGAACTTAGTCTCGTCCGAAGATAAACCGCTAAGAATACTCAACGATCGATTCGCCGTTTTCTCCACTTCAGGATATGAGCTCCACCTCTAAAATTCCTAAATATACCCTTAGATATAGCCTAAGGGGCTCAAAAATCTATGGGGGCCAGCGAGTCATCGGCCAAGGGGGAGGAGAGGGGGTATTTATAGCAAAAATATCTCAAAAATATCTAAAAATATCTCAAGACTGTGCAGGGAAAATCCGCCTAGTCGGTGGATTCTTCGCCTAGGAGGAGTTGGGTCAGTTCGGTCTGATCGCCTAGGCGGTGAAGTAAGCGGTGGATTGGGAGAACATTCTGCTGGATTTTCGCCTAGGCGAAGGAACTTCGCCTAAGCGAGCGGCTGTCAGTAGCCCATCTTCGTCTTCTGCTGGATTTTTGCCTAGGCAATGGAATTTTCGCCTAGCGGTCGTCCGTCAGTAATATTTTTCTCTTTCTCAGCTTCTTCACCGCTTAGGCGGTGGTTTGGACGCCTAAGCGGTGAGCCTGTTTCATCTTTTAGCCTCCGAGCTTGTTTATCCACCGTAACTTCAAACCGCTCTGGTTCAATCTCATCGTTTTAGCTCTGGTTTCCTATCTTTTTGCCCCCACACCTCTGATTTATACAAAAAGATAAAAACTAATTGAAACATAATAAAAATACTATAAATGTATTCGAAAACTAACTAATTTAGATTGGAAATAGATAGGTTTTTCACACCTATCATGGGCCAAACCCATATAATACATGAACACCCCCCTCAAACTCAAGGCAGTAAGTGAGAGGTGAACTTGAGTTTGGAAACCAGAGAGTGAAAGCGTCTGGGTGATTGAGCCTTAGTGAAAATGTCTGCTGTCTGATCGGTTGAACTGGCGGATTGTAGACAAACCGTATTTTGGAAAATGTGATGACGGATGAAGTGGAAATCAGTTTCGATGTGTTTTGTACGCTCGTGGAATACATTATTCTGAGTGATCTGAATAGCACTCCTGTTGTCACAGTGTAGGGTAGTGGCAACAAGAGAAGAGATGCCCATGTCAGCGAGGAGCCATTGAAGCCGGAGAAGTTCTTGAGTTGCATCAGCCATGGCATGATATTCAGCTTCAATACTAGAGAGAGCAACTACAGTTTGTTTCTTACTACGCAAGGAAATGAGAGAATTGCCCCCCCCAAAAAAAAAACAGTAACCAGTGGTTGAACGTCTATCGGTGGGGTCTCCAGCCCAATCGGCATCAGAATAAGTTTGTAAGACGGAAGCAGACTGAGCTGAGAAATGAAGCCCATAAAATAAAGTACCCTTGACATACCAAAGAATGCCAAGAACAACCGAGGAATGGGTGGTCCGAGGAACGGACAAGAACTGGCTGACCTAACGAACATCATAGGCAATGTTAGGGCGAGTGACAGTGAGGTATACAAGACTTCCAACCAGTTGGTAATATAGAGTGGCATCCTGAAGAGGTGAACCATCAAGTGGGGTAAGTTTGACATTCGGCCTGAGAGGAGTAGTGGCAGTGGTTGAGTCAGTGATCCCAGTCTTGGAAAAGAGATCCGAGGCATATTTAGCCTGAGAGAGAAAATATCCATTAAAACCCGATGAGACTTCAAGACAAAGAAAATAGGTGAGCACGCTAAGGTCTTTCATCTTGAATTGGCCACTTAGAAACGTTTTGAGTTCAGAAATGCCGCGTATATCATCTCCAGTGATAACCATATCGTCCATGTATGGTAAAAGAAAGATAATACTATTGGTAGTATGACAAATAAATAGAGCCGAATCATGAGCACTAGGTGTAAACCGAAACTGATGAATAGTAGTATTGAATTTTGCAAACTAGGCACGTGGAGCTTATTTCAAACCATATAAAGCCTGACGAAGGCGACAAACTTTATTTTGAGGAGCAGTCAGGCCAAGAGGGCTATGCATATATACTTCCTCAAGAAGATCACCATTTAGAAATATATTTTTGACATCCATTTGAAAAATAGTCAATTTTCAAATGGTGGCGACGGCAAGAATTGTACGGACAGATGTTAGCTTCGCCACCGGAGCAAACGTCTCTTCATAGTCAATACCATATTTCTGAGCAAATCTCTTGGCAATAAGTTGGACTTTATATCGTTCAATAGAGTCATCAGAAAACATCTTGATCTTAAACCACCATTTGTACCCAATATGAGTTTTTCTAGGGGGCAGATCTACAATATCCCAGGTATGAGTTTTGGCGAGGGCCTGAAGTTCTTCGTCCATTGCTTTCTGCCAAAGAGGATTAGTACTAACCTCCTTATAGGATTGAGGGTTATGCAGATGAAGTATAGTGAAAAAATAATGAAAATCATAAAGGTAATGTGGAGGATGAGTTACTTTGGTAGAGTGGCAAGGATGATTTGAGGCGTGGGTGTTAACGGAAGGCGGTACATGATCATCGACCACAGGAGAAGTCTTAGGCATGGTCACTGAAGTTGGAGTGGATTCAGTTGGTGGGTCTGGGATGGACTCAGCATAAGATGTAGGGCTAGGCACAACTGGTGGTGTTAGAGTAGACTCAACAACAACTAGAATTATATCATCTAGAAATAACTTAATGGATGGATCAGTAAAGAATCTGGAGTTGGTGAGGGTTAACATGTCAACTGACCGTAAGGAAAAAAACATTTGATGTTCCTAAAAGATGACACGTCGCGAGATACGAAGAGTTTTAGAAATGGGATCCCAGCACCGATACCCTTTATGTTCGATGCCATATCCAAGAAAACAATACAGATGAGCCCTTGGTTCCAGTTTGTTGTGTTCATGTGGTTTGAGAAGAACAAAACAGGTACAACTAAAGACTCTGAGTTCAGAATAATCAGGAGTTTTATCGAAAAGACGTTCAAATGGAGATTGATTTAGGATTGTAGTGGAAGGGACACGGTTTATTGTGTAGACGATTGTGAAGACAGCCTCACCCCAAAAGCGCTAAGGACACGATGAAGAAATGAAGAGAGCACGAATTGTGTCAAGAATATGCCTATGTTTACGTTTGGCTCGTCCATTTTGTTGCAATGTACTAGAACACGAGCGATGGGGGAGCGTGCCATTTTTACGAAGCAGGTTAAGAAAAATACGACCTTTGTATTCCATTGCATTATCTGGGCGAAAAACTTTGATATGTATAGAAAATTGGGTTTGAACCATAGAAGAAAACTCAGAATGTATTTGGAATAGTTCGGATCGATGTTTCATAAGAAACAACTATGTATATTGAGAGTAGTCGTCCACAAAGATAACAAAGTAACGAAGGCTACCCATCGAGGCATGAGGAGAAGGCCCCCAAATATCAGAATGAATTAGATCAAAGGGTGCAAGGGAAATAGACTGACTCTCTTTGAAAGGTAAGACTGGTTGTTTGGCAAGTTGGCAATGGATACATTTGAAGGACTCATGTTGAATTGAACTTAACTGGCCACTAGAGAGAAGTGATTTGAGTTGGCTACATGAAGTGTGGCCTAACCGAGCATGCTAAAGTTGGGATGGTGAGAGAGACACTGGTGGTTGTGGAGATAAGGATGAGGAAGATGATACTAGTGGTAGTGGTGAGGTTGCATAGGTTGATGAAGTGATATTTGGTTGGGGTGATGGTGGAGTTGGAGATGGAAGGTGTAAACTGGTAAGTTCAAATAGGTGTCCAACCTTACGACCAGTTCCAAGAGTTTCTCCTGTCCGAGGATCCTGTACACGACAACCACTAATAGAAAATATGACTTCAAATCCAAATTTACAAAATTACCCAACAGACAAGAGATTTAAGGTGAGTTTTGGAATAAAAAACGTGTCAAGAATATAAAGATGAGAAGTAGAAACCTGACCAGTATGTGTAACAGACATTTAAGAACCATCAGCTGTATGAATACTAGGGATATTCATTGCGGATAGTTTGGTTGAAAAAATGTTGAGATTAGATGTCATGTGATTACAACAGGTAGAATCAAAGAACCAAGAGGAATTACCTGTAGTAAGTGAGAGAGCAGGGGACAAATTTGTACCAATACCAATTTTGGAGAAGATATGAAGGAAGAATTAGGCCAAATCTGCAATAGACATGGTGACAGTAGAGGAGGTAGGGTCTGAACCCTATTTGGTATTGAAAATGAGCGAAGAACCCATAGACATTGTTATTGAACTTAGAGAAGCTGTTGTCACGGATGGATTCAGAATGTCAATTATTCATGAACCGGTATTGAATCTTTAAGGATCGGGTGAAAATAGAGTGAACCGGCGTAGGAACCACACGGATATAACAAAAAACATATTATATGAGTCTCAAATCACAAAACAGAGGCCGAAAACAGAATCAGAATGCCGAAAAACCTCAGGAATCGGTCCAAATTTGAAGAAAACTGGTCTAAAAATTGCCGAACCGGTCCAAGAAAAATTTCACAAATAAACTGATGACGTGGCAGAGATTTGATGATTGGACTCTGACGTGGCGGTGGTCAACGCTGGTTAATGATGACGTGGCAATAAATTTCTGCACGGTGCTGACGTGTTAGCTGATGTGGATGGTGACGTGGAAGCAATGTGATACTTACGTAGTGCTGACGTGGCTAGGGTCAACGTTGATGTGGTTGAAGTCAGCGCTGACGTGGTGCTTGCGTAGCGGCTGATGTGGCAGAGTACTGCAAGTGGCGCGTGGATCTAACGCGCAGTTACTCCGAAGGCGCATGACTTATCGGATGGATTTGATTTTTGCGTCGTTGGAATCGTCTCGTTGAGACGATTCCGATGGTATATTGCAAGGTGGATTTGGAGCCTTGGTGGAGGCGATAGAGCCCAAAATCCGAGACGACGAAAGGTGGTGGCGCTGCTGGCTGTTGGAGGCACGTGAGGGCGCAACTAGACTTTGATGGTGGTGATTTTGATGGTGTTGTGTTTATCTCTGCAAGATGAAAACGGTGGTATGATGATTGTTGATACCGGATTAGAAATGAAACCTACAGTAGAGATGAAAGTCTCGGGAGAATAAGGGCGGCGGCAGCAGCGTTAGTGTTGCAATTTTTTTTTTATTAAGAATAGGTTCAGGTAAAACTTACTCTTGATACCATGTTAAGATAATTGAGAAGTGAAAAAAGAATCATGAATTGATATTATGAAAAGTTATACAAGTATAATACAATGATATACATATATTTATAGAGAAAGTAGGGGATAGGATTTTGTCCTAATGGGTCACGGGGGCCTAGCTCATATATTATATTAACAATATAGATCTAGAAGCTCCCAATATTTGAATTCGTAGTCTTTAATTTTACTAGCCTTTTCATATGTGCAAAATATATATTTTTTTTGTTAAAAGCAAAAAGCAATTTAGAAACGTTTATTAGATGTTCCATTGAGTTTTGACGTTTTCCCTATCTCAAATTAACAAACTTTATGAAATGTCTCAAATTAACAAACTTTATGAAATGTTTATTTAATAAAATAATAATTTAATTTAATATAATTTAGGAGATAGTAATTTTTAATGAGGTTGAAAAATACTCTATTTTGGTGAGTTTTTGTATTTTTTTTTATCAAATAATACGTGGCTTATTCAATTTCTTTTTTTTAGTTATATATATATATATATATATATATATATATTTTAATTAATGCAAAAATATATAATTAATTTTTCTGGTGAACATTTTAAATTACTGAAAAAAATAACTATGTTTAAAAAAATATTTTTGACAAAATAAAAATAAAAATGGACAATCGGTGGAAAATCCTCTATCTAAATTCTAATTGATCAAAAGTCCTATATGTGATAAAAACTTTTGATTTAGTCCCATCTGTTTTAAAAAGGCGAAAACTTTACTCACATGATAGTTACGCGTTAGTTACATATAACTACTTTCTGTGTAATATTATTGTATTAGTTACAAGTAACGAATTTTTATTTTTATTTTTTACAGTTATATATTCCAATAATATGCAACTTTTTAGTTACATATCTCTGATATGTAATTAAAAAGTTTGATATTTTTCAATTACATGTCTCAATAATATGTAATTTTTTAGTTACATATCTCTGATATGTAATTAAAAAATTTGATATTTTTCAGTAACGTTACAAAATATTATACATATATATATGTAATTGTAACATGTAACTAGCATTATATAAGTACATGTAACTAAAAATGCCCAAATATGTGTGAAAAATAACAATTATAAAAGTGTAACTAGCATTAGTTACATGTAACATAATTCACTATAAAAATCGAATGTACTCACTAAAAGGCTCTCTAAAATACCTATAATATCCCTACAATTCCTGCAATGCGGGACTAAAACACAAGTGGAATTTAATTTAAAGGATTAAATCAAAACCTAATAACACAAAAAGACTTTTCATCAATTAAACTTAAAAAAAGAGATTTTTCACCGAATTTCCCAATTTTTTTTCCGGTCCATTATAGATTAATTAAATTAAAATTTATTAGACTTGTAAAAATTGATAAAATTAATCATAATTTGTGGTTATTTATTTGTTGTTTTATACTAGTAAAAGTTAATTTTGTAGAAATGCTTTTATAATTATTTATGTAATGTAATTTTTAATAGTATATTTATTTTCGATATTTATAAAACGTTGTTACTTAATAAATTCATACATTTGTTTTGGAATATTACTACCAAAGTAACCATGTATTTCATGCTTCATATTATAATTTTTTTTAAGTTCGAGCAATCCACGGGTTTAAACTAATAATAATGAATTATAATAGCAAGTCTAAAATAGTACTACTTAATTATAATAACCTATACGGGTTGATCAAAACTTAATTTAATTGAATTATTAAGTTAAATAAATATTAACGCCAGGTACACCTTCAATAATTATGGAAAGTGGGCCCATAATCTTCATGACCAAATTATTGTCAAACCTAAATCTTAATCTTGTCGCTAATAATAATTAAGAATAATTACTAAACAATTCACATATTGAAAGCCACTAATCAACATGCTATTAAAAAAAAAAAATTACTTTCCAAAGAATTGAGATTCATGGGATAATATTAGGTTTTGTTTGGGTAAGAGATTTAGGGGAGATATTTGATTTGGGTAAGGAATTTCAGATTTTTTTTTTTTTGACAAATATTTTATTTGAGTATTTATGAGAAAAAAATTGTAAAATCCTTTCAATTAAAAAATAGTGATTAATGAGGGATATGAAAACCCTTTCAAACTAAGTGTCATTTACAAATCCCTCCAAGAAGGAATTTCAGATTTGGCCGTCGCCAACCACCTCCGTCCGCCGGCCACCCCCGACCACCTCTGTCCGCTGGCCACCGTTCCATGCCGCCACCACCACCACTGCCAGCAACCAGCGATCACCTCCGTTTTCCGACCATCGTCGCCGACCACTCCCACTATCAACCCCATAGTGGTGATGGTGGTTATCCAAAAAAATAAATTATAAAATTATACGATCAAATTTTTCGCTTAAAATAATTATCTAAATAAGAGATTTGTAAATGATGAGATTTCAAGATTCAAGATTTTAAAATCACTTTATTTAAAAATATGTTAAATTTGTCAAATTGCTTGTACAAACGCAACCTTATGATTCTTATGGCACTGTGACACTCTAAATTATTTTTATCTCCGACAAATCAAGGGAATTTTAAAAGATAAAATAATATATCAATTTTTTTTATTTACTAAAAAAGGGGAAAAAAAAAGAAAAGAAAAAAAATTGCACTCATTATTATCCTAAACAGACCTACCATTATATTATCTTATTTTTATCTCGAGTTTCAAATTTCGAATTTACATCACTTTATTTATAATATTATTATGCTTATTAAAATAATTAATTATTTATGAAGGGTATTTTAAAAAATTCCAAATAATATCACCAGTAGAAAGAAGTGCACGTGTAATGCATGTGATCTCAACAAAGATAAACTGGAGTACGCCCTTAAGTTCGGATTCAAAACCATTAGCAATGAAACTGAGTATAAAGACTTTAGCACGTGTGTTGGTTTGTGCTCTGTTCAGCATTGCCGTTGCTGTGGTATGTGAGTCGTCGACGGTGACCGGCTGTGTGTTTTTTGAAAATGAAACAGGTGGGGCGTGTGTGTGTTTTCTGAAAATGAAATAGGTGGGTGGGTGTGTGTTCTACTGCTATGGAAGTGTGTGTGGGTGGTTCCGGTTGTAGGTAAGTTGCCGGGGTGGGTAGAGAGAGAAAGGAGTTCGGTTCGGCGGTGTGGGCTGTCCGTCGATAGGTGATCGGCTCTGGGTGGTTGGTCGGCTGTGTGGGCGGAGGTGGTGGATCGTTGTGATATGGGTGTGCGTTCGGACTGGTAACGGCGGGAGTGTGGTTCGTTCAGCGTCGTCGGCTCGGCTCCGTCGTGGGTATGTGTTGCCGGAACTTTCTGGCGGTATCTCGTTTACCGTAGTGTAGGTGTAGGGTCGTTCGATCGGCCGGCAGAGGGGTAAAAGAGGGAGACGTGATCAGAGTTCTGTGTCGGCGGCTGAGGGAGGATCGGACCAGACGCAGAAACGAAGGACCGGACGCAGAAACGAAGAAGAAGAAGAAAAGAAAAAAGAAAGAAAAGAAAAGGGAAAAAAACAAAAAAAAAAAAAAACAAAAAAAGGGGGAATTGCAGAAACCACCCCAGGAGAATCCAAAACTCATCTCATGATCGCCAAACGTTTCGAAAACATGTGAAACTCCAATCGATTATTAATTCTCGTTAAATTAAATTTTATTTAGTGTTACAAATCCTAAAATCATAATAATTTTGTGACGATTAATTAATTTTAAGTGTGTAGTACATAAAATTAGTAACGATTCGGAATATAGGGTCCGCATTGCATAATTAGGATGTTTCCGATAAGATATTAATTTAGAATCTGCCACTATTAGGTTCGCAGGCACTGGCGTCCAGATAAAGTGCGGTCAGTGTCAGTTTTGCAAACGGATATTGAGGTGAGTGTACTGTCTTCTTGCCAAACTATTTTTCTATGTATATATATGACGAAATATGTGATTATTTAAACTGTATGAATTTATAAATGATATGGATCAAGCAGGATTTGAATGAGTTGGTAAACTGAATTTCGATAGTTTTAAAAAAGAAGCTGAAAATGAATTTCCACTGGATTTGGTGAAATTAGACAGTGTTTCTAAAAAGAGAATAGGAAACATCGATTTTTCTAAAAATACCTGGTTTTATAAAAGAGATAAATGGTGGAAAAGTGGTTTTGATAACATCGGACGTTTTCTTTAAAAGAAGATATGAAATATGATTTTTGAATTTAAAAGCTGGTTTTGAGAAAAGTGGTAGACGTGGTGATTTGATGATGTTGACGATATTTATTGAGTTGTGATTCGACGATGCTGTAGTTGATTTGACTATGCCCTAGTATTTATCTGTATCAGTAGAGTGAGATTATCCGTTTCGGCGGAGTGATGTTATCCGCTACGGCGGAGTGATATTTATCTGCTTCGGCAGAGTGATGTTAGACGTTTATACTGCGCAGTGATTATCCGCTTCGGCGGAGTGATGGGTGTTCGTAGGAAGGCATATCCTACGGATGGTACGGTACCGTTGCAAACTCCCGATCGTGAGGTTAAAACGATCACTAGGACTGGCCAGTGTGTGTGTGTTGGAGGTGTGTGTTTGAGATTGGTGCTTAGGATGTGGTGTTTCACATATATTGGTTGATTTGATATTATTTATTATGATGATTGGTAGGATTTTATACTAGATAGAACTTATCTATATTGCTTTATTGTCATTACTTATATACTTATGCTTGATCCATACTAGATTGTGGAAATATTTGAAAAATATTAATATTTTCCAAATGTTTTACTAAGAAGGCAGTACACTCGTAGGTACAACGGCTAGGAGTCGGTCCCCTACTGGCACTAGGTAGAGCTATGTGATGGGGTCTTGTGGATGATTAAGAGAAGCTGTCAGAGGCAAATCTAAGAGGGTTCAGGGATAAATACTTTTAGTTAGAAAAAACTTCGGGCCGGGTGTGCCCTCATAATAAGTGTTTGTATTATACAGTGGGTGTATATTGTCATATTTATTAGGTTGTTTGGTTTTTGGTGATGTCATGCTGTAGTCACGCCCGCCTCGGGATGATGGGAGTCCGGGATGGGTTGTGACATCCAATGGTCTAGAGTCCCTTGATTCGTGTGCCGGATGTGACAATTGGACACGTGTCAACATTCCAGAGGCCCTCCCCTTATGCAAACAACAAACACAGAGCATTGGGTATCTGTACTCGTGGGTGACCACTCGGGTCGCTCCACATTGTCGAAGATTGGCATGAAGTACAACAACCTCTAATACAAGCACCTCGGAGAGTGCAAGCAACTGATGAGGGTTATTTTCACTGAGCACCCAGACAACTCACAACGTGGCATGTGTTAGGGTAGTGATGCGCCCCGATTTTCCAAAAAGGAAAAATAATAATAAATAATAATTAAGTTGAAGGATAGGGTTTTTTTTAAAGCGCCAGTTTTCTCAAAAAATATACTTATACCGTTTTAAAAATAAGGAGTCGCCACCTAGCATTAGGTTTAAATAGTGTGTTAGGTCACCAAATTTTTAAAAAATAATTTAAAAGGCCTAAGTAAAAAATTGATTAAAAAAAAACACGATCAAACCAAAAATTCATTTAAAGGCTCGGGGGTCGATTACGCTCGGGGATGGTGTTAGGCACCCCAAGACGCCCATTCAAAAATAGTACCTTATGTCAAATTAAGTCCAATTAGTTTAGTCCGAGTGTTTTGTTTTATTTTGAAATCATTTCCATCTTATAAAATCTTTTTGATATTTTCACAAATAAAGTGAGACAAGTTTTTGAATTTTTTGGAATATTCCCCCAGTATAATCTCTTATCGAATATTAAAGATTCGACAAGGATGGTCCCCGGGGGTTTATGTATGTTTTCGAGAGACTTCTTTAATTTAAATAGGCAAACTAAAATAGATGAATGAGATTGGAAATATGAATGCAAAACTAATATCTAAATAAATTTTATTTTTTATGCAAAAGTGACTAATAAAAAAACTAAATGATTTAATTTAAATATGTCAATGCAAACTGATATGAATATGGGAATCGAATAGGAAACACTAAGTGAATTAACGTGATTATGCGTGACAATGATTTAATTAAAAAATATAAGTAGTGCACATGTCATAACTACATGTGAAAAGTAGCGTGGATTCGAGAAAAAAAAAAAATAAAAAATAAAAACTATATGTATGAAAAGTATAAGTGGTGAAAGTGTCCTAAACATACCGTCTAAATGATACAAGAAATAAATATGTTAAGTGGATGCAAAAAAAGTCTACTTTGAGTTTGCCTGATTAATTTAAAGAAATCCTGTTTTGAAATTCCCTCAAATTCTATGGATAAGAGAATCGAGAGAGGTTCGCGGAAACAATTTAGTTGAAATTAATCTTTTCGATACTTAAAAGAAATTCCACAAAAAAATTACCAAGGGAAGAGATTTCCTAAAAAATATTCATTTCTAAATTCCACTTGAGTCAGAGAATGGAAATGAAGTCACGGAAAATTCTCCCATGATTTATCAAAACGTTGGATTCGCCTTAAGGTTCGTAAAGATTAATTCCTATAAACAAAAATTTTATTTTTTTTGGATTTTATTTTTTATTTTATTTTTAGGATTTTGATAACAAGAATAAAAAAAATAAACAATAAAACATTCTTCATATAACGTTCGGGGATTAAGTTTAAACACAAGAAACTCATCCCGACGTTTTCATCGGATCATCAAATGACTTATTTTTTTTTATTTTTTTTTATGAATTTATAAGCAAAATAAAATAAAAAATAAAAAATACAAAAAATAAAAAAATAGAGCGAGATGGTGTCTTCGTCTAAACGCTAAAATGTTCAGATTGAGAATAAGGAACCTCATCCCGGCGTTTTTCATCGAGCACTGGATAATTAAATAAATAAAACTTGCAGGAATTTGAATTGCAAAGATAATAAAATAAAGTTGAAAAAAGAATTAAGATCAGAAAACATACCTGTTCTAAGCCAAAAAATCCCTATGCTCGGGCTTTTCTCTCGCGCAGACACTTTCCTGAAAAGGTTTATGATGAGAATCACTCTCTAAGAATTTTTTTCTCTCAATTTCTGAATGAATCAATTAGAAAGAGGAGATTCCTATTTATAGGAGAAGATGAGATGTAAAAACCACTTAGGAAACCCTAAAAACTAGGTCTGGCCGCCTAAACCCAGTCGAAATTGGACTGGGAAAGGGTAAAATTGAGAAAAAAGAAAAAATCGCGTTCTAGGGTTGCGGGCGCATGTAATCACGCGCCCAATCACCGTCTTTGCCGAAGACGCCACGTGGCAATGGCCAATTGGCTAATTCCTCTATTATTTTATCTTTCTTATGCATATACACACATGTGGAAAGCAGGTGGGACCCTTTATCTTCTTTTGATTTTTTTTTTCTCTCTCTTTATCTCATTTTGGCTCTCTTTCCTCTCTCTCTCTCTCTCTCTCTCTCTCTCTTCTCTCTTCTCTTTCTCTCCTTATCTCTCTCACGGTTTGGACAAAAAAAAAAAACCACACTATCTCTCTTCTCTCTCTTTCTCTCACGGTTTGGACCCCCAAAAAAAGGCCACTCTCGTTCTCTCTCTTTTATCTTATTCCATTTTACTCTCTCTTTTCTTGTTTCTTTTAATTTCAACCCTTTTTTCTTATTCAATTTCAAACCCCAATTTCTTTCTTCTTTCAATTTCATCCATTTTTCTTCTTTCAATTTATTTATTTTTTATTTTTTGTATTTTATATTTTTGAAAATAAATGAAATAAAAACAAAGTTAAACAATACAAAATCAACTAAAAATAAAACATAAAATTTTTGCGGGGCGATCAAAATACCGTGTCAACAACTGTCACTCTTTGTCATGTGAGTTCCATTTACTTGACAAAGACAAAAGACCATGTTATTTTGATCGTCCTATTTTCTGAATTTTCAAAATGCATTTTTCAACGACAGAACAAATAAAATAAAATAACTCATGACGATACTCATGACGAACAAATATCCGTTTAGATGATCGTTTAGAGTAATAAAAGAATGACTCATGACGATACTCATAACGAACAAGTGTCCGTTTAGAGGATCGTTTAGAGTAATAAAAAGAAAAGACTCGTGACAAACAAGTGTTCGTTTAGAGGATCGTTTAGAGGAATAAAAAAGAGACTCATGACGATACTCATGATGAACAAATGTCCGTTTAGAGAATTGTTTAGAGTAATAAAAAGAAAAGACTTATGACGAACAAATGTCCGTTTAGAGGATCATTTAGAGTAATGAAAAAAAAGACTCATGACGATACTCATGATGGACAAATGTCCGTTTAGAGGATCATTTAAAGTAATAAAAGAATGACTCATAACGATACTCATGACGAATAATTGTCCGTTTAGAGGATCGTTTAGAGTAATGAAAAAAGAGACTTATAACGATACTCATGACGAACAATTGTCCGCTTAGAGGATCGTTTAGAGTAATGAAAAAAGAGACTCATGATGAACAATTGTCCGTTTAGAGGATCGTTTAGAGTAATGAAAAAAGAGACTCATGACGATACTCATAACGAACAAATTGTCCGTTTAGAAGATCGCTTAGAGTAATGAAAAAAAAGATTCATGACGATACTCATAACAAACAAACGTCCGTTTAGAGGATCGTTTAGAGTAATAAAAAAAAGACTTATGACGAACAAGCATCCGTTTAGAGGATTGTTTAGAGTGATAGAAAATTGATCAAGCCCTAGCCCTCTTGGCTGAGGGACAAAAAAAAGTCCAGAGATATAAAATATGCCCCAGCTTGTGGTTGGGTAAAAATGAGAGAGCAAAGATATAAAATGTGCCCCAGTCTTCGGTCGGGGCTGACTCTCAGATGAACGAACCTTTACAGGTTGCTTACGTACCTTAGCATTACGCCGAGGATCAGATTTAGCATAATTCACTGAACGCCCCTTTTAGGGCAAAATGCATACCTGGATGCTCATTTAGAGTTTCTAAATTTTCAGTAATAAGAGTCTCTAATTTGAGTCAGAAGGTAAGAATTCCTAGTGATAGGGAAATCCATACTTCCAGTCCCTTTGAGATCCTTGTACCTGTTCTAGAAAAACACATGCAACACAAAAATTTAGTTTGAAAAACTTGTCACATTTGACGACTCACAATTCTGTTCTCCCCTTTCGACCGTAATTGCTTCGGGTGATGGCGCTTGGATCAGAATAGTATCGGGAGATTTTTCCATTTGAATTTAGAGGCCTCGCTGTCCCACTCAGGGCCCGACATGCCTCGGGTGATTCGATAAAACTTTTTTTTTTAACTTCTGAGATTTTGCTTTTCAACTCATGGGAGGGTCTAACATACTTCATCAAGGTCTCCTTAGCTTGCTCGACTAAATTCTTGTCTTTTCAAATTTCTAGGTGATTCGATGCTTGGGGTTCTAATACTCCTGCATGCTCTGTGTTTTCTCAAGTCTTGCAAAATTGATTTAGTCCAAAAATGGGTAAATGTAAAAAATTACTAAAATGAGTACCTTCAATACCTGCTATAATTTTCTATGAGATATTGAGTCGAATTGCAGAGGAATACGGTTCCAATACATTTCTAGACCATGACCAATGTGTCTTTTCACAAATTCTAATTCCATTCAAATTCATCAAGTTCTGGTTCCAAAAAATGTCATTTACCCGCCAATTTGGACCGAGGCGGAAATCTTGAACAAATCAATCTATCATCTTTCTTTCCTCTTCAAATCTCTTCCACATTTGCAGCAACGCTTCTTGCTCGGTTACCCCACTTTTCGTTTTTTTTTTTTTTTTAAATAAATGATCAAACTTACAATGGTTCAGGGGTAACTGAGCTTATCAATGAACTTGATTTCTTTGCGAATTGAGACTTTCTTGCAACATTTGAGAGTTTCTTCGTTGGGTAACTCAAATAGCAGGTGAACCAAGATATTTACACCAAGTTTTATCAATCACTAAAGAACCACCGGAGACGGCTTGACCAGCTTGCAGTAACAGATCAAAGTATCATTAGGGCAATGAAAGCTAATCTTGATTTTTGAATCCTCTAAGACTCTGGAATTACTGTCAAATTTGGTTAGGGGCCTTCTGGATCTCACTATTGTTTTGGCTAAACATAATCTTCCTTTGTTTCTAGTCCCATTGGATTGTGGTTTAGCTTTATATTGAAATCATATACTCGCATCCTCGCCTAGTCACATCACATACAACATATGTAGGCAATTTTGGGTACTTGAAAGAGTAAAATTCAAATATTAGACCACAGTTTTGGATAAACAAAATTGCATTATTGAAATTTAAAAAGTCGTTACAGAGCAAATCTTTTTTCATCCAAAAGACCAACATGATGGAAAGGTGAGTACATGAAGATGTCCCAATTTTATCAAAACACCTATTAAATTGAAAGTAAACAAAAACCCCAGTTTTGCAGCATTTAGATTTTTTTAAATCAAGTCTCAAACACATGACCCACTCTCATCTCTGCCAATGTTTTGGTAAAGATTAACTTCACCACTCCTTGAAGGTGCATGGTTAGGCAGCGGATTCTGTTGATAGTTTGGTGCACCAATCTCAGGCGTTTTAGGAAACGTGATGGCTCCTATCCGTATGAACTACTGGATCTTGTCCTTTAGGTGAAAGCACTGCTCGGTCGCATGTCATCTGGTTCCTGAGTGGTATTCACAGAAAGCATTTGAAGAAGCTGCTTTACTCCCAGGCTTAAGTTCGTATGATGGAAGGGGTGTCAGCATCTCCTGCTTCAAACAACTTCGATATAGCTCGGTAATTGAGACCGGAAGGTCTAGTGGTTCCTTGTCATCTGCAAATTTTCCCCAGTAGCACGAGGTAGATAACCTTGGTGGTATTTGGTCCTTGGCATCAGGATATGGTTAGGAATTTGAGGTGGAGGGTTTCGAGTTTGGTTGATATGTATTGTAAGATGGTGCTTGGTAGGCTTGGGGATAATATTAGGGAGTGTGGTTTTGGTAAGGAGGAGGTACGTTCTGGTAATAGCGGGGATGACTTTGGGAATAGGATTGGTTCTAGCAGTAATATTGGTTTTAGCGATTTTGAGGAGGTAGTTGTAATATTGGTTGTTTTGGTTCGGGTAGTTTTGGGGATATGAAGCTTGGGGATAGTTCTGGTGATGGGTTTTCTGGGAAGAAACGACAACAACTACCTTATTCTTCTTCTTCTTTGGTGGGGCTGACTTCTTAGTCGGATTGGGCGAGGCCCCTTTAATCTTTTCGCTTCTTATTCCCTCTTCTATCACCTCGGTTTGTTTAATTGCATCGCCGAAAGAAATCACTGCTATGCTCGATAGAGCGCGATAGAATGACGACATCTGGATTGATTTGAATATCTCTAACTGAGCCTTCTCGTTCAGCTTGGGGATAACTTTGGCAGCCTCCTCTCTCCAGCAGGCAGTATACCTCCGGAAACTCTCATATTTCTTCTTCAGTATCTGGTAGAGGGTATTACGATCCAGCGCAACATCCTTATTGTATACATACTGCTCACAGAAGGCTTATACTATATTCTCGAATGTTTTAATCTACGCCAAGTCCAAGGTCATGTACCAGCTTAGAGCCAATCCTTTTAATGATCATTGGAACATCTTTAGGCAAAGGTCTTCATTCCGAGCATAAATTCCCAACTCCTCCTTGTAGATGCTGACATGCCACTCTGGGGGGCCAGTTCTGTCATACTTAATGAACTCCAGAACTACGAAGTTTTCTGGATACACTAACTGGGGTGGTGTTGACAACTCCTTGTATGCTGCTTTCTGGATGGCTTCTCCATTTTCAATTTTTCTATGGTTTTCTCTAACTCCTCCATTTTCAGAACCTAGGCTGGAGCAACGACCCTCTCTGGGAGAATGAAGATCTGTGGTGCGGTGAGAGCCGAGCCTTCTGGTGAGGCCTGATAGACATTCCCTTGGATGGGATATGTCGACGCTCTATAGGCGAAAGGCTGAGGGCCTATCTGGGGTTCGAAGTAGACTAGAATTGCAAAGTTTGGGCCGACGTGGTTCGAATTCGGCACTGAGTTCTCCATCCTGACATTTGGAGGATTTTTATTTGGTGATTTAATCACAAGAGTTCCACTAGAAGGAGGAATAGGCACTTCCTAAGGTCGGCTAAGTTTGTTAATCCTTTCCCTCAGCATGTCGATGGTTTCTTGCATCCGATCCATCTGGGTCGTATGGGGAGATTCATAATTGCTTTTTGATGTCATTCTGGAGTGAGTCTGAGCCCAACTGCGAGTAAAGACCGGACTTCGGATGGGAAGAACCAAAATTGCTTTTCTGGGACCAATTTTTTTGTCTAGTCCTGTTCTTACAACAAGCTCATTTATTAGTCGACGTGGGTCTTAGGTAGTCTTAAAATCCATTTGAGTTCGAAGTTCTCAATTCTGATAATGAACGATCAAAACAGATAATGATTTGTGAAAATTCTTTCGTTACTTAATCGGTATTGGAAACTTTGAACTCGTTTGGTTTTCAAGACTTCCTAAGACATCATCAATCTATGAAGTATCAAACCCCCTTCCACGACTCGTACCAATAGAATCTTGTGGGGATAATTTGGATACAATACGACCGTACTTGTGTTGGAGGTTTTACAACAATATAAGAGCCCGAGAGAAAAGAAAGAAAAGAGAAAACATCACAACTTATTTACAAAAATAGAAGGAAAAGTTAATAAAATAAAATATAACATTCGGACATGGTATAACTGGACTTATTTGGACATATTAGGCTTGATTCTCTAATTATCCCCAGTGGAGTTGCCAGCTGACGCCCCCAGATTTTCCGAAGAGGAAAAAAAATATTAAATAATAATTAAACTTAAGGAGTGAGGGGTTTTTAAAGCGCTAATTTTTTCAAAAAATATACTTAGGCCGTTTTAAAAATAAGGAGTCGCCACTTAGCATTGGATTTAAATAGTGTGCTAGGTCTCTAAATTTTTAGAAAATAATTTAAAAGGCCTAAGTAAAAAATTGACTCCAGAAAAACACGGTCAAACCAAAGATTCATTTAAAGGCTCGGGAGTCGGTTACGCTTGGAAAAAGTGTTAGGCACCCTAAGACGCCTGTTGGAAAATGGTACCTTATGTCCAATTAAGTCCAATTGGTTTAGTCCGAGTGTTTTATTTTATTTTGAAATAATTTCCTTCTTATAAAATCTTTTTGGTATTTTCACAAATAAGGTGGGACAAGTTTTTGGATTTTTTGGAATGTTCCCCCAGTATAACCTCTTATCGAATATTAAGGATTCGGCAAGGATGGTCCCCGAGGGTTTATGTATGTTTTCGAGAGATATTTAATTTAAATATGTCAATGCAAACTGATATAAATACGAGAATCGAATAAGGAATACTACGTGAATTAACGTGATTATGCGTGACAATGATTTAATTAAAAAATATAAGTAGTGCACGTGTCATGACTAGATATGAAAAAATAGCATGGATTCGTGAAAAAAAAATAAAAAATAAAAACTACATGTATGAAAAGTGTAAGTGGTGAAAGTGTCCTAAACATGCCGTCTAAATGATACGAAAAATAAACATGCTAAGTAGATGAAAAAAAAAATCTACTTTGAGTTTGCCTGATTAATTTAAAGAAATCCCGTTTTGAAATTCCCTCAAATTCTATGGATAAGAGAATCGAGGGAGATTCACGGAAACAGTTTAGTTGAAATTAGTCTTTTCGATACTTAAAAGAAATCCTGCGAAAAATTTATCGAGGGAAAAGATTTCCTAAAAAATATTCGTTTCTAAATTTCTACTTGAGTTGGGGAACGGAAACGAAGCCACGGAAAATTCTCCCACGATTTATTAAAACGTCAGATTCTCCTTAAGGTTTGGAAAGATTAATTCCTACAAACAAAGATTTTATCATTTTTGGATTTTTTTTTAGTTTTTTTTTTTTTTTTTAGGATTTTGATAACAAGAATAAAAATAATAAAATAAAATAAAAATAAAAAAATACAGAAAACAAACAATGAAACATCCTTCATCTAACGTTCGAAGATTAAGTTTAAGCATGAGAAACCCATCTCGACGTTTTCATCGGATCATCGGACGACTTATTTTTTTTGAGTGTTTTTTTTTTTTAATTTTTTTTATGAATTTGTAAGCAAAATAAAATAAAAAATAAAAAATACAAAAAATATAGCGAAATGGTGTTCTCGTCTAAACGTTCAAATGTTCAGATTGAGAATATGGAACCTCATCCCGACGTTTTTCATCGAGTCATCGGAAAATTAAATAAATAAAACTTGTAGGAATTTGAATTGCAAATATAATAAAATAAAGTTGAAAAAAGAATTAAAATCAGAAAACATACTTGTTCTACGCCAAAAAATCCCGATGCTGGGGCTTTTCTCTCGTATAGACAATTTCCTGAAAAAGTTTACGATGAGAATCACTCTCTAAGAGTTTTTTCTCTCAATTTCTGAATGAATCAATTAGAAGGAGGAGAGTCCTATTTATAAGAGACGATGGGACGTGAAAACCACCTAGGAAACCCTAAAAACTAGGTCTGATCGCCTAAACCCAATCCAAATTGGACTGGGAAAGGGTAAAATTGAGAAAAAAAAGCAAAAATCGCGTTCTAGGGTTGCGGGCGCGTGTAATCGCGCACTAAATCACCCCCTTTGCTGAAGACGCCACGTGGCAACGACCCATTGGCCAATTCATCTATTATTTTCTCTTTCTTTTGCATATACATACATGTGGACAGCAGGTGGGACCTTTTATCTTTTTTTGACTTATTTTTTTCTCTTTCTCTCTTATCTCTCTCACGGTTTGGAACCCCCCCCCCCCAAAAAAGCCACTCTCTTTGTCTCTTTTTTTATCTTATTCCATTTTACTCCCTTTTTTCCAACTTCTTTTAATTTCAACCCCTTTTTCCCTTATTCAATTTCAAACCTCGATTTCTTTTTTCTTTCAATTTCATCCCTTTTTCTTCTTTCAATTTTTTTTTTTTTTGTATTTTATATTGTCGAAAATAAATAAAATAAAAACAAGGTTAAACAATACAAAGTCAGCTAAAAATAAAGTATAAAATTTTTGTGGGGCGGTCAAAATACTGTGTCTACAGGTAGTGGCCACAACGACCTCCTCTAACCACCCATCGCTGACTAACCAGAGAATAGGCAGACTACAATCATCGTTCATCGCTTACCGAATAGGTTTTGGGTTATTGTCGGGCGTCTTGTCTGGGCTGGTCCCTGATCAATGACTACCAAACTGACCCTCTAGACCATCGGGAAGGCTCTTGCACTTCCATAGACTTGGCTCCGTCTCCTATTTACTTGGGCCAACCCATGGGTTCCCTCTTAGTAGGTCGAAATGTATGGCCTAGTGGCTTAAACCATGCCACATACCTTCTCATTCTCCATGTGCCGAATTATGCTAATGATCCTGGCTCAGGACCCTAATTTTTTGGGATAAATCTAATTTATCTCCTATAAATAGCTGGTAATAAATGCACAAGTTAAGGAATAAAGTTCTCTTTGAGGAATACTGAACTTTTTTTTCTTTGAGCTCTTACTCTTACACCAGAATATTTCGCTAGGCACACCTTAACAGGTATTTATACAGGTACCCACTCGGACATTGGATATTTTGTCTTTGTATTATTGAAGGATTGATGAACATTATACAGTTCTCAACCAAGTCGTCAAAGATCATCACGTGGATGCTGACCAGATCAACTGCGGTTGTTAGCTTGTTTTTGACACCAACTTAGATTTTCTTTTTTTTATTGAAAAAAACTCAAAAATAAAATGGCATTTTATTTTGTGTTTTATTATAAAAATTTCAAAAATTTAAAAAATCAAATGAAAACTTGAGTGTAATTCTATATGTTGATGTCAAATCTTGGTTTATTACAACAATATGGTATGTTCAGGGTATTTTGGTCTTTTACTGTGCTGGGGTAGAGTTGGAGAGGCTCGAGATGGGTCCCAATTGATTGAGCAATTTGAGAAATCTTGATGTTCGAGAACAGTCCTAGTCTGTTCTGGGATGTGATCCAAGTTGATACCTGCACAAAGGACTAGCTGGGGTGGGCCCATTGTGTCTCCTCCTGCGTGAGAGTAAGTGCTCAGGGGGAAATATAAAAATGCTCTGAATATTCAAAAAGCAATTACCTTCTACAACACTCTTCACCTTTCTTTATATAGGCGATGTGCTGATTAGCGTTTGGCGATTAGCGGCCCAAACTGAGATTAAAATCCTAAGCTTGGCACGTGACCACTGTGAGGGCGCATGGCTTCTGTACGGGTGCGTGGAGAGATTAAACTTGTGTGCTTGGGCTTTTTGGCCTTCTGAGGTAAGGCCCATGGGCAATGGGTTTACGTAAGCGGATAGATGGCCCAGCCCATGGCGTCTGGGGGTTTTCCATTAATTCCTTCAGTGCATGAAGTCCCCTTCCTAGACCTTCTTTGCAAGACGAGACGGGCATAAGATGCTTTCACTGAGGAGTTTGTAGAGTTGGGTTCCAACATAAGGAGTGTCGGCTTGGGAATATTTCGAAATGAGGAAAGGTTTCTCCAGCCCAACAGAGTCTTGGGGCTCTGTCATTAATACAATCGGGTCTCTCTTGGGATTAGTATACACGTGGAAGTCTTTTATTGAAAGTTTGGGGATGACTATTTTTACACTCATCAGTTGCCCCCCCATGACCTAGTGCTAAGAGGAACTTGAGGCACTAGGGACTCTGTTAACTCCTGGTGGAGTTTTTTATACTCGTTTGGAAGCATGCCAAAGTTTTTGATGTTCAGAGCGTCTTGGGTTACGACTTTAGTATCTTTTTGTTTAGGGGAAGAGTCTCATTTCGATAAGAAAACATGCTGACCTGAGATAAAGATGGGCGGCCCGAGATCGGCCCGCTGGGTCAATACTTCATGTTTAACCGTTGGATAAATGACACGTGTCCTGTCATTTCTGACGAGCGCATTGACCAAGACTCTCTACGCTGTCCAATATCGCGACGATTCAGTAGGACATGACCCCAATATAAAGAAGGTCACCCCATGCTTATTTTCACACTTGAGAGATTCTGAAGTACCTTCCTCATTCCTGGTTGGTATCTTCTCTCCTCTTTTGTTGTGTCTTTCTCATCTTCTACCTCATCTTCTTTTCCTTCTTCTTCTTGGTCCATCTCAAGATTAGGGCTTGCTAATTCATATCGGACTCTGTCGGTTTCTTCATTCTGGGAGATTGAGCCTAGCTCGGGCACACCAAAAGTCTTGCTCCCCAGCTCGGAGAAATCGTTACGCTTGTTTAGTGGCGCGGTTCAATCGCACCCTACCTCAGCGGCCAAGACGGTGAACCATTCTAATGAGAGTGGCATAGTTGGTCCATTTGAAGACCCCCTGATTGAGCTCAGCTCAGATCCGGCTAGTAAGGCTAGATCTGATGTAAACTTTACGGAGGCTTTGGAGGCTCATCCTCAGTCTCAAGTGTCTTGATGCAGCGCCGTTCTCCTGATAACCCCATTTGGAGAATCAAGTTGAGAATGAAAAGGCTGAGCTCACCAAGGCTCGGAATGAGTGCACCTTTCCCGATATGGTGGAGGTCCATCTTTCCCGTGTAGAGGAGAGGACCATCTTCCCCGTGTAGGGGTGTGCAAAATATCTGACAGGCCCGCCCTGCCCAAAAAACCCACCCTGCCTGGCCCATAAAATTCAGGCCTGAGATGTTTAATAGAAGTCAGGTCGGTTGAACCCGATTTAGTGTGTAACATTCGGATTGGATAGTGGTTCAAATCATCGCCCACCTAAACACATCTGAACCAACCGATTTCTTGCTATTTATATGATTTTAGAGTTTTTAGGGCTCATTGCATGCTGCCTCTCATGACTCGTCTTCTTCTGTGAATGTGATTTTTTCGATGATTCTTCTTCGTCTTCTTCGATTCTTCTTCTTCGATTTTTTCGATGATTCTTCTTATTCTTTAGTTCTTCGATTCTTCTTCTTCTTTTTTTTCTTTGTAAAATATATTCGATTCTCAACTGATACAGTCTGAAGGACAAGAAGTTTGCAAAGAAATTTACGTAATGAGCTCTGTAATTGGTGAAGAAATTCTTCTTCGTCTTCTGCAATTTCTTGCTATATGTTTCTGTTGTTGCTTTTGTTTTTCATCTAACTTCACCCGATCAGAATCTAACTGAATCTGACGACACCCAAAATCGTCGGATTATCCTACGTTTCGGTTGGTAGTGGATCTAAAAATTCCACACCCGACTGTTGTGGGTCGAGTATCGGATTTGTCCAAAAAACCCCCCCACCTGACTCGTGCACACCCCTATCCCTGGGGTTTTATCACCGTGTACCAGGAACAACTGGATACCGATTTGAGGTTCTCTATCCATCCGTGGGTCAGGTCCATCTGCTTGGAGTTCGGGCTGTGTCTTTCACAATACACTCCAAATAATATGAGGGTGGTGGCGGTGGCGGAGGGGATTGCACCATTTGTTGAGATTTTTTGGGCTATGTTTTTCCCCAAATCGATGCCCTCTGGCAATGGTTAGTGCTATATCGCCTCCAGGCGGTAATTCTTTCGTGCCCTGGAGTCATCGATAAAGAAATGGAAACCCAAATACTTTTACTTTGGAAGTAGCGGTTAGGACTTCAGCCCTACAGAGGAGAGGATAAACCCCATCCAAATGGACTGGGGAACAATTGGTAAGTGTCACGTTCTAGGGTTCCCTGTCCGGTCAATGTTTCTGACTTGCATTTTTCTTCTGTTTTTTGTCTTGTAGTTCCAGAGAAGAAAAGCAAGAGAAGAGTGCGGCCCAGCCTTGTAATCTAGCAACAGAGAGACGCCGTCCTCAACACGATCTTCACAGACATCAGACAGCTACCAGAGTCGACGCTTTACGACCTACATTTCTACTAGGCTCTATTCCTGTCTCCTCCCGTGATTGACCTAGACTCCGACAACAATAAGTCTTCTTCTCTTCTCAGCACGATTTGAATACTTGCAACTTATTTTATTTTTTCCCCGATCATTTTGCTTTGTTCTCTTCTCAGCAGTAATGGACAAGGCGACATTGAAGAAGTTGATAAAATAGCGACTTGCTAAGGGGGTGGTTAAGAAAGGGCACGGTTCTCAACCGCGGGCTAGAGCTTCTAAGGGGAGGGAGCCTACCACAGCTTATCACTTTTACTATGAGGCCCTTGTGTGGAAGACGAACCTAAGGAGGGAGACATTAAGAAGGGAGGCCCCTCTCCAGCCAGGATTGGTTTTCCCTACTTCTGTTGAGGGAGCCGATATCGGGGACCGCCAGGGGAAAGAAAAGAGGTATATGGTCCACTTGGAGATCGAGCAGGGCCAAAAGAATATGAGAACAGAGTGGGTGATCGTGGAGGTTCCTTAGGCGAGTAAGGTGGTCGTTGACGTTCCTCAGGCGAGCTCGGCCCCAACTCTTGACACCTTTCTGTGCTGAACACGGGACTTCCTCTTGACCAGTGGATCCTGGAGTACCTGGAGCTTCTGCCCAGCTTCATCAACATGATCGCCTCGCCCCAGGACTTCTAGAGAGTCGATGGTAAAAGTAACGTCAAGTTGATCTCTAAAATATACAAAGAAGCCATGTTGGTAAGTCCCTTCAAAGCACCACTATTTATCTCGGTTTTGCCCTTTTTGTTTTTCAACAAGTGTTTTGTTTTTACCGTGCAAACTCTCTTCAAGGTGGCCTCTGTAGGGATGCTCCTCCAACGAGCCTTGAAGAGTGAGAAGAAGCTCGTGGACGAGAAAATAAGCTATGTGGCCCATCTGAATAAGTTCCATGAGCGGATGAAGAAGGTGGTTATTGCTGAGAGCGAATTCAGCTATACGGTGGGGACGTTCTCCGGCTAGAAGGAGAAACTCCTTACTCAGGTCGGCAAGCAAGAGGCTGACCTGGCCACCGTGAAGCAGAGGCCCCTGGAGGTGGAACAACAGTAGGAGGTGGCCATAGCTTGAGCTGAGCAGGAGGCCGTTGAGAAATTGAAGCTCACTCCGGCCTTTGGCGATCCGAAGCTAAAATTAACAGTAGACGTGATGCAGGACAGGTACAGGGTGACAATCCGGTCTTTTTACTGGCAACACTCGGATTTCCCCTAAGAGATGATCAAAATAGATCTATTCGACTCTGAAGAGAAGAGAGAAGCGAACCATGGGAAAACCAAGGCCAGAGACGATGGAGCGGGCCCCTTCTCTGCTCAGTAGGCCACCACCCATCTCAGCCATGAAAATTTCTACCAGTTGTAATATGTTTCTTGTTTTTCTTGTTTTTTTCTTTTTTGCCCAGAAGGGTAATTTTTTAATGGGCCAGAACCCTACTCCCGTAATTACCATTTTAATGAATGAAAGATTTCAATCACTGCCTGGTTTATTTTCTTGACTTACAAATTTTTATTTTTCTTTCACTTTTCTTTAAACATTGTTGTCTCCAAGGTAGGGATGAGTCCTCATCTAGATATTTGAACTCGGCACGAAGTCTGAGCTCGGAATAGGACCTAAGCTCGGCAAGGAGTCTGAGTTCAGAATGGGGTCTCTGCTCGACACGAAACCTCGACCATGGCCATGAGCTCAACTCGGTCTTTCTTATTGACTTGATATATTTCTTTGAGTTATTTTTTCTTTTTGACCCTCGCTTAGGTTGAGGTCCTTAGAGTGTCATACCTAAGCTTTGTCTACCTTATTCTCCTAATTACCTCTTCCTAACCTTTCACTTTGCCTTGTGATTATTCTTTATGGACTTTGTTCGACTTCGGAGTTTGACGTGTTGAGCCCCAGCTCGGCATGGCTAATTTCTATAACTTTGGGATTTTTCTTTCTCTTTCTCTTTAGCGTTAGGTGTCTTTTTCGGAGTCTACTCTTATGCCAATGTCGTCCAAAACTTGTTAAGTGTCCTGAGCTCAATAGGGGGTTTGAGCTTGGTACGACGCCTAAGCTTGGCACATTAGCCGACCTCAGCACGGTAGGAACTTTGGCCTATCTCAGAGCTCGGCATTGTTGAGCCTAGCTCGGTAAACCGATAATAGCTTTGTCATGTGCTCAATTGGGCAAAAGAAGAGGATTTCACTTGAACCACACCTTTTCGTGTCACGGAGCTCTGGGCTTGGCATGATCTCAAGTCAGTTGTTATGTAGGTGTTGGCATTTTCAGTTGAAAAAATTTATGTTTTTCGTTCTTGGTTTGTCCCTCTTCATGATTGAGTTTCCATCTCGGTTGTTTCACCATATCCGTTCCTTCCCTACCTCCTAGCCTACCATTCGAGCAGAGCTCGGGTGGTAGGATCTGACTGGGGGATGGTACTTGTATGGCATCTGGCCCTCGTAGTCTCCAGGGGTGCAACACTATGGTCGGTCCTCTGTGGCCGGTCATAAGTGAGTTGTCCTTAGTAGGGTTCATCCCTGAGCCTTTTCGGGTTATTTTAATTTATCCTTACAGGAGCACCGTCATTTTGTATCACCTAAGCTCATCTCGGCTATGAGGGGTGAGGTGCTTAACTGCAGGTTATCAGACTCGATCGATGTTCCGCTGTCGGTGAACGACTGAAGTCAATCCTCGGGTATAAACTACCGATCTGTGTAGGGGGTTTGGTTATCACCCTCGACGGTATGTGCCAGGATGCTTTCTTGTTGATGGGCTGGAGGAATGCTCTGCCCTATCTCTCCACTTTGTTTGAAGATTAGTTGAAGGGCTGCTCATCCTCGTCCATGATGAGACAGAGGGTTGCTCTGCCCCGCCACTACACTTGTAAATTTTGGAGAGTATAGAATGTGTTGAATCGAATACTTCTTTCATTGATAGGGAATTTCATTACAAACTTTGAAAGACAAGTTTCTACAACTCTACACCGATGCTTCCCCTCTAGGATAATGACGTTTCAAGTGCTCGGTATTCCAGAGGTGCCTCAATGAGACTCATTCTTTAGTTTTTAGCTCGTAAGTGCTTGGCCGAGCTACATGAGTGACTGTGTATGGTCTTTCCCAGGCCGGAGCTAGTTTGTCAGTGTTTTGATCCTTGGTGTTCAGGGTAACCTTCTTGAGGACGAGGTCGCCAACGTCAAATGATTGTGGTCAGACCCTTCTGTTGTAGTACTTGGTAGCCATTTGTTGATAAGCTGCTTGCCATACTTAGGATCGTTCCCTCATTTCCTCAAGAAGGTCGAGGTTCAGGGTTAAGGAGGCACTGTTCTCTTTTGGGTTAAAGGCATGACCGTTTTGGGTGAAGGCATGCTGATCTCAGTAGGAATGATGACCTCAGATCCGAAGGTCATCGCCAATGGGGTTTCCCCAATGGGGGTCCTTGTCTTTGTATGGTATGCCCAAAGAACGGGGTATATGTCCTCAACCTATCTCCTCTTAGATTTGTTCAACCTAGTCTTGAGCCTGTGCAGGATTGTTCGGTTAGTAACTTCTACTTGTCCGTTTGCTTGAGGATGTCTTGGGGAGGCGAAGTAGGTCTGGATTCCTAGCCCAACACAGAATTTGAGAAGAGATCATTATCAAACTGTTTCTTGTTGACGGGCACAATAGCCTTATGAATTCCAAAGCAGCAGACCATGTTTTTCCAGACAAAGTCTTTGATATTTTCCTTGGTGATTCGTGTTAGGGGCTCAGCCTCTACCCACTTCGTGAAGTAATTGATTGCGATGATAAAAAAATTTCTTTGCCTTGAACCTTGATGGAATAGTCCTAGAAGGTCAATGCCCCTCTGGGCAAATGGGCATAGACTCGTTATGGGGACGAGGACAATAGTGGGTAATTGACGATGAGAGGTGAACCTCTGGTACTTGTCACATTTTTTAGTAAACTCCATGGAGTCTTTGTTCACTTCTGGCCAGAAGTACCTGATAGGTGTGATCTACTTACGTATTTCCAAACTGGTTTTGTTAGTTTTGGAGTAGTTTTATAGTTATTTTTATATATTTTATTATGTTTTTATTCTTTTTGTTAAAACAGGTGCGTGGGGGTGAAAAGGTATGAAATTGGAGTATAAATGATCAAATCATATCGAGAACGATGGAAAAATGAGCAAGGCGACAAGATTCTGTAAACAAGCCCACCGCCGCGGCATCTAGACCACTGCTGCAGTAGTGAAGATGCTGAGAAGACACCATTGTTGCTGAAACCTTACCGCCTAGGTGGTGAACCAGTAGAATGTTTTCCACAACTACCACCTTCTCTATCGCTTCGGTGAACCTTAACCGACATACTCCACGGCCGCGGCGGTGGCCTCTGTACAGTTTAGATATTTTGTTTGATATTTTTGAGCCTATAAATACCCTTCTTTCCTCCTTTCTTCCAGCTCTTCGACCCCTAAGGCCTTAGGCTATGTTTTAGGGTTAGGATAAGAGATTTTTGAGGGAGCGCTCTCAACCCAAGGTGGAAGATGAAGAGGGAAGCGATCGTTTGACGGTTCTAGCGCAAATTCTTTCGGATATCGGCTAAGTCGCTCGTTTTTTCTCATTGTTTTCTTTATTTTTGTAGTTTTTGAGCATGTTTACGTTATTTTACTTTATATATGTGGTTATGGCCATTGGCTAAACATAGGTTGTTTAGGGATTATTAATATAATTTATGAAAACGTTGTTTAATTTAGTTTGTGTTATTGTTTGCATATGTTCTTCGTTATTTTGATTGTGTATGCCGTATTGTTTGTTTATCATGCTTAGAATGATGTTATGAGAATACAGGGTTTGACAAATCCCGAATTTGGACTAGAATAAACGAATGCTACGATCCAATAACCCATGAGGGAGTTAGATTGTGTACAATTGATGACGTTGGAGCAAGAGTCACATAACTTAGGATCGCTAAGACGTTGATGAGGACTTCTTCGTTGACTCGAAGTTATGTATTCCCTCGTCTTACACTCGGGAGAGGTGGCGGGAGAGTTTTAGAATTGAGATTGTCGATAGGATAAACACAACGCGATGATCCAATGACCAGGTTGAGAGTTGGATTGTGTGCAATCAATGACGTTGGGGCAAGACTCACGCGACCTAGGGTCGTTAAGACATTGATGGGGACTTCTTCATTGACATGAAATCACGTATTCTCCTATCTTACACTTGGGAGAAGTGGCGGGAGAGTTTACGAACTGAGATTGTCGGATAAGTCGAACGCCGTTAACGTAAACTAAAACGAGACCAAACAGGTATTCGTAAACGAAACTAATCCCTAGACAACCTATTCTCTCAAAACTATCTCAATATAGTATTGATATAGTTAAATTAGTATTTTAGTATTAGTATTAAATTATATTCCATTTTTTGTCGCCTAGATAAAATTAGGTTATGATAATCACAGTACTCGATAGTAATTTTAACCAATCCCTGTGGATACGATACCCATCCTAAAGGTCTATTATACTAAAACTTGATCCATACGCTTGCGGTGAAAGTGGCAGCGCTTAAATTAGCGGCCACCAGTACCCGTGACGGATGAGCTTGTGGACCATGGACCTTCCCCCTGAGTGGTTGCCACACACTTTCTCGTGGACCTCTCTCATTATGTAATCAACTTATTCTGGCCTTAGGCATCAAGAATTCGGACCAAAGAATGATTTGTGGTATAACACCCCATCGATAGGGGTGTACCTTGCCACCCTATATCGCATCCTCCTGGCCTTGGCTCAGTCACTTGGGAGCATTCAATGCTGAAGATAGTCTCTAATTGGATAATCCAGGTTGGCTTGTAAGGGAACAGATGGTGGCCTCCTGGTTGGATGTCGTTGTGCTGGACCCATCCAAGTATTCGACATGAACGCTTTTCTTTAAGGTGAATTCCACCACAGAGGCTAGGTTGGCTAGAGCGCTGACGTGTCTATTCTCTTCTTGGGGGATTTGGCTTACTTGAATATTTTTGAAGTTTTCCATTAGTGCCTTTACCCTCCCGAGATATGCGGTTATGCTCGGATCCTTTACCATGTACACCCTATTGACTTGATTAACAACAAGTTGTGAGTCACAAGAGACTTAGAGGTTTTTGGCATTGAATTCCCTTAGTAGCTGGAGTCTGGTGAGAGGGCTTCGTATTCAGCTTCGTTATTTGTGACCCAGAAGCCCAATCTTAGCGCATATTCTATCTTTTCTCGGTCCGGGGCTACTAGGACTATCTTGGCCTTATATCCTCCTATGTTGGAAGAACCATCCGTGAAGAGCTGCCATTTGTCCGAGCTGAGATCAGTGCTTGGTCCGGGCTGGGATGAAGTCTCCTCTGGGAAGGGCACAGTAGTTGAACTGAGTTGGGCCTCTTCTAGGCAGGGTCTTGAGTATCCAGGCTGGCCTCTTTGGGGAAGGCTAGTGGTAGGGCATAAAATACACCGCTACTTACTTTCGTAAGTATACGAGATCTAAGTTTTAATATAATAGATCTTTGAAGGTCGGATATCGTTCCCACAGGGAAAAGTGTGAATAATTGAATACCGCAATTTAGGTAGTCTCATATTATCCTAACGATTAAAGAAATAATTTAAAATTAAACTAAGCTAAACTATAATTAGTGGGTTAATACTAACTAATTTGATTAACTAGGGATTGATTTCATTCATTTAATACATGTTTGATTTTGTTTAGTTAACAATAACGGAGTTTAGGTATCCGACAATCTCGGTTCGTAAACTCCTCCGCCACCTCTTCCGAGTGTAGGATGGAGGAATGCGTGACTTCATGTCAACGAAGAGGTCCCCCTTAATGTCTTAACGACTCTAGGTCACGCGAGTCTTGACCCAACGTCATCGATTTCACACTAACTAACGCCCTCCCGGGTCGTTAGATCGTAACAATGTGTTTACCCTAGTCCGAATCCAGGGTTACCTCTTCCGAGTGTCAAACCCTAGATTCTCAAATCCAACCCTAATACCATTACAAGCATACTAATATCGTCATCAAATGATAAACACAATTGGATTGAAAAGCAATAGCCGTTAAAAAAAAAATATATAAAACCAAACGAGTATTTACATGAATTACATCTAACCCTAACTAATCTCTAATTAAACTAACATGATATTAGTAATTAAAATATTAAATCAAGAGAAGATCATCAATATCAATAATAAACATTAAGTACAAAGATGGAAACAAGGGAAGAAAAATCAAATCTCAAAGTGGAGTAGTCTACTTTCGCCAAAGAACAATCCTCCCGAGCTTTCTTTTCTCCATTGATGAACTTCATCTTTTAGCTCTTCAAGAATTGGCCAAGAACACTTCCTAAAACTAATATAATCTACTTCCTAAATTATCTAATCCTAACTAAGGTGGAATGAGCTCTTAAAACATGATTGGTCTATTTTACAATTGGGGGAGAAAGGGGTTAAAAAGCAAGGTTTGGGAAACATCAAAATATTTAAAAACAGATATTTCTGCACAGAGTGTCACTGCCTAGGGGGTGGTTTACCACCTAGGTGGTGGTTGAGTCGGTTAAGCTTCTGTTGGATCTTCGCTTAGGCAGAGGTTTCTCTGCCTAAGTGGTGGTTGCTGGCACAACATTATGACGTTATTTCGACTAGACGGTGGTTCAACACTTTAGCACTCCAACTTTCTGCTTCTTTTCCGCCTAGGCGGTGGTCTTCATGCACCGAAACCCAGTTCTTCACGTTTTGTTCATCGTTTCTCTACCGTTTTCACTTGTTTATCGCTCGTTAACGTCCCTTCACCTGTTTTACACTAAAACAAACTAAAACACAATTAAATATAACTAATACGCTTGAAAACTAACAAATTCGATTTTGAAATAGATAGGTATTTTACACCTATCAATACCCCAAAACTTAGAATTTTGCTAGTCCTCGAGCAAAATACTAACACTAAACTAAACTAACTATTGAACTAACCAACTAAAAATGAAAAACTTAAACACAAAAGAAGTACATGCATGTAAATATAAAGTTCAATCGAAAGGACCGATTTGTTCCTCCCTCAACATCCCTAAATCTGATCAAGTTCGGGAAGTAACCCACACCAAGTGGTGTTCTAGAATTTCAACGATCAATATCAAGAAAAACTATTCTAGATCCATTTGAAGTGTGTGTGTGAGAACTCAAATGTGTAACTATTCAAATACCGGATTGGATTATTCAATCATTAAGCTCATAACTTAAACCGTTGAAGGATTCAGAAAAACCATATGCTTGATTGGAGTCTACTATCCACTAATGTAGGCTAGGATATTCACAGAGATCAATAGGACTTGGTTTGGCTTTGGAGAACGACCATGGGTATCATTGGAATTGAAAATAGATAATCGTTTTGATTGAACGATACCCGAGGTAAAATCACTTGTCGCTATCTCTCTCATGACCCCCACATTCGTAGAATACAACTCTGACTAAGAAATGAAGATCCTTGTATTCACTTGTCGAAAGAAAAGAAAATGAAAACTATATTCACGTTTTTTTTTTAATAATAACATATTCCAAAATTAATTCGAATTATTATAGTTTTAGGAGAGTGCAAAAAGAAGTTAGAGAAACACACCCCCAAACTTATTCAAATTTATTTAGGAATATGTAAAAAAAAAGAAATGATAGAAACACCCCCCCAAACTTATTTTAGGAGCGTGCAAAAAGAAATACGAAAGTGACAAGTGAATACACTAATACCGAATCAATAAAAATTTATCAAAAACCCGACCGCTCACTTGATTTCACTCAATTTTGAAAATTAGGCTTAGCGACATTGGGTTAGGAAAAATTTAAATGAAAAGAGTATTTAAACATTTTCAGAATTGATTACGTTATTGGCTTCGACAGGGGAAATAAGGAATGAAAATTTTCAGGTTAGCTACAACGGTTCAAGCGAAAAAATGATGGCCTAAATCACGTCTCTGGAATTACCTTACCTAGGATTCCGCCTCAAGTTTCCCCCAAATCAAGTTCTAGTTTCTTCATTTTCTATCATGAGCTTAATATTGAATAATTAGCGTCTAATCGTTCAGATTATTATACATTGAGTTCAAATGTCGTGCAATTTTAGGATCGAGATAATTTTTACCCAATCGACATGTTCAATACACAAAACACACAAGGAAGACATTACCCCCGGCCTTAATTTACAATTAGGGGATAATTTTCGTCATCGGGACTTGGCCCAAATGAACTCAACACCTAAACATGCAAACACAACTTCATACATACACAATTCTAATCTAAATCTAATACTAACATACATAAATGAATCTAACACTACTCATGCAAAAACAAAAATTAAACTAAACTAAACTAAAAATTTAAAAACTAAAACATTCATTAAAATAATAAAATACATTCATAAACATAATTTTGTACATAAATTTTTTTGCATTTTGTTAAAAAAATAATAATGGTTCATCATTTTCTACAAAAAATCAAAATGGATGAACATCCACTAAACTAACATCCATTCTATACCAATACATGCTTGAACAAAAGAAGTGTTCCACAATCAGCGAACCTAATAAACATATAGCATTAATGCAATCAAAATGGGTTGAACACATACCTAGGGAATAAAACTTATTCCATACTGTTTACCTGACGAGGAGTCATCACCGTCATCTCGTTGGAAAGGAGAGTGTGGTTTCTATAGCAGATGTGGCGGCACGGATGGCATCGGAGGGTAATCGCGCATCTCAAGGCCAAGGCCTTTGCAAATTATCCGTTGGACTTGATCTTGCTGCCTCGAATATTGGTCTAGGAAAGAACTGATCTCGTATTGGTTTTGGAGGACGATATGAAGCTTATTATATACCCTCTTCTGGGAGTTTTCATTTCGAGCTTCGGAAGGTCCCTCCGTCTCGTCGGTTGGCTCTTCCCCTTCCCCAGACTCGGGCTCGGCTGCCTCTTGCGCCCCAGTCTTCCATAAACCGTTTATCTTTGATAGATCAAGTGGAATGATAGGGTGGCACAGGTTTCTCCCAGATACCGTCACTCCAGCTAATCGGAAAATGTGGGTTAAAAGTGATAAAAACGGGAGCCCACCCTTTATCGATTTCATAGCATGCATGATTGATGAGTAGATCAGGAATCCAACGTTGATTGCTTTTCCGGTTTGAATTTTGTACATCAAAAAGGCCCTGTCCTTTGAGACGTCTGAAAGATGTGACGTCGGTAGAAGGCTTCCACAAATGAAATGGTGCCAGATTTTTGGAATTGGATTTAGGTATTTTACCGAGAAGGTAGCGACATTCAGTCCCTGGTGCTTCCACTTGACTTCGCTGGATGTGATCTTTTTAATAACCCTATTCAAAGTTGGTTCTTGGCTTTCAGTGGACCTCGGTGTCGATAGTCCAAAGAGATCATTAATAAAGTCAGGATTGAAGACGATTGGCCGATTTCGAACTCTTGTTTGGTAGTCTACGGCCTCCATAGCATTAACATAAAATTCCTTGACCAAAGCTACCTCGCCCGAAGGTGGTGATTTACAGAATTGCTCCCATTGGCGGCTTCAGATTTCTTGTTAAAATTTCGCTGAGAGATCCTCTATCAGACCGAAACCACATTGGCGTATGCATGTTCGAATGGTTTCGTGGTTTTAGAAATGCTCCTCCGCTTGTTTTGACACAAAAATGTTGGTATTATAGTTTACTTCGGTCGGCACCCCGGGTTACAAGCTCGATCCTTCTCCTCTCGCCCTCTTCTTAGCTACCCTCTTCGGCAGTTCCTAATAATCACAATCACAAAAAATCAATACAACCTCATCATATATGAACAATTGAAAAACATAAACCTCCCAAATCACTTTGTCAAGAATACATACTTCTTAAAACAAACACCCATTTGAACTTTTTAACCAAATTTCACAAGTGTGACATACTATCTTAGTTCACAGACTTAACCAATCCATTTAAACATGCTCATCACCAAGAATCAAACCAAAAACCCAAAGAACTTTGAAATCGCGAAAATAGGGTTAATGGGTTTTGGGAAAAACTTCAAAATCCAATGATTTTTTAACATAATCATGCAAACCAACCAATAATTTCAAAAACTAGACTAAATGTAAGATAAAAGAAACTTACTTGTTGAGAATTTATGGTCCAATCGAAAGAGAATGAAGAAAACGCACCGTTCACGCAAAAACCCTAAAATTTCGGAAAAAGGGGTGGAGATCCGATTCTTGGTGGTTGATTCGTGATGGAAATGACTTATTTTGGTAATGGAAGGATGAGTTTTGAGTATTGGAACGGTTTGGAAGTGAGGTTTTAGAGAGAAGGTGGAGTTTTTTTTTGGGGAAGGAGCTTTGCGATTTCAATTTTGAACGAACGGGTTTGCTTTAACTGCAGAAGCGGTGGAGCCCTTTTTAAAAAAAAAAAAAAACCTTTTTGACGTTTATTCCCCTAGGCAGTAGTTTCTACGCCTACGCGAAGTTACGCCAGTGTGAAAAACATTGGGTTCTGACGTTAATCTGCCTAGGCGAATTTACGCCAGTGTAAAAACTCAGCCAACTACACTATTTTCGCCTAGGCGGTGGTTTTTACGCCTAGGCGATGAAGCGTGTTTTTAAAATTTGTTGTATTCTGGAGTTTGACCGCCTAGGCTGTGGGTTCACCACTTAGGCGGTGGGCCGTTTTGCTGAAAAAACACACAACCTGTAATTTTACTGCCTAGGCGGAATCCACCGCTTAGGCGGTAGGCTTGTAGCTCATTCTTTATGTTTTTCTCAAATTTTCAAAATACGGCTCCACCTCGTACGTTTCCACTTCGCTTGTTCAACATGTTCAAACGTGAAACACTTCCCCAAGTGTCCACACTCCTAAATTCACTTCTGAACACGTTCCGAAGCCATGCCTGCTTCCAAAAAGAATACATAATCAAATGAATAGTAAGAAAAATCGGGTAATTTGATACCCTGACTTTCATTTCAAAAACAAATATAGCGCTTGCTTTACCATTCCCAGCTGGACTTTCGTGTTGCTAAGTATTTTTCACAAAAATTCCCCATAGACAAGGAATTTGGGCTCAAATGCTCAGTCGGATCAAGATCATGAATTGAAGTCGGCTTCATCTCTCTGTCCTTATCATTTGCAATATAATCTCGATCTCGGGATTGAGAATTAAGAATTCCAATCTTCTTTATTGTTTCTCGCATGACTTGATCACATTGACACAATCAAACAAAAATTAAAATTAAAAACAAAACAAAATAAATGTCAGGATTAACAATCGACCACTTAGTCGCAATATCAACTTAAAATTCACATAATATCATTACAAGCATACTAAGATCGTCATCAAATGATAAACACAATTGTATTTAAAAGCAACAACCGTTAAAAAAACATATATAAAACCAAACGAGTATTTACATGAATTACATCTAACCCTAAGTAATCTCTAATTAAACCAATATGATCTTAGCAATTACAATATTAAATCAAGAGGAGATCATCAATATCAATAATAAACATTAAGTACAAAGATGGAAACAAGGGAAGAAAAATCAAATCTCAAAGTGGAATAGTCCACTTTTGCCAAAGAACAATTCTCCCGAGCTTCCTTTTCTCTATTGATGAACTTCCTCTTTTAGCTCTTCAAGAATTGGCTAAGAACACTTCCTAAAACTAATCTAATCTACTTCCTAAATTATCTAATCCTAACTAAGGTGGAAGGAGCTCTCAAAACATGATTGGTCTCTTTTACAATTGGGGGAGAAAGGGGTTAAAAAGCAAGGTTTGGGAAATATCTTCAAAATATCTAAAAATAGATATTTCTGCGTAGAGTGTCACCACCTAGGAGGTGGTTGAGTCGGTTAAGCTTTTGTCGGATCTTTGCCTAGGCGGAGGTTTCTCCGCCTAGGCGGTGGCTGCTGGCACAATATTCTGACGTTATTTCGCCTAGGCGGTGGTTCATCATTTCAGCACTCCAACTTTCTGCCTCTTTTCCGCCTAGGCGGTGGTCTTCATGCACCGAAACCCAGTTCTTCATGTTTTATTCACCGTTTCTCCACTGTTTTCACTTGTTTATTGCTCGTTAACGTCCCTTCACTTGTTTTACACTAAAACAAACTAAAACGCAATTAAATATAACTAATACGCTTGAAAACTAACAAATTTAGTTTCAAAATAGATAGGTATTTTACACCTATCAGCTAGCTTAGCTATGAAGTCAGCCTGGACTTGTCCCTTGGTGGCTGTCCTTGGCCGATACTTAATATGAAATTGATCGAGCTCGAGACTATACTTCATGAGCTGTCTTAAGATGTCAGGGGAATGAAAGACTTATCTCAAAGGCTGATCAGTTAGGACCACAATCGTGTGCGTTTGGAAGTATTACCTCAACTTTCTCGACACAACGAGGATAACATAAGCCAACTTCTTTAATTGCGGCTATCTCATCTCGGCGTCGGTAAACATCTTGCTGGAGCAGTATACTGGGCTTTGAATACCACCCTCTTCCTGGACAAGTGCAGCACTCACTGCCGTGTCTGAAGTGGCGATGTACATGAACAGTTCTTCTCCATCCTTGGGTGTTCTTAGTAGTAGCGCCAATGAGAGGTATGTGTTGAGCTCTTGAAAGGCGGTCTTACACTCAGACGTCCACTCAAAGATTTTGTTTTCCTTGAGGACTTTGAAGAAGGGGATACATTTTTCGATGAGGGTGAAATGAAATGATTCGGGGTAGCCAACCTTCCGATTAATATTTGAACCTCTTTCTTCATCCGGGAAAAGTCCATTCCAAGAATAATGCTTATTTGATCTAGATTGGCATCGTGCCGCGTTGGGAAACCATATAACTAAGAAACTTCCCTGCTGAGACCCTGAAGATGCACTTGGTGGGATTAAACTTTATCCAATGAGCTCGAAGCTTGTCAAAGCAGTTCTGGAGATGGGCGATGTGGTCGAACGTCTTAGTGTTCTTCACGAGCATATCATCTATATATACCTCCATCGTCGAGCCGATCTCGCCCTTGAACATCTTGTTTACCAACCTCTGATAGGGCGCCCCAGCATTTCGAAGGCCAAAGGGCATAATCTTATAGCTAATGGGTACCACTGTCTGTAATGAATGATGTCTTACTCTTGTCCGGGAAAAAACATTGGTATCTGATTGTAGTCGGCGTAAGCATCCTGGAAGCTTAGGAGCTTGTGCCCTGTTGTGGCGTCCATGACAAGGTTTATTCTCAGCAGGGAAAAAAATCATTTGGGCATGCCTTGTTGATATCTTTGAAGTCCACACAAAGACCCCATTTGTTCCCAGTCTTGGGGGCAAAGACGACATTGGAGATCCATTCAGGGAACTTCACTTCCTCCACTAAGGTTGATTTTAACAACTTATCCATTTCTTGTTGCTCTATAATCTTTTGGTGCTCTGGGTGGAGCTTCATTTGCTTCTACCTTATAGGAGGATTATGGGGGTCAATGTGAAGACGGTACATGAACACACTTGGATCAATCCTAGGATGTTAGACATGAGACTAGACAAACACGTTATAGTTTTCTCAAAGGAGGTCCGTGAGCTCAGCTCATTGAGCTAAGCTGAGCTTAGCACCGATACTGACTGTTCTCTTCTCAATCGTTAGGTGTATGAGCACCTCTAATAACTCCTCGTGGGGCCATAGATGGGGTTCTTCATCATGAGGGTCGTTAATTGGCATTGTTCTTGGCTCGGACAAGGCTACGAGCTCAACTTTTTTGATCCTGGGCCCGACCATTGATTGCTATCTATTCTTCTTGAGCACCCTCCTAGCACATGGCCTAGTCGCTTTTTGATCTCTTCTTACCTCTTCTACCCCTTCGTTAGTGGGAAATTTCATCATCTGGCAGTATGGGGAACATACGACCCTTAGGACGACGACGGTTGGATGCCCCATAATTGTGTTGTATGGGTAAGGTCTGTCCACGATGAGGAATTTGGTCCAAACTGTAGCCGACCTGGGCTTTACCCCCACCGTGACAAGTAAGGAGGTCTGGCCCACAGAGCTGACACCGTCCCCGCCGAAGCCAACAATGGGAGAAGTGGTGGGCTGTATAACGCTTGGATCCACCTTCATCTTGTTGAAAGCCCACTTGAAGATTATGTCTGCAGAACTGCCCCAGTCGACTAAAATCCTTCCTACTTTGTAGTTGTTGATCAGGGCTGAGATCACGAGGGAATCATCATGGGGAGTACGCACCTCTCTGAGGTCGACCTTATTGAAGGAGATGACGTTGTGCATGGCGGCATAAACCATGCTCATCTCGTACATGTCCTGGTCGACCTTCTTCTTTGCTTTGTATTTGTACATATTTCGGGAAGAATACATCTCTCATTCGAGGCCAAGGCCACCGTGGATAACGTTTATCTCACCATTTACACGCTGGTCATCATCCTGCTTTGCTCTTTCTCTTTTAGGCAGAGGTCAGCTGCGGTTTTCTTTTCTCCGCTGGCCCCTATGCTCATCTCGTTGATCATTCTCCTTAGGCCCTATGTTATTTCTATGGACGTAGTGGCCGAGATATCCCCTTTTTATGAGGGCCTCAATTTTTCCCCTGAGCTGGAAACAATCATCTGTCGAGTGGTCTCGGCCCCAATGGAACTTGTTGTATTTATTGATGAATTCTCCCATGGGTTTTTCCTTTAGAGAGGAGGGGAGTAGGAGAGAATAATCCCTTCCTAGAGTTCTCTGCAAAAATGGTAGCTATAGAGGCAGTCAGGGGGTGAACCCTTATTGTCGAAACCCTGAGGGTGGAAGAAGCCTTCGATCCCCAGGTAGAGGTCCCAACCGCCTCTCTGCTTGGAGCCTTTACGAATCCTAAGCTATGCTCGATGTTTCCTCTATTCGGCGCTTCTTCTTATGTATTTTTTCTCGGTCCTTTTTCATATTGTCCCTCAGACCAGCCTCGTAGAAGTTGGTGCCTTTGTTCAGGGTGGCACATAGGCTTGGTGTGGGCCTTGAGCACAGATTATAGGACAACCTTTGGTGCCTCAACCCGTCAATGAATGCATTCAGGGCCACGACATCTGAGCGATTCTCACAACCGAGAGTGTCTTTCCAAAATCTGTCCACGTGGTCGCCCAAATTCTCCTCTACTTTTTGCTGGAGAGCGATGATTCATGGTCTTTGGCCTTCGTCGAGAATGGCTGAACCGGGTCAGGAATAGCTCCTCGAGCTGGGTAAAGGTTGATATTGAGGCTGGGTCCAGGTCTTGGAACCAAGTGCAGGGTGTGCCGGTTAGGGTGAGTAGAAAGAACTTGCACCTTACTGCCACAGAGGCCATGTGCATGTCCATGTAGGATATGAAAATGGAGAGGTAATCCATAGGGTCAGTTGTCTTGTCACACATGGCTATTTGGGGATTGGAAAATCGGTAGGGAACGACTTATTCTATAATGTCATCAATGAATAGGAAAATCACCTCGGAAGGGAGTCTAGTTGCCCTCCCTAGATCCCTGAATTTAATGGAGCGTTGCCTCTATCTCAGCAATATGACGCTCCACGGCTGCGTCTCCCCTAGGCGGCACTGCAACCTGACTAGCCGCAGCTCTAGGTCCTCACTTTTTGGTCGGAGAGGAGTGAAGTCCACCTCCCGAGCCCGGCGGACCCTGTACTCAGAACGGGCGACATAACTTAGAGCCCTTCTTAATTGGGGTTCATGAGGATCCTCTGTCCGGCGACCTTGTGAGGGTGGAGATAAGGAACCTGAGATAGCTGGAGGAGCTAACTCCCATTCATTTATCGGACGGTTATAGGGTCGAGGTTGATCCTTGGTGCCTGTCCATTTGAATGGATTACGCGATCTTTTGATTTTTGGGGGCACTCTTTTCCCCCTGCATAATGGAGAATCGGTCCCCTTTGAGCCAGGGCCAGTGGCAGGCGGGAGAGAAAGACTTGGAAGTAGGACTGGAACTTGCCTAACCAGTGCTCTAGAGTATCGATCCGCGATGACTCCACACCGTAGACGTCATCTGGACAACAAAGACGCCCAAAAGTGGAGCTGACGGGCTTTCCTGGCCCGTGGGAGATAGGTTTTCTTCCTTAACCGGGATGGAGACTAGAGCCCTAACATCCGGCTTGGGGGCTCTTGACATTTCTTTGGTTAGATTGCTATTCACCACGGCGTTCTGATCTCTTCATTGAATAATTTGACCAAACCTTGTGATTATCAAGCCTTAGCCGAGTTGGGAGTTGAGGATTGAAGGAAGATTTTTTGTGCGCTTCCCATAGACGGCACTAAACTGTTGATGTCAAATCTTGATTTATTACAACAGTATGGTCTGGTCAAGGTATTTTGGTCTGTGCTGGGGTGGAGTTGGAGAGGTCCGAGATGGGTCCCAATTGATCGAGCAATCTAAGAAATCTTGATGTCCGAGAACAGTCCTAGTCCGTCTTGGGATATGCTCCGAGCTGATACCTACACAAAGGACTAACTGGGGTAGGCTTGGCTTATTTCCTCCGGTGTGAGAATAAGTGCTCAGGGAAAAATATAAAATGCTCTGAATATTCAAAAAATAATTACCTTCTACAACATTGTTCACCTTTTCTTATATAGGCAGTGGACTGATTAGCGTTTGGAGGATTAGCAGCCTAAGCTAGGAATAACATCTTAAGCTTGGCGTGTGACAACTGTGAGGGTGCGTGGCCTCTGTACGGGTGCGTGGAGAGATTAAACCGGTGGATCTTGGCTTTTTGGCCCTCTAAGGTGGGGCCACGTGCGATGGGTGTACGGAAGCAAATAGATGGCCCAGCCCATGGCGCCTGGGGTTTTTTTTCCCTTCGTTTCTTCAGTGCTTGAAGTCTTTTTCCCAGACCTTCTTGGCAAGATGAGATGGACAGGAGATGTTTTCACTGAGGAGTTTGTAGAGTTGGGTTCCAAAACAAGGAATGCCGATCTGAGAATATTCTGAGATGGGGAAAAATTTCCCCAGCCTGGCCGCGGACCTTCTTGGATGTAACTAGGGATGCTTTCTTGGGAGTTACCGGTCTGAGTTGGGTTAGACCCTTGGTCGGCGGAGTCTTGAGACTTCGTTGTCAATACAATCGGGTCCCTCTTGGGATTAGTATACATGTAACAGTCTTTTATTGAAAATTTGAGAATGACCATTTTTACACTCATCACTATACATACTCAAAAAGTTATTTTAAAAGTATGGGAGCAAAAAAAAATGTTTTTATTTTTAATTTAATTTTATGATATATTTTTATTTTAGTTTAATGTAAGAATAAAAAAAACTCTAAATAAAAAAAAATAAAAATATACAAGATAAACAAACATAGACTAATCTCAAAATAACACCAAATCGGTTCAGGTAGCGATTGTAATGTTTTTCAAAGGACAGTGGGACCCGAGAAGATCTGACAACGAAAGAGGGAGCCCATGTCCACGCGAGCAGCCACTACATAGTTCCCCACATGTGAATTAGGTGCATTTATTACGGCCTCCAAATCTAAAGTAGAACCTTTTATTTGTATTTAAATCCACCAGCCTGGGCAACTATGTTTACTATGTTTTGATTAGTTGAGCCATATTTAAGGTCAGACAGACATACTTTATCGTGTAAAAAAAATAAAATAAAAAAAATAAAAAAATAAAAATTCACTATCAAAAATTAAAATTAACAAACTTTACATAGCCGTTATTGACATAACGGTAGAGATTATCGGTATGTGACACGAAGATCACGAGTTTGAATTGTAAAAATAACCCCTTGCAAAATAAGGTAATATGATATATAATAGACTCAAGTGGTCTGCCTTTTTGTTGAACTCCGTATATAACGGTAGTTTTATAGCACGGAATTGCCGTTCTTTAATAGTTGCAAATGGAAAAATGTGCCTTGCACGTAAGCCTCCTCTTTTTTTCCAAAATTGACGAAAACATTGGAACATTACTCTGTCTCATCCAAGACCTCGTTAACCAAATCTCTGTCCCTTCTCTCTCTCTATATAAGAGAGAGAAAGAGAGCTAGAGACAGCAAAAGTTGTTGGTTTTGATAAAAGGGTGCTATGGACTATATCTACCCAATATCACCATTATTTGATCCCATTGATGAGTTTTTCCAATTCTCACCATCTTATAATCATCACCAACAAACAACCCAACAAGAAAAAGTGGTAAACTTGGCTTCTCCATCATTAATAATGGAGAATAACTCCACTCCTACTGTCGACAAGGAAGATGATCACGGCGGTGGTGGCGGTCGCCGGCGGAGAAAGCGGCCGGATGCCTCCAGCAAGTTGGTGGTGGAGGAGGAGGGTGCTTATGAGAAGAATAAGAAGAAGAAGCTCATTCATAGAGAAGTTGAGAGGCAAAGGAGGAAAGAAATGACTTCTCTTTGCCGGTCTCTTCGGTCTTTGCTCCCTCTTGAATATATCAAGGTCAACTTCTCTCGCTCCTCTCTCTCTCTCCTCTCTCATTTTCATCTCTCTCCAATTTACATGAATTTGAACCCCCAATGCCTTTGTGATTAGCAAGAATAATTACAATTCATATATAATCCAGGTGGTAAACTATCAAAATTAATAGTTCAGATACAATTATACAAATCTAACAACCCAAAAAAAAAAAAAATGAAAAGAATTTTTTTATTGATTGTATCAATAGCACTCTTAAATTTGATAATTTAGAGAAAAAAAAATGCGAATTAGGCTATAGTTCAAAGATAATAACTTCGTGTTTTATCCTCATTTCTAGTTTTTAAAACCCTAGTTTTTTCATTCAATATTCCATGTTGTAGGGTGGTCTCCTAAGCCTCTCTCAACCCCAAAAGAGAATTCACGAAGAGAGATTTTTCTTCACACTCATAATCTGACCACCAGCACTTTCTACATTTGATATAGGATAAACTCAACAATTTCTCTTTCATATATCGGGCCTTTTGTCGGCTAACTTTCAACTAGCCTCTCCCTTTGTGTCTATTGCATCAGAACTGTTGTAATTTGAACTTTGATACCAATGTAAGGTGGTCTTGTATCTCTCTCAACTATAAAAGTTAACCCATGAGGTGAGATTTTTATTCACACTTATTAAAATCTGACTATCAGTTCATTCTCGCAAATATGGGATAGACCCAACACATTCAAAATGAAAAATAGGTACAACTATTCAATGCCTCCGCCGGTCCCTAATTAAATCGCTCGTAGTATTTTATTTTTTCAGAAGTTAATTATTCTCCCATTTTGACTCAAGCTTATTTATTGACAGGGAAAAAGGTCTGCGTCTGATCACATGCATGAGTCAGTGAAGTACATCAGAGATCTTCAGAAGAGAATCCAACTTCTCAATCGAAAGAGGAATCAGCCAAACAGATCCTTAATCAATCCACAAGCACAACCATCAAAATTTTCATCAGAAAATTCACAAAATTTTCAAGAAAACACCATAAAAATCAGTGCTAATAAGGGAAGGATGATGGAGGTTAACATAAGCACAGCCATTAATGGAGGGCTTCCTCTTTCAAGAGTTCTTCAAACTTTGATTCATGGAGAAGGGTTCAACGTTGTTTGCTGCATTTCTACAAGAGTAGATCAAAGGCTAATCCACAGTATTGAAGCTAAGGTACCAATTGATCTTTCTTTAGCAATTTCCTTAAATTACCATTTTCATCCCTTAACGCTACGTTTGGTATGCTAGAATGGAATGGAATAGAATGGAATGAGTGTGGTATTGTAATGAATGTGTTATTAGAATGGAATGACCATTGCCATTCCTATGTTTGGTGATAAACGAGATTAAACATGGTATTAGAATGGGCATTACCATTCCTACGTTTGGTTACAAAATACATTAAATATGGTATTAGAATGACCGATAAAAACATAAATATGGGAACAAAATCTGGGAATAAAAACAAAAACAGAAATCTGGGGACAAAAACAAAAACAGAAATATGAGAACAAAAACAAAAACAGAAATCTAGGAACAAAAATAGAAATCGGGAAGAAAAACGGAAATATAAGAACAAAAACAGATATCTGGGAACAAAAATAGAAATCTGGGAACAAAAACAAAAACCAAAATCTAGGAACAAATTTTTTTTTTGTTCCTAGATTTCTGTTTTTGTTTTGTTCCTAGATTTTTGTTTTTGTTCTCATATTTCTGTTTTTCTTCTCGATTTCTATTTTTATTTTTGTTTTGTTCCCAGATTTCTGTTTTTGTTCCCATATTTCTGTTTTTCTTTTGTTCTCAGTTTTCTGTTTTTGTTCCCATATTTTTTTTGTTTTGTTCCCAAATTTCTGTTTTTGTTTTTGTTCACATATTTCGATTTCTGTTTTTGTTCTCATATTTCTGTTTTTGTTCCCGATTTCTGTTTTGTTCCCATATTTCTATTTCTGTTTTTGTTCCCATATTTCTGTTTTTGTTTTGTTTCCAGATTTCTGTTTTTGTTTTTGTTCCTAGATTTTGTTCCCATTTTTTTGTTTTCGTTCCATATTTTCTGGGAACAAAAATATAAAAGTAATACCACCATATTTTTGTTCTTGTTCTCAGAATTTTATTTCCTATTGTGAAAAATACGAAAATACAAGTATATATCATTCTTCTTACCTAATACTTCATTTAATTTGGAATTAGGTAATCCCGAGATTACCTAATACCTCATTTCACTTGGGATTAGTCATTACTTAGGAATGAGAATGAAAGTCAATCCCATTAACCAAACATAGGAATGGAATGACCATTCCAATGGTCATTCCAATCTCATCCTGAATCCCGCGTACCAAATGCCACCTAAGATATTGATTTGTTTCAATTGAATCCAAATTAATTGTCTCCAATCAACTTCATCGGTTTTTTAGCACTTTTCGTCAAGAATGTGGTGGTGGTAGTTTCTATTGCTTTTCCGTTTCTTGTGAGTCTATCACACCAAAGCTCCTAGAGCTGAGCGATTGAATGCGGTGGTTGTTTTATGTAAAATTTTACCATAAATGTCCAACTGGGATTAATCGTGTTGGATTTATCTCACATTGAATGTGGAAGGGGCTAGTGATCAGGTCATAAGTGTGAGAGAAAATCTCATCTCATGGGTTAATTTTTGGGATTGAGAGAAGTTCAAGACTACTCTATACTATGTCCCACATTTGTTATGGAAATGGTTAATGGTCAATTTATAAGTTTAAGGAAAAATCCCACCTCATGGACTAACTTTTGGGGTTGAGAGGGGTCCAAAACCACTTTACAAATCGCATTTATATGCATAACTTTAAAGTGCAATGTGCCACAACTCTAACACGACGGTGCAAATTTTGACACGAGGCGGAAGTTAGAGAATAAAAATGTAATTACGGCTAGGTTGTATTTTTTTTTTTTTTTTTTCATTTTCTATATTCATTAATTTATATTAATTTTATGCATGATATTTTCACCATAGGCGAATGAAGGAAGAAGGGTTAATCCTGCTGAGCTCCAACAGAAATTGATTGATCTGATACCACCGATTTGATGCCTCGTTCGAAAAGCTCAAAGTATCAAATCCCAGTCTGATATTACAAGACTCAGGTGGGATTTTTTTTATTTTTTATTTTTTATTATTTTTTTTGGGTGTGTGTGTTTTTGCATGTAAATAGTTGAGATTTGAGTTTGTTTTGTTTGTTTTGAAGCATCAAATCATGCGTTGTGGGGGCTTGAATTACACTTTGTTATACTCATTCCAGCCCTTCATTTTTTTTCATATTTAATTTATTCTTCGTTTGTTTTTGCATGCCTTTATTGTTATTATTAGGAGAGGGTCAACTTTAAAACCATATTATGCCAAATGAAATAATTTTGATTGATATAGTAGTTTGAGAACTCTCAAGTGATCGATGTGAAATAGAATTTTAACACCTGTCCTTAAATGTAACTCTCGATTTGTATGACTGATTTAACTACGAAAAAATGATGAGAAATGCACAACTCCCGACTTGTACGGATAATTTGACTAAGAGAAAATGAGAGGCGAATTTCTATAACCTTGTGTAGGGTGGTGTTGGGGGCTTCTCTCAACCCAAAAAATTAGTTTATGAGGTGATATTTTTTCTCACATTTATAATCTGACAATTAGTCTCTTCCACATCTGATATGAAATAAATTCAATAATCTCTCTCTTACACATTGGGTTTTTGGTCGGCTAACCCTCGACTAGTCTCTCCATCTGTGACTATTGACCAGAGTTTTTGTAATCAGAGCTCTGATACTAGTGTAGGGTAGTCTTGGACCACTTCTAACCCCCAAAGCAAGCTCCTAAGGTGATGTTTTCCCTCACACTTACCCTGACCACCTGCTTCTTTTACATCCGATATGGGATTAAACTCAATAATCTTCCTTTCATACATCAGATTTTTGGTCGGCTAATCCTCGATCAGTCTCTTCCTTTACGGTTATCGGGTAAAGTTGTTGTAATCTAGACTCTGATACCAAATTTAGGGTGGTTTTGGGTCTCTCTCAACCCCAAAAGCAACCTCATGAGTTGAGACTTTTCCTCACAATTATAATTTGACCACCAGTCTCTTCTACATCTGATGTGGGTTAAACTCAACAATCTCTCCCTTACATATCGGACATTTGGTCAACTCTTAACTAGTCTCTCCCTTTGTGACTATTGGGTCAGAATTATTGAAATTTGGGCTCAGATACCAGTGTAGGGTAGTCTTGAGTTCTTCTTTCAATTCTAAAAGTTAGCTCACAAGGTGAGCCTTTCCTTCACACTTATCATTTGACCACCAACCCCTTCCATATCCGATATGGGATAAACCCAACATCTTACCTTTGATACCATATTAGAAGAATTCAAATTAAAATCACATGACATCAAATTGAGTAACTCCTTTAACTTATATAGTGGTTTGAAAACTCTTAAATGATCAATATAGAACACGAATCTAACAGTTATATAGTCTACTTTTACACATGTTTTAAAATGATTTTAACTTTTCCTCCATTTATAAATTAATATTCATATTCACCCATTAATTTCATACATAATTGCATTAGGGAGAGTGAGTTTTATATAATAGTTGTATGCCAAAGATAGAATTATAACTATATAGATTTTTATAGCCTCCAAAAAGTAAGAAATGAGCCACACCTTTTTATAATATTCTTGAAAATTCAGTTTCTAAAAAAATAAGATGGATTATTTAACCCGAAATTGTTGTAATTATTCTTAATTTGCAGTCATATTCTCGTGACATCAACCTCAGATCTCTAAACAAAAGATTATATCTATGATAATTATAATACAAATTTCAATTGTGCTGTTTCTTATTCTACTTGGTTGATTGCAATACTTCGAAACATTATTGGGTAGTTGCCATATATTATGTATTCATTTAGACAATTTATATATATATATATATATATATATATATGGTACAGTAATACGATGAAAATATTAAACTTATAACGTTGGGGAGCTTCTTAATAATTTTGAAACTACACTTGGGCTTTAACTACATTATAGAAATACACCCTAACGGCATTTTTGGTTGAACGAAATTCGGGTGGAATGGAATCGTCATTCCACCCTCGATTCCAATTCTCATGTTTGGTTGTCTAATGAAATAAAAAAAATGAAAAAATGACCGCCCTATCCCATTTTTACATTACAGTAACCGATCAAATCCAACAACTCTAAACTAAACCAGGCAATCCCTTCGCTTATTTGTTTTGCACCCAAAAGTTCCATGCCGCGATAATCGCCGACGATGGTCCCCCCCCCGCGCATTTATGCAACATAATTTTCCATTTATAGATCGAGATTTCCATACACAATGCATCATTGATTTGAAAAAACGAACATTCCATTATTAGGATTTTTTAATTTCAAAAACAGTTCAGCGAATTTAGATCGGAGAAGAAGTGACAGAGCATTCCAAAATACATTTCGGTATTCTTCGTCCATCGCCGTTCTCTTCGTCCTTGTCCGCCGTCGCCGTCTCCGTGTCGTCCGCTATGCATTGTACACCCGTCACCTTCTCCGTTTCTATCCACCGTCGCCATGACCGTCCGCCGTTCACACGTCGTTGTTGCCTCCGCCTTTCGCCTTCACAGTCGCAGTTAGCCGTTCGCTATCGCCGTTTGGCCGCTGCCGCAAGCCTGAAGAAGGAAGATGGATGGTTTGACAGAGGAGAGAGAGAGGAAGACGAAGAGAGAGGGAGGGAGGATGTGAGCATATTTTTTGAAAGATATATTTTTGAGAGAGAGAGAGACAACGATAGAGATGAACCAATTTCCTATTTCACTCTCTGCATATTTTTCAAGATGAGGACAAATTCACTCTCTCTCTCTCTCTCTACACGTTTTCCAAGTTAATGGATGACATGTGTGTTACAATTCAAAAGATCTTGATAAAAATACATTTTACACCCTACAATAGTGATTTCAAGCTGACAATCATAAAAAAATTATTGTTCAAATTACATTTTGTACCTTACAGTTTATTGAATGCATCTTGCAAAAAGGGTTCCAAAATTACACTTTGCACCACTGACATTGCTAAAAAACCAAGTTTCATGTAATATTGCCAAAATTCAAATTTCTATACGTGTGTTCTCAAAAATTTGTTTTCAGAAATGCTTATTAAATATAACATTGTCTAATATTGTCAAAATTTAAATTTTAATGTGCTTGTTAAATGTAACACTGATTTACAAATTGTCAAAATTCAACATTCAATATGCGTGTTGAATGTAACACATGCGTGTTGAATGTAACATTCTCTAATAAATCTAAGGAATACAAAGGCATTATTAGTGAAGGTTTGTTGAATTTACTTTTACCTTTCAAAAAAAGTGTGTGATGAATGTAACACTATCTAATCATGTTGAATGTAATATTGCCTAATATTTTCAAAAATCAATTTCTAGAAATTCAACAATTGAAAACTATTTTTTTCAGTGTGTGTTGAATATAATACTTCGACGTCGCCGTTCGTCTTTCTCCGTTCGCCTTCGCCGTTCGTCGTTGATAGATCATCGAAGCTCCACAACCGCACGATGAAGGTTCACGATTACATGAGGCTAGGGTTTTCAATTCAATGACATTAATTACATTTTTCACCCCTTATTTTATTTTAGATTCAATTTTTTTTTTTTTACACTTTCCTCCCTAAAACCTTCACAAACCTTCAATAATAATGCCATCAAATAAAAATTCAAAGAGCGTGTTGAATGCCAACAAAAGAAATTTCAAACCTTCAATAATAATGCCAACAAATGAAATTTCAAAAAATCTTGACAAAAATACATTTTGCACCATACAATTTGTGATTTCAAGCTGACAATCACACACAAAAAAAATTATTTTTCAAATCACATTTTGCACCCTGCTGTTTATTGAATGCATCTCCAAAATTACACTTTGCACCCTTGACATTGCCAAAAAACCAAGTTTCATGTAATATTGCCAAAATTCAAATTTCTATATGCTTGTTGAATGTAACATTGTCTAAAGTTGCTAAAATTCAAAAATAAATAAATACGTGTTGAATGTAATACTGTTTACAATTCTCAAATACATATGTGTTGAATGTAATACTGTCAACTAATCAATTAAAAAAATGCTTAGGATGAGAGTTTTTGGTTCAATTTTAATTAACTAGGTTATATTGTTAAAGGAAAAGTTATTTTGAGTTTTTTTTTAAATTGTAGACAATGTTATATTCAACATGTATATTGTTTTGAATTTGACAAGATTAAATAATATTACATTCAACACGCATATTGAAATTTAAATTTTGGCAATATTCGACAATGTTATATTCAACATTCACATTGAAATTTGAATTTTGACAATTTTTAGATAGTGTTACATTCAACACTCATATTGAAATTTGAATTTTGACAATATTTAGACAGTATTACATTCAATAAACATTTCTGAAAATAATTTTTGAGAATTGTAGACAGTGTTACATTTCAACACGCATATTGTTTTGAATCTTGGCAAGATTAGACAGTGTTACATTCAACACACATATTGAAATTTGAATTTTGGCAATATGAGGGTGTAAAGTGTAATTTTGGAACTTTTTGCAGGTTGGACTCAATAAATTGCAGGGTGCAAAATATAATTTGGACAATAGCTTCTTTTGTGGTTTGTCACATGATATGCATGCAATCATAAATTGTAGGGTGCAAAGTGTATTTTTGTCAAGATTTTTGAATTGCAACCCAACTGTCATCCACAAACTTGGAAAATGTGTAGAGAAAGAGAGAAAATGGAATATGATATTATTGGAACTAAAAAAACCACAAACTCATGTTTTTCCTCATCTCTCTCTTCGTCTTCCATTATTAAAACTAAAAAACTCACAAAAAAGAAGAAGCATCAGCATGTTTCTCCTCATGTTTCTCTTCATCTTCCTCTCTCTCTCTAAAAAATACATCTTTCACAAAATGCTCTTCATCATTCTCCCTCCCCTCCTTCTTCGTCTTTCTATCTCTCTCTTCTCCATTATCACCATCCCCTTCAAGCTTGCGGATGTGGCGATTTGTCAACGGCAAAGTCGGATGGCGATGGCGACGGCGACAGAAATCGCGCCATTATCGAAACGGTCACATCCATGTCGCAGGGAGTACGGGTGATTTGAAAGAGGCGGTACAGGACAACGATCAGGTGCTTCGCGGAACGTATGACAACATGCACCCCTGAACATACGACCCTTGGATGTTACATTCAACACATTCTTGAGTGTTGAATGTAATACCCACATAGAAACATATTTTTTAGGCCAAAAAACATGAATAACATATCGATAGGAAGATGATTTTTTTTTATGATTAATATGTTTTAAAAATTTTCATTTTTTGACATCATGAAAGCATAGAACATCTTGTTTTTTGTTTTGTAGATGGTCACGCGCCCATGCTCTATTTTTGCGGGATGCATTGTGTGGGCTCTTAAATGCACCGCAAAACTTGGGTCACGAAACATTCCATATTCGGCACATTACAGGGGTATTACGGTCAGGAATTGCCACAAAGGAGTGGACAGTCCAAAAAAAAAGCATTGGGTTGGATCAGTACATGGAATTGTAAAATGAGAGCTACCGTTACACACCCCTAAAAAAATTGATGCTATTGGAATGAAAAAGTATGGAATTGAATTCCATAGTAGATAGGTTAAAATCAAATCCCATTCAATGGAATCAAATATTAATTTACACAAAAGCCTTTCAACCATTCCATTTCAGCCCAATCCATTTCTCAAATACCAGCTCAGATATATATATATATATATATATATATATATATATATATATATATATATATATATATATATATATATATTATACTAGAGTATAACCCGTGCCTGAAGGCACAGATTAAAACAAACTTAAAATGAAAAAAAATATATATAATTCAATGTTTAGAAAATAACACGTAAGATCTCTAATTTATAAAATACAACAAATCTCATATTTAGATCAATCTATTTACAGGAAAAAATTGTTAACACAAAAAAACACAAATTTACGAAAATAATGAAACTCGCACTTGCATAAAGTTTACAAATTATTTTCTAATATAAAAATATTGAAAAAAAAATATAAGCTCAAGAACAAAATAATTTAATCTTGATATGCATATGTGCCAACGAATTCTTATACATGAGCTTGAAATATAAAAAATGTATCAAGAAATGTCTATTCGAACGGTTAAAAATGAATAAGAGGAAAACTTCATTTATATCCAATAAAACAAAACTAAATCACACAAAATACCAAAGAACATATTTGTCTGAGACACCGAAGTATGTGGAGAAAAACACTATATTCAAATCTAACTATACACTTGAAATGAGGTATAACTAAATAAAAGGAAAATAATAATCTACTAACTAAACAACATAATCATAAAATTTTAAATAAATTATGAATAACACAAAATAAACATATCCTAAGATGGAAGACAATTTTATATAGAAATGCAAAGTCTTCATTTTTATGTCATTCATCCCATAGAGCAAAAAATCACAGAAAAAGAAATAAACCTTAAATATTTACAATAGACGCCGTTATAAAACAATAAACTTGTTGTTTATCACACAATTGTAAAATAACCTGCAAAAAACGTGGTTCAAAACAACAAAGTTACAATAATCTATTCAATTAAATCAATTCAACAACAACGAAAAATCCATTTTGTTTGATTCATGGTTAGGACGCGACATTGTTATCTGTATGTGTATTACAGAAAAAGAGAACATAAACAATCTATTTGTCAATCTAGAATAATGTATGAATTTGCATTTCATTTTTTCAACAAATAAATATGAGTATGTCAATTTCTCTCCCCCTTCTCATTGAAACTCTTCCATTCATGTCTTGCTCATTTTTATTTAGATATAGAATCATTTTTCTTAGGAACTACTTGACTTTAGCAAACGAAATGAAAATGAAGGGAAAGTGTATAGAGAGTAGGGAGTGGAATTATTCAAATAAAAAATAAAAAGAGGAGGTCCAAGTTCTCTGCAACAGTTGGTCCTCAATGTGTGAAATACAAAGTCTTATGTAGATATTTAAATTTGCTTTTCGCACATAGGTTTGAGGAGACCTTTCCGCATCTTAATGTGCCTTTACCTTGAGTCTAAAATAACAGTAGTACATAAATTCTAGATTGACAAACCCTGGAACCTTAATACCAAAAGAGAACAAAAACATGTATATTTTTGTGTGTCTTGCCATATATTTATCAGAGAACGAAAATAGAGAACAGAAACACAAACCCCATATTAACAATCAACACATGACCTTCCAAAGAACGATGAATTTGCAATGCAAGCATACAATCGGCAAATTAGAAATCAAATGCGGTGATTTGAGAGAGAGAAAGATACGTACCACTGAAGCGGGAACATGACCCCAAAGAGCAGGAGAGCTATGGTGATTCCAAATCTGGTAATCAAATGCTCCTTAACTAATTCAGCATCATGAATCATTAGGGAAACTAAAATAAATCAAAATCGTGATCGGTTAATGCAAAATCAGAACCATCAATCAAATAATTGAATCTCTGAATCGTAAGCCAAAATCAAAGTGAATCAAATCCAAAACAAAGAACTGTATTGAGCAAAATACTTTTATTACTTTCATGTTATCATTCAAAGTAAAACGAACTAAAACAATAATATTTAATCGGAGAAACCGAACGATGATCGGCATCAGTTGCAATCTTCATGTTATCCATTCCAGCTGCTAATAAATGATAAAATTGTACAAAACAGTTACATACAATACACACATATAGAGCATAAAAATTGGTTTCAACATTTAATAGAAATAGATCCAAACTTACTAAATAACCAAAATTATTAAATAACTAAACTCAATTAATCAACACTCTATAGAAACAACTAAAGAAATCAATATATATAAAAAAAATCAGATGCAAAACAAAAGAAGCTATTATCTGAAGATATTGAGAGTAATATATCTGGTTGCGGAGACATGAAAACAAAAATATCAACATGGATAGCAATGGCAGTGGCTAGATATGGAGAATGAAATAGAGATAGAATAAATGTGAAATGGAGAATGAAATATAGAGAGATATATACATACATACATATATATATATATATATAGAGAGAGAGAGAGAGAGAGACATACCTACGGACATTGGAGAACGTGGATGACGATGGCGGTGGCTAGATCGAACCTCGATCTAGCCAGATCTGACCTCGACGGTGAAGGGCAGTATTGCAGGGTGGCCAGTTGCTAGAAGAGAGCAAAAGGTAGAAAAGAACGTGAGAAAAAAAGAGTGGAGAGACCTCTTACCTTTGGCTAGAGGTGAGCGGTGACGGAGCGGCGATGAATACATCGATGGCGATGGAAGAAGACGGTGACACAATGGTAATGGCAACAGTGACTACGGCATGACATTGGCGAAGAAGATTGAGATGGGGTGGGGATTGTAATGGAGATACATAAGAGCAAGAGTGAGACACAGAGAGAGAGAGAGAGAACGATCGGGTGAGAGTGAGAAACGGTAGAGAAAGCAACAGAGGTTTTAGAGTGAGGGTAAATTTTTTGAAATGAGAGTTATTAGGGTAAGTTTTAGGCAATTCAATTAACAGGAAATAGAATAAATTAGGGAGTGAATTAAAGGGTGTTTAATTCCCTTAGTTAGACAATGAATAAATGGTAATATAATTTCTTATATTAAATCCTTATAAACCATTTTATATATAATGATATACCATTATTTCCATTTCAACGAACCTAACTTCCTTTTCTGGTCCTAAACTTATGTCTCAAAAATGTCCTAGTCACATTATTTGTTTGTCCCAGTCAGCAAGTCCGTCCTCTTTTATATATATATATATGTATGTATGTATGTATGTTTGTATGTATACGTATATGTGTGTGTGTATGCGCACGCGCGCATGCTCTTGTGTGTGTGTATACTCTATTACTATATATATGTGTGCATATTACTGTGTATTATATATACATTACTATATTTATGTGTGTGTGTGTGTGTGTGTGTGTTATTGATTAGAGAAAAATTAATTTGTGATCATATTTTTTAAGGCAAATTATATTTTAAATCTTCTAACTATTGGCACGTTTCTATGTAGTTGATAAGTTGAAAATACCTATTTACTTCTAAGTCGAATTTGGTAGTTTTCGAGTGTTTTATATTTTATGTCGTTTTTGTTTGTTTTTAAGTAAACCAGGTGTAGGGACGTAACAAAGTGATAAACGAGCGAAGCGGTGGAGAAACGGTGAAAAAATAAGGTTTCAGGATATCAAGCCCACCGTCGAGGCGATGGAGATACAAGGAGAAGTGTGCAGAAGCCACTGCCCTAGCAGTCATTCACCGCTGAGGCGGTGAAAGTGCAGTGAACCAAAAGCTAGTCTCACCGCCGAGGCAGTGAAAGTCCAGAGAGTTTAAATTTTAGCTCACCGCCGCAGCGGTGATGTGAACCGACTTATTCACTGCCGCGGCGGTGACTCGGTACAGAAAATATCTATTTTCAGATATTTTCAAGCCTTCTATTTAATTCCCTTTCTCCCCCATTTGTCAAGAGACGTCCCTAACATTAGAGAAGTGATCTTGGGCCATTCTTGAAGAGCTCAAAGAGGAGATTCACATATCAGAGAAGAGGAAACACTTTTGGATTGATCGTTGGCAATAGTGGATTACTCCACTTTAAGATTTAATCTCTCTTTCTTTGTAACTTGACATTTTATTGTGAATGGTGTTGAATCCCTTTTGTTTTATAGTTTTAATGGCTAATATCATGGCAGGCTAGATAAATATTAACTAGGGATCGATGTAGTTCATGTAAATATACGTTTGATTGAATATATGTTTCTTCAACAGTTGTTTGTCTAAATCCGATTATGTTTACCGTTTTATTACAATTTTAATATGTTTGTTAAGGTATTATGGTTGGTTTTGAGAATACGGGGTTTGACACTAGGGAGAGGTAACCCTAGATTCGGATTAGGGTAAACACATTGCGACGTTCTAACGACCCGGGAAGGCATTAGAAATTGTGCAATCCATGACATTGGGTCAAGACTCATATGACTATGTGTTCGAAAAGATGTTCGAGGAGAATTTCGGCGTTAACGCGAAGTCACATATTCATTCACTAAACACTTGGGAGAAGGAGGGAATAAGTTTAAGATACAGAGATTGTCGGATATGATAAACACCGTTATTGTTAACTAAATGAAGTCAAACATGTATTAAACGAATGAAATCAATCCCTAGGTAATCAACTTAATTAGAATTAACCCAATAGTATTAGTTTAACTTAGTTGTAATTAAATTTCAAACAATTCTTGAAAAGTCGAGATAATATAAGACTATGCCAATTACAGTATTCAATTATTCAAACACATTTCCTAATGGAATAATATCCGATCTTAAAGATCTATTATACTAAAACTTGACCTCGTGTACTTGCGAGTGAGTCAGACGTGGGCATAAAAATATTCCCAACCAGTAGTCCAATAAATTTTTTCGTTTCAGTTTAAACCCTTTAAGAATATAATCGATTTTAAATGGTCTTTCTGTGGGCGAAAATGACATCATGTGCACATCATGTGACTTTTTTATGGGCATAATTGTTTTTTTTTTATTATTCTTGTTCTGTTTTTTATTTTTTATTTTTTTTTATTTCCTTCTTCCTCGTTTCAATCATCTCTCTCTATTTTCAGTCGGAAGGAGGGCGTCGGAGCTGCAACCTCTACTACAACCTCCACCATAAACTCCACGACTGCCGCTATTGCAATTCTACACCGTCTGCTCGATATGTCCTTCAAGTACTCAACCCCTAATCGTTCTTTAAGATCTACAACCACCATTCAATTTCTCTTTATCGAACCCATATCTCGAGTTCATTATGTTTAACCCATAAGGTTAAAAGAAAAGGGGGATTCTTGATCTTTTTGATTTTGAAACTAAAAGATTGAATGGAAAATTTTGGTGGAAGATTGAAATTTTTTGTTTCAAATTCTATGTGTAGTTTTCAAATCCAGAAAATGATTTGTCAAGGTTAAACGGGCTTCGAGCCTATTATTTTGCATTAGCTTAAGGGGAGGGAGATTGGTTAGCCTATGGATCAAGACCGCCATTTTGAGAGGACAAGAGGGGGTTATTGATGTTAGTAAGCTTCGTTAGTGAACAACAATGCAAATCTACCCTCCGAAAAAGACGAATATGAAGAAATTGAAGAGAACGAAGATTTTCCCCCTGCGATCGTTATACATCGATCGTCGTTGCGGTGAAGGTTACAGTAGTAACGACATTGGTTGCGGCTACGAAGCCCTCCGCTCAACTGAGAGACGAGGGCGAAGATTGACATGAGGTAGCTGGAAAGAAGAAAAAAAACCATTATGCCCTTAAAAAGGTCACATGATGTGCACATAATGTCATTTCTATCCAATTTAGATGGAAAAACTAACAAAATGGTCATTTAAAACTGATTACATACTTAGAGGGTTTAAATTAAAACGAAAAAACTTATTAGACTAAATAAAAACGTATCAATAGTTAGTCAATTTAAAATTTACTTTTTTTAGTTTTTAAATAATCTATTATTAGATAGATATTCAAAATTAATATATAAAATTAAGGGCTTTATGAAAATTTTATTATGTTTATGTTGTAAAAGGAAACATTTGGTAGTAATATTACAAAATATTAGGAGGTTTATTAGATGAATTTGGTAATAATACTACCAAATATTAGGAGGTTTATTAGTTGTAAATATTTGCTGTAAATAGAATATTAGTCAATGATGTAAATTAGGAAATTAGCTAGCTGTTATAATTAATTTCCTGATTTTATGCTTGTATTCTCTCCTATAAGAGGAACCCATGTAAACTTATATGAATATACAGAAAAGTTTAGATTGTATCAGAGCCTGCCTAAGAACGTTTCTACATCATTTATTTGTTGATCAACCATCTAACATTTCCTCTAACTCAACCCTGTCTCTTACAACCCGGCCAACTAACCTTGTAACTCGAGCCCCCAATACCGATTCTCACTCTGTTCAGATCACCACTATTCGCCTTAATGGTGACAATTATTTACGGTGGTCCCAGTCTGTTCGGATGTACATTAGAGGGCGAGGAAAGATTGGGTACCTAACAGGAGACAAAAAGTCACCAGTACCTAAAGGTCCTGGGATGCAGAAAATTCAATGGTGATGACTTGGCTTGTGAACTCCATGGACGAGGATATTAGCTCCAACTATATGTGCTACTCCATAGCCAAATAACTTTGGGACAACGTGAATCATATGTACTCTAATTTGGGAAACCAGTCTCAAGTCTACGAATTGATTCTAAAACTTGGTGAGATTTGGTAGGGGGAAGACTTGGTCACCAAGTATTTCAATTCATTAAAGCACCTTTGGCAGGACTTGGATCTGTTCAATGATTATGAATGAAAATCCACTGAAGATGCCAATCACAACAGACAGACCATGGAGGCTCATTGCATTTACAAATTCATTGCTGGACTAAACATGGAATTTGATGAAGTAGAGGGACAGATCATTGGCAGGACTCCACTTCCTTCAATTGGTGAGGCGTTTCCTGAGGTTTGAAGAGAAAAGAGCCGCATACATGTATTATTAGGGAAGAAGACTACTAGCGGTCTTGTTAAGAGTTCTGCCCTTGTTGTTACCGAGGTAACTGCCAATAAAGCAACCAATTTTCAGCGAAAACATAAAGAGAAGCAATGGGTTTGGTGCGACTACTGCAACAAACCGCACCATACTTGAGAGACTTGCTAGAAAATCCATGGAAAACCAGCAAATTGGAAAAGTAGCAAGCTTGGTGACAAAAATTTCTGTGCGGTTACTACTACTAATGAAGCTGAGATAAGTCCCTTCAGCAAGGAGCAGATGGATCACTTTCAAAAACAACTGAAATCTAATTCCTCATCTAGTATTCCTAGTGTTTCTCTTGCACAAACAGGTAGTGCACCTAAAACCCTTTCTTGTAGTTCAATTTTTACTCTATGGATCATTGATTCTGGAGCCTCTGATCATATGACCAGTCTTTCCAATTTTTTTAGCACTTACTCGCCATGTTTTGGCCTTGAAAAAAATTAGAATTATAGATGGTAGCTTCTCACCCATTGCAGGAAGAGGTCTGATAAAATTATCCAAGAATATAGATCTAAAATCTGTTCTCCATGTCCCTAAACTAGCTTGTAACCTTTTTTTCTATGAGTAAACTAACCAAAGAATGTAATTGTTGTGTAACTTTCTGTGTTTTTTACTCCGAATTTCAGGACTGGAGCTCGGGGAAGAAGATTGGCAGTGCTAAGATGATAGATGGGCTTTACTACTTTAATGATGGATTCGTCAGTAATAAAAAGGCTTAGGGTCTTAGCAGTGTCAATTCTAATCTTGTTTATGAACAAATAATGCTTTGGCACTTAAGACTAGGACATCTTAACTTTCCATATCTTAAATATTTGTTTCTTACTTTATTTAAGGATTTGTATTGTTTATCATTCTTGTTGATCCTAAGATTTTGATGAACAATTAAATGTTGATGTTTTTTGTGGAACTAATGAGTTTATTAAGTGTTTCAATGATAAAGTTCCATTGACGATTTAACATGAAGAAATTGTTGAAGATGATTTTGGATGCAAGAGACTGACAAAGGCAAGAGCATTAAGAGACCGAAGATTTTGAAGAATCTAAGAAAAAACAACTCAGGTTAATTTTTACTTTTAATATATCCTGATTAGAATCACACACGACACAAAAATGATTTTATGATTATGTGTGTTTTTGATAGGATCCTAATTAATTAAACTTATTTGCTTCTATGTGAAATTAAATGAGAAATATTGATTTAAGAATTATTAGAAATTAAAATTGATTTAAGGAGTTAATTAAGTTAACCGAGACAAGAAATCGGTTAAAGGGGCAAAAACATCTAAGAGTTGAGTTAAAAATTAATTTTGGAAGAAGAATTAATTCCAGCAGAATCAGTCAACTGATCAATGAGGATCGGTCGACCGACGAAGTAGTAGCTGGGAATGGTGCAGTCTCTGAATTGATCGGTCAACTGACGGGTCGACCTGTGACCAAATATTGAACGCCCTGTATCGTTAGATAGACAGATCGAGGAGTAGCAGTCGACCTCCCATAGCTGGAATTTGGCCTGGGGGGCATCCTAAATTGTTCGATCGATAGACCAAGGAGTAGCGGTCGACCGACAAGCTTGAATTTTTGAATTGGGTTACAACCTGAATCGATCGGCCGACTTATGGACTTTGGTCGGTCAACCAATGGTTAGGTTTCAGGATTAAAAGATTTCGTGGATTTTTCCAAAAAATAGCTATTACTAGCCATTTTATGATTAGAATCTGAGAGTTATATTTGAGATCTGATGGTATTTAAGATATGATATTGATATTTTGTTATCCCTATAGATATAGTTTATATATTTCGATTATTTCTTAAATTGGTTAATATAATTCTTTCTATTCTATCTAATTGAGTTTGAGTTGAGAGACAAAATTGAATATTTTAAAAGATATAATTGAGTAAATTATACCAGGATTGAGTCATAATGATATAAGGGGTTTATTAGAGCAATTAAATGTCATGATAAGTGGAAACTAGCCGTTGGAGGACATGTTTTAATTTTCTATATATATACCTATGTTTTTAAGATCCAAAATATCCCCATAAATAAAATTTCAAGAGCTATTCGATTCCTGATATTTCTGAGAGTGACATTTTGAGTGTAGTGTGAGATTATCCTTGGGAAGTGTTCTTGAGAAAATTTGCTGTGGATTATTGCTACTACCGATTTGAAGTTTCATTACTATTCATACTTTATTCATTCGGTGAATTTCTGGTGAGATCGTTCCAAGTTTATTCTTTAATTGAGTATTTTATTACTTGCTTGGTAAATTGATCTTTTTTAGAAATCATTTTTTGAACTTTAAAAGCATAAAAATATTTTAAAACAATTTTGGTAGTAATCTGATTACGTGCTCAATTTTGTGCTACCCATATTATTTTTGTAATCAGATTTTTTTATTTTTCTCACTTTATTTCTATCTCTAGTATCAGTACATTAATTGAGTTCAAATTAATCTGGTGTGGTAGAAGCTCCGAGTGGGAAAAAGAACTCATCAATTTTTTTTATAATTGGTGAGTTGTGTGCGGATTAGATACTATTGGAAGTATATAATCATGGATAACTAGTTTCAATTTCTTCTAGTAAAGAGATTAATGTTTGATCTTTGCCTAGAGTACAAAAATAGTAGGTTACTCTTTTCGTCAAAAAAGATAGGGGTAATTCTTCCTGACTAGATTTTTTTTAAGTGAATTTGTAACAGTTCAATCTTTACCGGATAAAAGGGTACTTGGAGTGTTTTTGTGAGGTTTAATTCTTAGCTTAAGTATAAAAGAATTAGGTTAATCTTTAACCTGAGAAAAAGATAGGGTTATTCCTTAGCCTGTGAAAAAGAATTGTAAATGTTGATTTTGAGCTTGTGAAAAGAATCATTTGTAAGGGTTTGATTCCTACCTGATTAAAGGGATCATAGTGATTAGTGGGTGTGACTCTCCGTGGAGTTCAGAAGACTAGATTAGCCAAGAATAGCTTGATGAACCAGTATAAATTTTTGATATGCTAGTTTCTTTACATTATTTATATTTTGCTGTTTGGGCATGCACCTAATTGATAACACATATCCACTGCTACAAAGATAATAGTTAATTTGGGATAAAATTAATTATTTGATTTTTGAAGTGTTAATTATTTAATCATTTTTATTACTACGGAATTCACCCTCCCTCTTAGGTTGCTCACTGGGTTAACAGTTCTATTGTGAAAGTTGTTACTTATCTAAGAGTCATCGTACTACGTATTTGCCAAAATCTTACACTTCTTTAAAACCATTTTATTTAATACATAGTGATGTTTGAGGACCTTCAAGAGTCACCACTATCTCTAAAAAAAAATAGGTTGTTACATTTATCGATGATCATATCCATTTATGTTGAATTTATTTGATGAATGAAAAGTCAGAGGTTGAATTTTTTTTACGGAATTTTACACGATGGTTGAAACTCAATTTCAAACGAAAATTAATATTCTTTGCACTAATAATGGAACCGAGTATTTTAATGAAATTTTAGGAAGTTTTTTGAAGGAAAAAAGGGTACATCATCAGTCTACTTGTGTGGATACCTCTCAACAAAACGGAATTACTGAAATAAAAAATAAACATTTACTTGAAGTGGCTCGTGCTTTAATGTTTTCAATGCATGTTTCAAAATATTTTTGGGGGAAAGCTGTTTTAACAACCTCTTATTTGATTGACAGAATGCCTACATGTGTTTTAAAATATAGCACGCCATTAGAATGTTTCCAAAAACAAAATTTCCTTATCAAGGATGTGGTTAGATTTACCTCTAAAGGTTTTTGGCTGCATTGCTTTTGTTCATATACTCAATAATACTCTGTTCAAACTTGATCGTCAGGCTAAAAATTGTGTTTTTATATGGTATGCCCCTAATAAAAAGGGATATAAGTGCTAAAATCCCAAAACAAGAAAAATTTATGTGAGTATGGATGTTTCTTTCTTTGAAAATAAATTGTACTTTCACAAAAATTCTCTTCAAGAAGAAAATGAGGTGATGGGAGATATTTTTTGGGATTTATCTCCTACTCCTTTACCAAACATGGTTTTAGCTACTTTACCCCATTCTTCTCATCCTACTGTTATTCCCAAAATTCAAAGTCAAGAACAATGTGATAAAACCAATGAAAACAATGAAGGGAATCCTAGTTATATAGTGCCGAACATTACAATATTTGAAACAGGGAGAGAATCACTACAATCGGGCCAAAAAAATCCCAATAGTGAGCCTCTGGTTTAAACTTGGAGAAGACCTTATCAAAAGAGTCAAAGTCAGCATATTTCTCTTGGAAATGATCAATCTTTACCTTTGGGAACTGAACCTCCAGATGTTACAGGTAATTTTGTTCCTAACTCATCTTCAATCCATATTATTTCTCCTAGCCAAGAACAATCAGATCTTGATATTGCTATAGCTATTAGGAAAAGAACCCGAACTTGCACTAAATATCCCACCGCCAAATACCTTTCTTATGAAAAACTCTCTCATACTTATAAATGTTATCCTAAAAAATCTCACACTTGTTTGTCCTGAGAAACATTCAAGAAGCTCTTGATGATCCAAATTGGAAATTAATATTGATGGAAGAGATGAATACTCATAGAAGAAGTGGAACTTGGGAGATAGTTGATTTACCTAAGAAGAAAAGAATAGTAGGCTGCAAGTGGGTCTTTACTGTTAAATGTAAAGCTAACGGTAGTACAAGGCAAAACTAGTAGCAAAAAAGTTCACCCATACCTATGGGATTGATTATCAGGAAATAAACTCTATCAAAATCTTATTATCATTGGTTGTAAATTTCAACTGGCCATTACACCAGTTAAATGTAAAAATTGTCTTTTTAAATGGAGATCTTGAAGAAGAGGTTTTTATGAGTCTACCACCTGGATTTGAGTGAAATTGGGACCAAATAAAGTCTATAGACTAAAAAACGTCTTTACATGGTCTCAAATAGTCCCCTAGAGTTTGGTTTGAGAGATTTGGGAAAGCCGTGAAGAGTTGTTGCTACAGTCAGAACCAAGCTAACCATACCATGTTCTACAAACATAGTAGAGAAGACAAGGTTGCAATATTAATTGTCTATGTGGATGATATAATCTTGACAGGTGATGACAATGAAGAATTGGAGAGACTGAAAAAAAGACTTGCAACTGACTTTGAGATCAAGGACTTGGGTGCATTAAAATACATTCTTGGAACGGAGTTTGATAGATCCAAAAAAGTTATATTTTTGGATCAATGTAAATATGTTCTTGATTTACTTGACGAGACAGGTCTACTAGGAAATAAACCAGCCGATATACCCATTGAGCTCAACCTTAAGCTACATCATTCTAAAGATGAAGAAGTTCTGAATAGGGAGCAGTATTAGAGACTTGTTGAAAGACTGATCTACTTGTCACATACACATCCAGATATAGCATTTGCAGTCAACATGGTTAGCCCATTCATGCATTCACCTAGACAATAACACTTTGATGCAATCTATAGAATTCTCAGATACTTAAAGAGGACCCTTGGAAAAGGTCTACTATTTAAAAACCACGGGCATTTGAAAGTTAAAGCCTATACTAATGCGGATTAGGCTGGGAGTGCTATTGATAGATGGTAAACTTCTGGATATTATACATTTGTTAGAGGCAACTTTGTAGCCTAGTGGAGTAAAAAACAAAATGTGTTAGCAAGAAGCAACGCAGAGGCTAGGTTTAGATTAGTTGCTCATGGAATTTTTGAAGTGTTGTGGATTAAGAGACTATTAGAAGAGTTGAAGATCTCTAATCCATTGCCTATGAAAGTGTACTGTGACAACAAAGCTGCTATTTCGATCGCTCACAATCAAGTGCTTCATGATAGAACAAAGCATGTGGAGATAAACAAACACTTCATCAAGGAAAAGCCCAAAAATGGATTAATTTGTATGCCTTATATTCTTACTACTGAGCAAGTTATAGATGTGCTTACAAAGGTACTTCTTACAAGACAATTTGACAGGCTAATTAGGAAGTTGGCTATGGAGGATATCTTCAAACCAGCTTGAGGCGGAGTGTTGAAAAAGAAAAGATTTGGTAGTAATATTACCAAATATTAGGTGATTTATTAGTTAGATTTGGTAGTAATATTACCAAATATGATGAGGTTTATTAGCTGTGAATATTTGCAGTAAATAAAATATTTGTCAATGATGTAAATAGGAAATTAACTAGTTGTTATAATTAATTTCCTAATTTTGTGCTTGTATTTTCTCCTATAAGAGGAACCCATTTAAACTTATGTGAATATACAAAAAAGTTTAGACACTATATCATTCATTCTCTCACTTCATAGCAACCAAATAAGATAATGAAATAGTGATTTCATTGAAAAATTCAATACATTCTTTCTCTCGTTCTATTCTTTCTCTCATTTCATTCCACCTTGATTCCATTTTATCCAACCAAACGAGCCGTAAAGTTATTTTTTAAAATCCTCACTTCGTGCACATGTTATATGATACCAGAAAATTCAAAGATTAAGAAAGAACAAAAATGTTAAATAAAACATAATTCAAGTACACATACTCAAGAAATAAGAATAAAATTTCGAAAAATACAATTCAAGTGAAAAAACAAAATTCAAAATATTCAATCTGATAAGTAACATAGAATTCCACAAAAATAAATTAAAAAGCTTCTTACTCGTTTCTTTTGTTATTTATCCTCTACAAATATCAGAAAGTGAGTTATTATCCTAATTGACTATATGCAAAAACACACACAAAGAAATAGATAATTTTATAAAGAAATTGCAAACTAAATCAAGTAAAGCTTGAAAGTGAAGTAATTCATAATGAAAATTAATAAATAAATCTTATAAAACAAAGTAGCAAAAAGACTTAATATCAAACACAATAAACATAAACAAATTTGAATCAAGAAAACTATATATAGAAAAGTGTAGCTACAAATCAATTAGTTAATATTTGTGTAAATCCATCTTTCTCTTTTCTCTGTGTGTGTGTATACAAACACACACACACATACTAGCGTATAACCCATGCCTGAAGGCACAAATGAAAAACTAATTTACAAAAAATAATCTAATATCATTTAAATCTTATCAAAACTCACCCAAGACATAGCTAAAATAGGTCGTTCCAAACATCAAACAAAACGTAAATAGCTAATCTATAATAATTTGAGATTTTTCAGTAGAAATTTAAATACAATAAGTTGAGGCAATTACAATTATAGTAATACTTCTGGATAAACAATATTTGTCGTGGATTGAGATTCATATTAAGGGAGAAACACACTTAATCGATCAAATGATATACATCTTGATAGGGCCACGTATAGTTGACCATGACTAAAAATCAGTGTAGTCAAATTAATTCCAATAAATTTCACTGATTGTTTTTGTGATTCATTTATCGTCAATTATAAACAAACTGGAAACTGATGCCTTTCCATTTGAATTTTTTTTTCAAAAGATGATGGCATCAAGGATATTCTCTGAATGAATGCCAAATTTTCGCTTTATGCCCTTTTAAAAATTGAGTTTCGATTATACGTAAAGAGCACCTAACAACCATTAATCGTGTGTCATTACAAAATCCATTATTTAGTGCGATATTTCTCAATAATATAATTGGTCATCCAATTTTCAAATCTAACTTAAACGGAGGTAATCCTAGAGGATTTAAGGAATTCAAGTAGTCATTAGGATAACGATTTGTAATTTGACGATCCACTCCATCATATTCAAATATTTTGTCTACAGGTGATCATTTCTACTGGAAAAATATTTAAAGCAACTGAATTTTGTAGCACTGACATCATTATTTTTTGCAGAAATAATAGATAGTTCAATTAGAAATGCAGGGATAGCAACACTGGTTGTACCTAGATGTGGATAAACCAAAAATATTAGTTCGCTCATATTACGACACTTACATATGGTTTATGGAAGTTGTATGCTTTCACATGGATCACTTCCAACCTAGTTTTTAAAAAACAATTGTAAATAAATAATTTAGTCTGAATGTTTATATAAGTAATCTTTTACAAACGAATTAATGTTAAAAGACGTTTAAAATGAAATATTATCTGAAGTAAATATCTTGAAAATTTTACATTTTCAATGTTGCTACTATTTTGGCGCATATTCCAGGACAATCCAAATAGAGTATCTATCGGACTAAAAGTCAAGGGGCTAAGGAGTGAGAACGTGAACAACACAAGATTGGGAGTCATACGGAGTTCTCTTCATTGGGATTACCTTTCCTTGGGTAGATTCCTCAAAAGGAATGAGAGTCAAGGTACAATCCACCAGGGTCCCCCAATGCCCAAAAGAGTATTAACTTGGTTATTTTTCCCTGCAAAACCTTGGTGTTGCCTAAAGTTGATATGATTGTTAACCCGATAGCTTATGTCTCTTATTGATGAATTTTCCAGTAGATCAGAACTGGTTGCTGGTTCGATGGCTCTGTATGAATTAGCAGTTTTTTATCCTTCTTACCATATTCAGTATCTAAAGCATTCTAAGCGGTAGCTTATCTAAAGTGCTAGGGTTGTGCGGGAAAGCTAAAGCGCATTAACTTAGCACTAGAAGCAAGCATTCTTCCCTTTATGCTGACATCATCTATCAGCATAGAGTCATTCACTCCTGTTATCCTTGCAAGATTTAGTCAAAAGTCTGTCAAAGGGTAAGCCCTATCAGACTTCTTCGAGGGAGTACAGTATATCGTATGGGAAGATCTCGATAATACTAAGACCTAGCGATTCCAATTGCCGCTACGCCACATCAATCCATTATGTCTCGACCCTTAGTTACGAATTCTTTGGGAGAATAGGACATGGATCCTAGTAGCCCCCCATCTGAAACCATTACCATAGGCCAAAATGGGATTTGATTTGAAATAGCAAGCCAAAGAAAAGAAGCGTTGAGATAATACATTTCATCCTAATCGACTATCCTGCGCGATGGATGAATGCATCTCGAGTATCTTTACACCCAGAAAGCTAAAACACTTTCTTGGACTAAGTCATTTGTTCTACACTATCAAAGCTACCTATTATTAGAATATTTCGAGAGTGGGATGGAGAAAACACAAAAATGAAAGGAGGGGTCAAAGAAACCTTCTTGAATTAAAAAAATAAAAAATAATTGGAGTGTTTTCGGTAAATAGACTTTCCGTTTGTAAGCTTAATATGTTTCTAATGCTTCGATCCCCTATATTTCGGTAGGAAGCCTAACCACAATTATTGATTTGGAAGTACGAGAGATTAGAAAGGTTGTTCAAATTCCCTTTGTGCGGCTAGTAGCTACAAAGATTGCTTTCTACCTGTGTGACAGTAATAGCATGGTTAGAGAGCCTAGTGGTTTAATTAATTCATTTATTTGCCCGATGAAAAACAAATCCAGGGGGATGGATGTCATTGGGCCACATCAAAGCCCCATCTCTCCATGATGCTAGATACATCCTCAAATGTTAAAGGAATACCATCCACCTTGGAGCGCCAAGGTAAAATGGGTTAAATCATCGGGAGATTGAGTTTCACGGGAAGGATTTTTATGTCAAGTCCCCAAGTGAGCGTATTATGGGGGATCGTCAAGCACATTATATAAGGATCAAGGGGGATCGACTTCTTGCATAGCTTAGGTCGGATACCGAAATAGCCACTTTGAAAGGACATAGAAGAAATGACTACCTACGAGGATATCCAATAATCTTCGCTCTGCTTTCGAGGTAGGTTTTAGCTGGAGATAATAGGTGGAGCCAATGACCCACTAAGATTAACATAATTACAACTACATTCCCGAGTGGCGGCATAGGAATGATAGGACCCCCTACTAGTAGAGTAAAGTCAAGGGAAAACGAAAGTGCGCTCCTGCACACTAGCTGAAAGATCTTTCAAAAGGATCATTTTTGGGGCTTTCTGGATCCTGGCTATATGTACTAAAATTAAACGGTATAGGGCATGCTTTTTAGGATACATGGTTCTACTTTCGGGTTTTCTTATAGTACATAGTTATTCCTGTAAAGCCATTGCCTCTACGCCAAGCCTCGAAATAAAGAAGGTGGTTAACCAACATAGAGAAGTGCAGTAAGTTATCTAGGATATGATAGATCAAAATGGCAAGGAAGAGAATTTCCAAGTATGGGGCAAAGGACCAAGTGCTTTGACTTTGCTTCGGTTGCAAATAATGTCTTCTTAAGCACATGTCTCAGCAACACAAAATGAGGGCATGCATTTGGGGTCCCAAATGAGACAGATCAAATGTTTGATTTGTTTCTGATTTTATTCAATAAAGTCATTTGTACCGATACCATACTCTTTTAACAAATACCATTGGCGAGATTACAATGAGTGGGTATTCTCGGCAGTCTAGGCTAGCCCAAACCCCCTGAGTCGTGATCCATTTTGAAAGATATAGGAGAATTTCCCACTCGACATGTTAGAAGGTGCAAAATCAATAGGTGCTGGAGACAACTCCCAGGCACCGAACGAATTCCCTAGGACTGCTATAACTCACATGATATAGACCACGAAAAATATGAATTGCAGACTAGCGGATCTGGTGGTCGACAATCGTTCAGATTTGGGAAAGATTATCACGACACCTGTAGTTGGTGAGTCTTTTCTAGATTCTACATGAGAAAGTATTAGAGAGTATCAGCTGAAGGTTGAATAGGCTGGATTGGTTTGGTTTAGTAGCCATGTACCTCAGTTAACATTTTTTTAGTGAAAACTATGAATGATAATGAGGAGTTTCAAAGTAAAGACATGTATATCTCCCCAAAAGAACGAACATCTCAATGACTCAACCATAATTTGTTGATGGATACCTGTAGGTATGACTGGTAAAATTTACCGAAAGTCTCCTCCAAGAATCACTGTGATACCCTTGAATGACTTTGGGTTACCGCAAATATCTCGTAGCTTGCCGTCCACATACTTAATACAATACTTATTGCATTTGAACTTCATCCCAAATAATTAACTTTGTCTCTCTAAACAAGTCTGCATGCAACAATTGTTTATTGAAATGACAAATTGAATTATCAAGAATGTCTAAAGGAGTACGAAATGTGAAATGTGCAGTTTGACCTTCTTCAAGTAATAGATATGCAATACTAGATGATGTCATAGTAATGACAATATGATCGAGGTTAAGACATTTTGTTAGTATGGTATTATATAAAAGTGTCTTTCATGCACTAGCATCACCATTAAAAAAAACATTTTTTTTTCTAGATTTTCAAACACTGATGAAGTAATTGTTTTGTATGCAACACGTTAACCTTCATGAAGACGATCAATTTTACACCACACATATAGTTGTTGCGCTTCACTTTGTATTTGATGATATTTTTTCATATCAATCTACTTTCAACTACCATATTATAATTTTCGACAGGTTGTGGAATCGGTAGAAAATTTGTTGAGCTCTTGCCTGATTCTTAAAGTAGTTAATTCAAAATATACAAATCGTAGTCTTTAATTTCTACCTCGCTTGAAACAGGGATCGAAAACAATGTGCGAAAATTTTATGGGAGATCATCACATATATGCATAAAAAAATTGATCTCACAATTCATATAGATATACAAGGGAACACTGTGTAAGAATGATATAAAATAATATTTTTAAATGATTTCAAGTACCCATAATAGACGTCTCTTGAAGACATTATCCCTCTTGCTACACATGCGACTTTCAACGTTACATGTTTAACATTATACATTATTAATAATGCGTAGACACCTAAAGAATTGTGTTTTTTTTACTATAGTCAATAGTAGACGCAGATAAAATCATTCTCCCGAATTGGGAGGCGTAAAATACATTGTGCCCATGGAAAATTCCCTCTGTCTTATTTTTCAAAACTCCTTAGTTTTATTCCAAACAAAATGTTTGGGAAATTTTGTATAAGTATACACACGTGTATCAGCATGTGTAGCACAATATGCAAAAAAAATTGTTAGGGTCGACTTTTGTGACTAAGCTCGAGAAATGATAGTCTTCATCGATTCAGTAGGACTGAATACAACATAATTCATGCTAGGCAAATAGAGCGCCAATCGAACAATTCTTAGATTCTTATCGTGCAATGAAAAACTAAACAATCGCCAGACCACCTCAAATAGTCTAATGTATCTCCCATCAAGATATTGCTCAATTTCATCCATCATTTCCAAAATAAATATTGTCATATCACCTCCTTTATATATATGTACTTGTGAACATATTTGACACATCTAATTCCAGCGCCATACTTCAACCTTAATATGATAATCGAAGATTTTGGAAAGGTTTGGATTGTATGAGACGACGTCTTTATCATCAACTTCTTACCCTCTCGCTGTATAAAGTTTTCCATTATCACGATGACTATAAATGGGATATTCTTCTTGATCCATCATTTTATATTCTATGAAATCTCGTGGATATTTATTAGTGCATCTGCTGTTTTCCATGCACGGGGCTTGAGGATTTTGAGCACCACATGGTCTGTGGATCATATATTATTTTATTGTCTAAAAAAGTTTTGGCTCTTCATTTGGATCTGGAAATTTAACACAAACTATTTTATCTACTTGGTCACACGTTCAAATTTGTCTAGATCATCAAGAAATATAAGTAAGTACATGTGCGGTAGATTTAGTTTCTAGTACTCAACTGTAAAAATGTGGGAAACTTATTTTTTTCAAATACTAGTGTTTTGATTCGCAGTCTTAGTAAGAAACACGTCAGGGTGATGGTTGTACCTCGTTATAGTCATTGGATTTCAAATATATTTCTCGTACTGCCAATAAAAGATGATGAAAAAATTATTCATTTACCTATTTGATTAGTTTACATCCCATCTAATGCTACTTCAATAAGACTTTGATAAAGTTCACTACGGAGGTTTGGTTGATAGATCTTAAAGTAATTCAATATATTTTGCTCAGTTGCAGCCCAAACATCTACCAAAAACTCTTGAAATAAAATTTCTCCCCTTAGAATTGTAATAGTCTATCGTTTTTCAAATAAACGGTAGCTATAAAATTTTATTTGAGTAAGTCAAACATTTGTGTCTTGATCGCTAATCACATCTGACTGTTTAATTTCAGACTCTCATCCAAGCTCACCAAAAGGGAACAACAAAACGTACTGCTATGGTCGGTAAACTAGATGGAATTCATTGATTTGGATTAATCCATTGCTCCCCCTTAAATGTATAACAGCATCTCTCATCGCACTAGTTTCAGTTCCATCCCCCAATAATATGACAACCACTTTATTCATTGTTGGCATATTATATAGCCAATGATCATTAGATGCATTGTAGTGAAGAAAAGCAGACAATGTTTATCATTTCAAATTCAATTGATTTAAAATTGCATAAACTTGACAAAATTTATCTACATATGCATTATTTTGCACAAAGTATCTTGAATATTTGCAAAACATCTATTCTCAATGAGGATTTCTACGGCTTCTTATGATAAAAGCAAAATCAAGATTGTAGATGTACAATTGAGAATAAACTGCATATTGTCCTGGTTTTGGGATTAATGCTCCTATCCAATTATGCAACGCTCCATGTATAATAAACGTTATTGGGCTTCTTTCGAAAAGTATCATTGTATCCAGTTTGTCACCAAGGCTTGTAAGAGTATTGCTTACATTGTAATCTATAGAATAATGTCAGAATAGTTTTGATTTGTCATCATTACCATTGTATAGCGCTTTAATTTGTGGCGGAGGTGTGAGAAGTAGTGGAATCTTAACCTTTTCTTGTGAGAAACATGTACCAAAAAAATGATGTTGTTCAAATGATTTTATTAATCTTTCATCTATCCAGTGTAGTACGGAATAATAAGGGCACATGACATTCATTCTACCAAGCAAGTGTCTATTTTAAACTTGTATGAACATCACAATTAGCAAATGTTCAGTAGGTTAGTGTTTCAACAAACATCTAGGTAGTCCAACTTGAGCATCTCTCTTGGCTCTCCAACTTGCACTTACCTTGAAATTAAAATTAAACCCAATCCAATCACAATTAGACACTTTTTTTTTTAGTTTAAATTCAAATTCAATCCAAAATAGAAAGAAAAAAAAACATATAAATTCATATGAAGCTCGTGAAGGGAAAAAAGAATACCTAGTTCGTGGCTTCTACATATTGAAAGAGGAAAGTGGTAGAAACTAAGGAATGATTGGTGGCAATAGACATATGCAAATTTGTAGATTTTTAAAGGAAAAATTATTTTTTTGTCCCCCAAAGATAAGAAAACTATAAAAAAGATATATGTTGGTTGTTTTCTAGTAGCTAAAATAAGCTATAAAAATTTCCAATAATTTTAAGCTTGCAAGTGCACAAATCGTTTATAGTATAGTGGTTAAAGTAAAGGTCATCTCCACTGGGATTGAACTAAATCACAAATTTTTAAGAATTAAAATAAATTTAACAATAATATATTTTTGGATATTTTTTTTTAAAATAGAAATAATGAAAGGTAAGGTGATGACTAAGTTATCCACCACTAAACAATAATTTAACAAAATTATAATCATATTTATATTTTGGTGTGTATTAATGAAGATGCTCACAACATATCCGTGATGTATTGTCAATATGCTGTTAATATTCTCTCTGAAGTATGTGATATGCATGGCGTATACATAAAACCTGTGTTTCTATTAGGGACCTAAAGTGCAATAGTCAACATATTAAAAACCGTTTAAGCATGAAGAGAATCTGAGCATCACAAGAACTCTAAAATATGATGTGTATCGTAGGTATCCAAAAAATTAATTCACATGAAAATAAATATCCACTTGTTTCTTTGGAACATATAATGATATGATGGTCCACATATTTTTCCAACAAAAACAATCCTAACATGTATAATAGGTGATTAGACTAAAACACATATTAACAATGTTCGTTAAAACAATGAATTAAAATTCATCACACACAATCCAAAATATATAACCTGAATAATCATAACAATAATTAAATCATGTCCAGGGCTTCAAGAGTTAACCCCAACCTAAATAAATTACTTACACATAACTGATATAAATTTGATAGAATTCGTAAAGAAAGACATGATAAATAAAAAAGAGAAGAAATAACTGATTTGGACATTATTGCTTCTTCTTCTATTTCCTTCATCCGATTCGGTTCTTCAGTTTTGTTCTCCCTTTTCTTAGCCTCTTTTATCCTATTTATAGGTTTGATGAAAGGTAGATATTGTGTACACGTTTTTTGCTTCTACCTATTTCTTTCTTTATTTCACATCTTCTTTTTCTTTCTTCTTCTTCTTTGCATTGTGAAATTATATCTTCAGAGTTTAGAATTTGAGCTATGGGTCAAATTTAGACTGCTTGGACATGGCTGATCAGGTACTCTTGAAGGCATTGGAAATGAATATGGAAAAACTCTGATTACTTCATGGGAGAAGAGGGTGATGGTCAGGAAGTTCTTGAGCTGACCAAATTGGATTGCTTCCTTGGCCGAATAAGAAATTGAGATGGAATCTTTGGCTTAACAATGCTTGTCTCCTTTTGCCCTCAAATAATGTAATGACATCTTTATTTTTTATTTTTATTTTCTTTCAATGACTAGACAAGCATTATTTTTCATTATTTATTTTATTTGTCTTTTTCTAAGGACACCATTTCTTTCTCGTAGGAGGAAGACATTTGAGACATTTGAAATTTGGTGTTTCATTTAGTATTTGAAATTACTTTTATGTCCCTTAGTGGATTTAAAATTACTTTTATGTTTCCTTATCAATTTATTTGAATCAAAATTTACAAAACACTTAAGTAATGAGATAAATAAGTAAAATTCTAACTTATGTAATTATTTAAAAATTATTAATAATTATTTTAATTTACTAATAAATATATTAGAAAATAACGATAAAAGGGTAAATAAATATATATAAAATAGATCCAACAATCTCCAACTACTTTAATTAAGTTTTATGAGATTTATGTAGTTCATATTGCAACTCTAAAACTTAGCCAATTTGAAAGGATGTCAAATTTGAATTTCATTAATTTAAATGGGCAAATTAAAATAAGTAATTAAAAAAATATATTTTATTAAATTTAGGGATGCCACTGGTTCGATTTCGGTCCGATTTCATATAAAACCAAAACCAAAACCATTATAAATATATCAAACTAAAATTGCCAGTTTTTTTAAACAGTTTTAAAATCAAACTATTTAAATTTATACAAAACCAAAACCATGAAACTATTTAAAAAATTTCAATTTTATAAAAAAAAAAAAAAAAAACCGCAAAATCGTGAACCGTTGTTTTTTTATATATAAACAAAAACATAATTAAAATATAAAATATAAATTCTAAAAAACCAAACCAAACCACAAAATAATCATAATTAAAGTTTCTAACCCGTAACTGTAATTAAAGTTTCTAACCAGTAACCGTAATTAAAGGAATGGGGGAACGACTGGAAATCACAAATCAGAAATGAAACCCTAAGTCCCTTTACACACATATATAATTGGAGAGATGAAAGTATAAATAAATAAAAAACATACATGTTTATTAAGGTTAAACTATAAATATATAAAAAAGAATAAGGGTATATATGTAATAAAAATATATCTAAAATATCGGTTTCGCGATTCAGTTTCATGGTTCGATTTTGTAGTTCAGTTTCATGATTTCTATCCCCAAAATCAAAACCACTTCGGTTTCTAATTTAAAAACCAAAACTGCAACCAAATCATTTAGTCGGTTTTAAAATCAAACTATTCGATTCGATTTCTTGCGGTTACTTATCGGTTCGGTTTTTTGTAGCATCCCTAATTAAATTCATGTATAGCAACTCATGCATTTTCATACCATTTTGCATCATTTAGAAAATTTATCTAAGACACTCTTCATTACTATCATTTCTCATTCTTGACTATTATATTTATGTTTTATGTTACTAAACATGTCACTCAATTTAACTTGTCCTATAGAATAGATTATTCACGATTTTCTAAAATCATGTCATTTTTCACTATGTAATCATGTATAGGACACCCACATCACTCGAATTAGTTATGTTAGAGGTCACATTTTTTCCATGTAGATTATAAACATGCACCCATCTTACACATAATTTTAAGGTCATTTTTTATTACATCTTTAAAAAATTAGTTTAATAATCTATTTGCGTCATGCTTGTTTAGCATCATTATAAGTTGCATTGACATTCACATGATCATCGGATAACTATGATTTGCTTAGGTTGATTTGTCCCCTTAAATTACAAAAGTTCATTGATAACATTAAAAACTATCCCCTCAAGATCATCTTGTCAAATCTCGCAATATTTAATAAGAGGCCATGTCGGGAGAACATTTAAAAAAAAAAAAAATACAAAAAACTCATCACACTTTATTTGGAAAATATCAAAAAGACTTTCATAACAAGAAGGAAACATTTAAAGATAAAATAAAGTATTTGATCTCAAATTAATTGCATTTAATTGAACATAAGGTACCATTTTTGAACGGATGTCTTAGAATATCTAACATCTTCCCAGAGCATAAATGACCCCTGTACTCTCTTACCTGAGTCTTTGGTTGGACTTATTTTTTAGTCAAATTTACTTAGGCTTTTTTTAAATTATTTTCTAAAAATTCAATGATATAGCACATTAATTAAATCAATGTTAGGTGACAACTTATTGTCTTAAAAAATCGGCCGTAGTCTTTTAAGAGAAACCCAATGCCCTTAAAACTCTTTCTCTCAGCTTGTTTAAAAAACACTTATGCACATGCATGCGCACGCGCGCGCGCGCGCACACACACACATATATATATATAAATAAAGTACGAAAATCAAGTGCGTCGGCAAATTTATGCAAAAATATCAAAGAAATAAGCATATTATATAAATAGGCAAAGAAACCAACAAAATTTAGGCTAATCATAAAATGTTTTCTTTAGAGATACATTTATCGGAGAACGTAAACAAAACATCCGAACAACATAACTATACAAATTAATATAACCAAAGCATCTAAAAAGTATTGAGTACGATTTCAAATAAATAACTAAAAAATATAGTCTAGCATAAAAATACATTCATCTTGTATCACGTTCAAACATGGCAAAAGAACTAAACCGGCCAAGTCAACATATGCATTAAAAATTTTGATTGCTCGGTCAATATCAAGGACTTTTGCTTGTGTCGTATGACTTATATATGCTTGTGTTGTATAGACTATTCATGACTTCTATTTGTTTTGTATGTAATTTTGTTTTGCGTGTGTTTCTTTCATGTTTATTACATATGATTTATCCACTCCAAAAGAGACGCACAATACATTATGTAATTGAAAACAACATTATATTTTACATGAAGTGTCTTAGTAGCCATTAGGGTACTAAGGGCCCGGGGGTCCGTCCAACCCATTAGTTATTTTTTAGAGATTGAGCTTGATGTTTAAGCATATGGGCAGTGATAGGTCCCAAGATTTAGGCCTACTCGTTTTTAGGATCATTTTTGGGCATGACATGTTTGTTTAAGACTGGGTCGGGTCAGTCCAACCATTTATTAGTGTGTGTGTGTATAGTTCTTGTTGCAGAGGTTATCTGGTTGTTTGAATGTATTTTTCTTGTTTAACTATAATTAATTAATATGGAATTGTGGATTTATGTATTTTATTTTGCTGTGGATGAATATATTTTTTATACTTTTGTCGATAAAAATTAATATTGATAAGTGCTAATTAATTTTATAATTTTTATTTGCTATTTTAGTGATTATTTTTTAAATTATAAAAAAATATATAAGGTCAAGCTTGGGTTTTGAGATATTTTAGTGGGTGCGAGCTTTGGCAGGGTAGAGCCCGATGGAATGGCCGATGTGGACTCGGGCCTAATAATTTTTTGCAAAATCCTAGGTAGAGCCTGGCCTAAGCCCGGCCCATGACCACCCCTAGTAGCCATTGGTTTTGTCTTCATCGTTATGGTTTTGCTAATATGCTATGTATTTGAGAGTTAATTAAGGACCAAGTTCTCTTACTTATTTTTCATCTATTCGTACTCATTTCATGGACTATTTGGATGTTAGCTTTCAATTTAACATTAATCATTTTTGTGATCAACATCTCATGATTTAAGATTTTTTAAAATCGTAACAAAAAAGGTAATTTTGAACAGTTGTAGGTTGTTATTTTACTCTTTAAGTCAGTCCTTTTCAAGCACGGACTTATTTAAAAAATTGAATTTTGGTTCACTAGAATATAAATCACTAATTTTAGAGATTTTTTTTTCCAATTTTTAACTGAAGGGGTAAGATTATACATATACATTTAAAATTTGATAAATTATGATTCTGGATAATCTTTAGACCTTAGAGAGGCATTTTGGAATATATATAAACAAATATTCTCAAGAGTCAAACTGTATTTTTTTTTAATTATTTTTAAAATGGGGTCAAATTAAAAATAAAATAAAATTGGGGGCCTAATTAATCAACTTTTTCACTTACTTTTATGATTCGCCAACTTTTGGTTCTATTTTTCGCATTTTAGTTATATTTTTAGCTCTATTCTATGAATCAATAATTTTTGTAATAACATATTCTAAGAACCTGCTCGCACGTTGTCTGACCTTTTTTAACATATAAAATACTCATCCTCCAAATTATATTCGTGAAGGTCACTATCTATCTTGGCTATACTTCTTGAAACTATATATAGTGCCTACGGGAATACTACAAAGTATTCAAAGATCAATGGCTTCTCTTCTCTATTCCTCAAGCTTTATCTTCTTCTTGATTGGTTGGATTTTGTCGATTAGCGGCCAAGCAAACGCCGCCGGTTATTATGCACGTACGCCTATTTTCCGATCAAGCAGATGGGCCTTGGCTCATGCTACATTTTACGGAGATGATTCTGCTTCGGCAACCATGGGTATTTTTTGTAGGGTTAATTACACTTTATCCATATAGTTAGGTTGTTTTGCACTTTGTCCTTTGTGATATTTTCATCATTATTTTGTCTCCTTTAGTTAGGTTTTCTTGCACTTTACCTTTTAATATAGGTCTAATTATAGGGGATAAAATCCTAACGAGTAAGGTAAAGTGCAACAAATGCCTAATTACAGGAGACAAAATGGTAACGTGAATATTATAAGGAACAAAGTGCAAAACGGTCTAACCACATAGGGATAAAATGTAATTAATCTTTTTTTTTTTTTTTTTGAATTTTTTACTTTTAATTTATGTTGTCATATGTAGAACGTTGATTTGATCCTAGCTTCATTCTTCTTTAGTTAAAACTTAGAAAAAATAAAAAATCAATTTAGTCCATATATTAACTTGTGTTAGAATACTGAAGTAATTTTATACTTCTTTTTTCCAGTTTTCAGTAGAATGTTGAATTGATATCTAAATGTTTTATTTTTTCAATTTTTTTTTTTAATTCGATCCATTAACCTTACTTTTGTTTTAATACTGGAGTAAGTATATAAGGTTTCTCTTCTTTTCTTTTCTTTTCTTTTCTTTTATTTTTTAAAGGTGGAGCCTGTGGGTATGGAAACTTGATCAATAACGACTACGGAACAAACACTGCTGCATTGAGCTCAACATTGTTCAACAATGGATATGCCTGTGGAGCATGTTACCAAATAAAGTGCGTCGAGTCCAAATGGTGTTATACTCCATTTGTAACCGTGACCGCCACAAATCTTTGTCCTCCAAATTGGTTGGAGGACTCCAACAACGGTGGTTGGTGCAACCCTCCTCGGACTCACTTCGACATGGCTAAACCTGCTTTTAATAAAATTGCTTTTTGGAAGGCTGGCATTGTACCGATTTTGTACCGCAGGTACGTATAAATTTGGTCACTACATATATATTCCTATTGTAATATCAAAGAAAAATTTCTAAATACGGTTTTCCAAGAGAAAAATTTTGTGCTAATAAATTCTAAAAACAATTTTATAGTGAGTGAAAATTGAAAAAAAAAAAATGATAGTTATAAGCAGGTAGACCTTTAGGAATTGATTTTTTTTTTTTTTTTGCATTTACATAACAATTTTTTTATTTTCAATAATTCAAAAATCAATTTTGGAAACTTAACGAGACAAATTTTCTCTTCGAAAACCTAGTAGCCCTCTAGAGGTTGTTTGGTTTGCAACTCCAGAACAATTTTCTATTTTTCGCCAAAAAATATTTTTAAGTTTTGGGTTCATGTTCCTACGTTTTTGTTCCCTAAAAATTGGAAATAGAAACAAAAATGTGGAAACAAAGAAAGTCTATTTATGTTTTGTTTTCAATTTTTAGAACAAAGAACAAAATAAAATCGTTCCCAATTTTTTCCCTCTAAATTTATCCTAATTTTCTTGGAATAAAATAAGAACACCAATCAAAAACTATGTTTCCATTAACTTTGTTTTTTCATATTGTAAACCAAAAACACCCTTGTGATCAAATAATTAGTGTCATGTTTATTCCTTTTTTGTAGAGTCCCATGTATAAGAAAAGGTGGGGTTAGATTTTCATTCCAAGGAAATGGGTATTGGCTACTTGTGTATGTGATGAATGTCGGTGGAGGAGGAGACATTAGGAACATGTGGGTTAAAGGAAGCAAAACTGGGTGGATTAGTATGAGCCACAATTGGGGTGCTTCTTACCAGGCCTTTGCAACTCTTAGTGGCCAATCTCTCTCTTTCAAGCTAACTTCTTATACCTCCAAAGAGACAATTATAGCATGGAATGTGGCTCCCTCCAATTGGAATGTGGGGTTGACTTACAAATCCGCTGTGAATTTTCACTGATGTGATGATATGATAGTATATTAGTTTAACTCTCTTCAAGGGGTTTATTGTCATTTCATTTTTATTTTTTTTTTCACTTTCCAAGTTTCCTTTCTTTGTATGTAGAATATAACTATGGCAAGTTATGTAAATTTATCTTGCGAAATGGTATGAACGTTGTTTTCAATAGACATGTCAAGTGGACATTCATATTTACAGTGATTTTTTTTCTCATCTTATTGTATGATCTGTTTGCCCGGCGAAGAGGACCAAATCAGTCTTCAGTCAGCCGCCAAGTGGCAGACTATAGTATACATACGTGACTGTTGCAGAATTATTTCTCATCTGTTGTCAGTTTTTATTTCTTACCTTATGTGTAACTTCATGTTACACAATGTTCTATGCATTATTTTTTAGTTCATAATTTTTTTGGGAAAATGTTGAATCTTTATGAAATATTCAGTTGGTTGGGGTGGACAAAATTAGTATTTTGAAATAATACTTTAAATATTTTTCAAAGCTAGAAATTTAATTCTAAGAAACAAAAATGTAATATTTCATATATTAAGAGTATATTTTGTATGAATTGTATATTTTAAAAAAACCTGCTAGTAATGCCAATGAATAAACTCTCCCCCACCCAAAAAACTCTTCTCACCGAAAAATCCTCATAGGAAGAGGATGGTTTGGTGACTAGCATAAAAGAGAGAAAAAAAATGACGAATACCCTAATTTCTTAAATACCATAGAAATGGAAGTTGTTGGTAGCACAGTGAAAGAACAGTGTTGGTCCACAGATCTAACTAAGAGGGAGATAAATTGGGTAGTAACAATTAAATCTTTAACACAAGTTATCAATTTTCGTAATTAATTATTTATCTTGTTAAGTAACAGAAATATATTTAATAAAGTGCACACCCAAACAACAAAAATATAACAAAGCTATAACAATTTATCCTGATTCGGTAAGCTACTTTTGCCTGCGTTCAGTCCCCCAAGCTCTACAGGACTTTTGCAATTCACTAATCCCCTAATTCATTTCTCAGGTCGGAACCAAACCCTTACAATTCTTTTCACAGATTATGGATTAACCTAATTCTTTTTGCAGACTCAGAATCAAACATTTATATTCTCACACTATTACACTTATCCTTTTGACAGGCTAAGAAAGAACCTTATCTTTTTCAGATTTAAGATTAACCTAATTCTATTATAGGAAGAATCAAAATCTAATCCTTTTTAAAAGGCTAATGATCAAACTTAATTTTTTTCATAGGCTAAAGAACAAACCGTAATCTTTTCACATGCTAAAGATTAACCCTAACTACCCTAATTAGACATCATCCCAATATGTGTAATCCACTCTTTCTCACTAATATAAAAAATCATTTTTCTTCTCACAAGAGCTTCTACTATCTCAAAACAATTTTACTCAATTAATGTTCCGAAAACTATGTAATAGAACTATGTGAGGAATAAATCTGATTTAATTCAATTTAATGCACATATATTATATAATCAGATTTCACAGGCAAAAATTGTTTCTTAAGATATGCAAGATTTTCAAATAGGAAAATAATTTTTCTAAAACAAATATTTCAAGTAGTCAAATAGATAATCTAAGAAAGCAATTTAATTAACTTGAAAAGATCTCATTAGGATTTCTTAAAAACAATTATGATAGCTCAGTGTAAAACAAAGACTGGTGATGAAAACATTTTTGAACCTCGGTCAAGAACTCTTTAAAATAACTCTCTCAAAAAATATTTCAGCGAAGATTACTCTATTTTAATAGTAAAGGCTGATTATTCTTGATAGCCTCCAATAGAGACGTACCAAGGATTGTTGTGGAAACTGACTCCATGGGACTCTATTATTTGGGTTCACTCAATTTCTTGGGTTTGGATCTATCTTGTTTACGGAATCAAAAATCTTTTGATCGCTCTTCAGTATTGTGTTGAGTTTGAATGGTTCTCCGTGGATATAGTCAGTGATAATTCTAATTTAAAGTAAATTTTTTTTTTCAAATTAAGGTCTTTTTTTAGTGGGTGCCTTTATTTGTTAGTTGTTTTATATTTGGCTTACATTGTGCTTCAATTAACGTTTAGGGTGAAAATTATAACCGACTTCAAACAAACGGGGTACAAAGTGTAGTTTAAACCAGGTTAAAACCCATATATCGGAAACAGCTCCATCGAGTTTCAACTGACTCAGCTCTCTGATTTTCCCGCAATCGCTGCTGCTTGTTACTGATTTTCCCGGGAAAATTAACAGCCGCTGTGAAAAATCCAAACAATTCCCAAATTTGTTTTCCAAATTCTAATTCTTCTTCACGACCCTTTAATCTCAATCCTATTTGCTCTCTTAATCCCCAATTTTTTTTCCCGACGGATTGAATCCCAAATCAGTATGGAAAACTCCGGCACACCATCCATACACCAACAATCGCAGCCGCCGGCGTCATCGTCATTATCTTCTTCTTCTTTGGAGCTCAATCTTCCTCCAACAATGTCAAAATCGACTCTGAATCTCGAACCGACGACCCCGAATCGGCGAATCGAGCAGATGGTGGGCCTGAACACCTACCACCCGTCACCCTCACGCACCATCTACAGCGATCGCTTCATTCCGAGCCGAACGGGGTCGAATTTCGCCCTCTTCGGCCTCTCTCCGACCTCGAATTCGTCCTCCGAGGACTCAACCAGCGCGTACTCGACGCTGTTGAGGACTGCATTGTTCGGACCCGACTTGGGTATTGTGCCACCGGCGACTCCGGACAAGGCGGTGGGACTGAATGGGAGGAGCTCGCTGATTAATCCTCCTAGTCGGAATATTTTTCGTTACAAGACCGAGACCCGGCAGTCTTTGCCCTCGCTATTGCCTTTTGGGTTCGACGATCAGCTGCCGGGGATCAGTCATAGCCCGGTTAAGGCTCCGAGGAAGGTCCCTAGGTCACCATACAAGGTCAATTTCCTCTCCCTTTTATTCACTCCGCCATTATTGTTTTCTGTAATTAATAATGCTCTTCAATTTCTCGGATAGTTGTTTTTCTGTGTTTGTGATTCAAGCTTGACTGTAATTGTTTACCTCGTTTGTGTTTTGATTGAATTTTTCGATAATTTGGTGTTCTTTAGGTTTTGGATGCACCGGCATTACAAGATGATTTTTACCTAAATCTTGTCGATTGGTCTTCTCATAATGTATTGGCTGTTGGATTGGGCAGCTGTGTTTATCTATGGCATGCTTCTAGTAGCAAGGTCAGTTCTATTACCTAGAATGGTGTTTGTTTAGTGTTTCCGTTCCCATATTTCTGTTTCTGTTCCCAGAGAACTTGGAACTGAAACAGAAATACAGCTGACAGAAAATTTGTGGTTATCTGTGGCCTGCTTCATCTAGTAGCAAGATCAGTTCTATATTATGGGCTGCCATTTCTTAAGATTTTCTGTTCCCATATGTCTGTTTTTTGTTCCTTTAAAACATGGAACAGAAACAGACATACCGCTGAACAGAAGAGCAGTTGTCTTTATCTATGTTATGCTTCTTCTGGTAACAAGTTCGGTTGTATTATCTGGGGTGGCTTTTGTTTAGGGCCCGTTTGGTTGTATAAATTATCCTATTTTATAAATTATCTTATTTTGGATGAATTAATTTAGTCAAATTTACATTTTGTTTGTTCGAACAACTCCAATTTACATGAGAACTAGAACTAATTAAAATGGTGATCTAGCTAATTTAGGTGTTTTTAATTCCTACAAGCAAACACTAAACCATAAAAATTCATAAATTGACTAGTTTAAAAATAGTACAATTTACGAATTGAAGGACAACCAAACGGGGCCTTAGTGTTTATGTTCTCAGCTTTCTGTTTCTGTTCCCAGAAAAAATGGAACAGAAACGGAAATACAGCTGACAGAACAGTTGTGCTTATCTATGTTATGCTTCTTCTGGCAGCAAGGTGAGTTCTTTTATCAAGGGCGGCTTTGGTTTAGTGTTTTATGTGAACAAGAACACCTGTTTCTGTTCTATTCGGTCGAATTTCTGTTTCTGTTCCAAGATTTCCAGGAACGGAAACGCAAAGATTGAGTTTGTTTAGTGTTACTGTTCCCAGAAATCTTGGAACATAAATAGAAATCTGGGAAACAAAATCAATTCATTTCCCAGAAATTTTCTAAAAAAATTGGAGCCAAACAGGATATATATTTTTCTGTTCCCATATTTATAACTGGGAACAAAAATATAAACAAACGGGACCTAAACAAACACCATCTAATCTTTTTATTATTATTATTTTGTTTAATTTCTGTGGGCATATACACAGGTTGTGAAGTTGTGTGATTTGGGCCTTGATGATGGTGTTTGTTCAGTTGGTTGGGCTCATCGCGGTACTCATCTTGCTGTCGGAACTAGCAATGGCAAACTTCAGGTATTCTCAATAAAAAGTTAAGGCCTCGTTTGGCTGTCTAGATTATTTGGAATTATGCTATCTCCAATGACACAAATTGCATATCTTCCATTTACATATAATTTAGGTCTTGTTTGGTTGTCCGACTCGCGAATTGTAACTTTGTATAAATAGTCAATTTATGAATTGTTATATTTTGGTGTTTGTTTGTACATTAAAAACACAAGTATTAGCTAGTTAACCATTTTGGTGTTAGTTTTGTTGAATCCCACATTGATGTTGGGCTCTCCGATATCTGTTTGCTGTGGTTTGTCATAGTCCAACCTATTTGTGAGGGGGCGTGTTGAATCCCACATCGCTTGTGTTTCCTGATCATGAGTTATATATGAGTCTAGGGATAATCTTCCTATTTCAAGACGTCTTTTGAGAGTGAGTTAGGCCTATTGGGTTTCTACAAGTTTAATTTTTTAGCTATTGTAAGAACCCAATAGCTAGTTTAGCTATGATTTATCAAATTTACATATTGTTTGTTTTGAACAATGAAACTTCAATTTATTTTGTTTAGTTTGGCTGAATTTTTAAGTTATGTTAGTCAACTAATTCAAGTGTTCGTAATAGTTTATTAATTGGTTGATTGAAAAATAGTACAATTTGCGAACTGAAGGACAACCAAACAAGCCCTTAATTGAATTCTTCAAAAAATTTGAATAAATTTCTGATATTGATTAGATGATATGGTTAAGTGCTGTTTGGCATATAGATTTGGGATGCGTCTCGATGTAAAAGGGTGAGAACAATGGAGGGACATCGATTACGTGTTGGAGCCCTAGCTTGGAGTTCATCGGTATTGTCATCAGGTAGTCGGGACAAGAGTATTCTTCAAAGAGATATACGAGTTCAGGAAGATTTTGTTAGTAAGCTATCTGGACACAAATCAGAGGTCAGACTTTCTCCATCTATAATTGTTTGTATATAAATTGTCGTTCCCAGATTTTATGTTATTGATGTTGACTGGTGGTCGTGGTAGACAGGTGTTTGATGGTTATAAGTGAGAAATGCTAAAAATGAGCGACTTGTACATCATTTAAAATTTTGAACAATTTTTTAGTGATACTTATATTTTAAGTGATTGTTTCATTTTAATACCAAACACGCTTAATTTGATAATTGGTAATGCATATTCAAGTTTAAGTGCTAAATTGTGTTATCAAACGGGCCATGCGGGTGTTTCTTTAGTGTTTCGGTTTACCAGATTTCTATTTTTGTTCCCATAAAACTTTGAATTGAAATATGGTAACAATAAACAGAAATGTGTTCTAAAAATCTGGGAACAAAAATACTAAAACGGGGCCCTAGGTTTTGTTCATACTTATTTTTTCTGTTCTCATAGGACTTGGTAAAAAAATAAGAAAGAATTGTTTTTGTTCTGTTCCTAGCTTTTCGAAACCAATTTATGGGATTATAACAGAAACAATCATTAAATTTGTTTTCCTGTAATAAGTCTGTTCTTGTCCCAGAAATTTGTTCAAAAAAAACTAGGGACAAGGCAAAATTAATTCTTTTTTTTGGTGTGTGTGTGTCAATTTTTCTGTTTCTGTTCCAAGTTATCTGGGAACATAAGAAAAAAAAAGGGAAAAATAAACACTAGTCAAACGCCACCTTAATTTATGTAATTTTGTTTAACCTGTAATGATCATAGAAGTAAAAGGTTATATATATATATATATATGCACTGCTCCCCGTGTTTTTCTCGGCCTGAATATCAATTGCTTGTGGTTCAGGTTTGTGGATTGAAGTGGTCTTACGATAACCGTGAGCTAGCATCCGGAGGAAACGATAATCGAGTATGTGATTCCCACTTATAATTAACCCTAATTTACAAACATAAGGTAGCGTTTGGTTGTACGGAAATTTGACTCTTGGAATTGGAAGTAGAAAATGTTAAAAAACATGCATGCCGTTCTCTTCTAAAATCCAATTCCGAGGCTTCAATTCCATGCTTCCAAACACGTCCTAAGATTAAGAAGGAAAAATTAACCGATTTTTATTTTGGTTGCAGCTTTTTGTTTGGAATCAACATTCAACACAACCAGTTCTTAGATACTGTGAGCATACGGCCGCTGTAAAAGCTATTGCATGGTCCCCACATCTACATGGACTCCTAGCCTCGGGCGGTGGTACCGCTGACCGATGTATTCGTTTTTGGAACACAACCACCAACTCACATCTCAGTTGCATGGACACCGGAAGTCAGGTAATTCGGTTATTCTTATCACTTTTCTTTTGGAGAAATGTTTAAATACATTATTTGTGATATATATATACATATATAGACGCGCGCGCACACATATATCCATGTGTGTGTGTATATGTATATATCTGATTACTAGAAATTCCCCGGTCCTCATGTATACAAAGTGTAACTCAGTCAAAATATGGTAAAACAATCCCATCCTTTTATTTTTGTCAAAATTAATCTTAGCTTTTAGTTAAAAGACATTTTAAAAAAACCGTTTTGATTTATTAATAGACTTTGTTTTCTCTCTCTCTCTCTCTCTCCCTCTCTCTCCTATGAGCAGGTATGCAATCTTGTATGGTCGAAGAACGTTAATGAACTCGTGAGCACCCATGGATATTCGCAAAACCAAATAATAGTTTGGAGATATCCCACAATGTCAAAGGTACAGAAGATTCATTGTAATTCTATGAAATTGCACATCTATACTTAATTCATGTGTGTATGTAAATATATATTGTTTCTAAAATTTCGGTTTTTGTTATATTTTTTCTACTTAATGCAGTTGGCGACTCTCACTGGCCATACATACCGAGTTCTATATCTTGCCATGTCCCCAGATGGACAGGTAGCTATAGCATCATTTGTTTTGTATTTCTGTCGCTTTTTTTTTTTTTTTTTTTTTTTATTGATTTTATCCCTGAAAGATTTGGAACAAAAACAGAATTGTTGGAACAAAAAAAATCTATTTTTGTTTCTTTTCCAGAAATTGGTTTTCAAAAAAAATGGGAATAGAGCAGATAGAGAGAGAGGAAACAATTGTTCTAAAAAAATCTGTTTCTTTTCCAAGTTTTCTAAGAACAGAAACAAAAAAACAAAAACATGAAGAAAAAAATTGTTGTTTGCAGACGATTGTGACAGGAGCAGGAGATGAAACACTTCGATTTTGGAATGTATTCCCGTCTCCCAAATCTCAGGTACGTTATAATTGATATTTTCCCCCATTTGTCCATGCTTAGTGCGTGTATTGTGTGTGCATATCTCAAGCAAAATTACTGAGGTGGCATTTTGTTTTGTGTTTCTGTTCCCATAAAACTGGGAACAAAATTGAAATATGGGAATGATTTTGTTCTGTTCCAAAAAAATTATAAACATTTGTTGTTCCCAAAAAATTTGTTGTAGAAAATCATGGAGCACAACGAGATCATAAAATTTTTCTTGTAATTTTATTTATGTAACAGACTAATAAATAAATTTCGTCTAATTCATATGCAATTTTTCTTATATTTTTTGAACAGAACACCGATAGTGAAATTGGAGCTTCGTCTCTCGGAAGAACTCAAATCCGGTGACACTTTCTACCCCCAATTTTAAGTCAACTTCCCAAATAGACCATAATGACCTTTGTTCTCGCTGGGAAAAAAAAGGGATGACGGAGAAACAACGATGCTTGCCGATTTGGTGTTCTCTACCAACGTCGTTCTCGCCAGAATATATATTATTGATTGCCCTTTGTGACTTATTATTATAAGGAGAGGATGTTCTTATTTTTCGGGGACTTTGAGGTGTAAACAAGTGTTTATTTTTCTTATGTAAATAAATTATTCTCTAACCTCTACTTGTCGAGCAAAGAGTCTATCCTTGATTCATGATAATTTATCTCATCTATTAATAAATAAGGACTGTGAGACATTTTGACGGAATAAATGGTCAAGACTTGAGATTAACAGGCTCATTTCATTCGATTGCCGCCTTAATGTATTGAGAGCCTGTTGTAGCTCAATTGTACGTGTCTTAAAGTCCGAGGGTCGTGGGTTCGCTCCTTCCCTTCCCCATTGTTTTTCATTTTTTATTTGTTTTTTCTTTTTTGTACTTTCATTTCACAGCCATAAACTTATGTCGTTCCTCCCATTTTTTATCCTCCCAAACACTTCCATTTCATGGTCATAAACTTATGCCTGTCGTTCCTCCCACGTTCTTGCCCTAGACGAGAAAACTTATGTCGCTTCTCTCACGTTCGTTGATCGCTCATCTCCTACATTTCACCGGTTACTCCTACCTCCCATGTTTGCCTTCACGCTCAGACCAATTTTAAACCCTATTTGGTTTCACCATAATGTAATCGATTCTCTTCCTCCACCTCAAGATTTATTTTATTTATGTTCAATCGAACTTCCCTCCAGCCATTTCTCTATCTCTTCTCCATCGTCCGTGACCAATAGGTGAGCTTCGATTGCTCGTTGCCCCTCGTATTGGCAACAGTCAATGGTTGCTCGTCTACATCCAATTGTAATTTCTAAATTAACTACCTCTCTCTCTCTCTCTCTCTCTCTCTCATTTTTTAATTTCCCTGTTTTGGTTTTCCAAATTAACGATTGATTTATCTTCACCGATTTCTATTCTAAAAGCCATGTTTTTCTTTGATTAGTTTTGTTGCTCTTATATTGTTCAATTTATTGATGCGATTGGGTTTTAATGCGAATATGCATTAGATCTTATGTGAATTCCATGTTGTTTAGATCTACATGTTTTTTTCTTGATTGCTAAATTGCTTGATTGAACCAGAGATTAGAACAATCAGATTTCGATATCTTTGTAGTAAATTGTGTTAGGGTTGATTTTAAGGGGATTTATTCGAAGTCGGAAATTCATTTAAGAAATAGATTTATGAAGTTGTCTTAGATTTCATTTGGATGGAAGGATTTGGATTTCAATTGAATTTAGGGTTTCTGGATTAATCAAGTTCATATTTTTATTCTTGATTTCTTTGCATTTTATTCCAGATTTCTCTTATTTCTATTTTTGTTCCAAGTTAACTGGGAACATAAACCACCGTCACTGACTTTGAGATTTTTGCCTTAATTGGGCGATTTTTTCAGATCTATGATATTTTTTTAAAAAAATAATGATAGATTTTTATTTTTTTTTCATATTTGTTTTTAAAATATTTATCTATCCGATTTGCTCATTTTCCTGATTTTTTCTTAAAATTAATAAGGGGCGCTTACCACTAACTCCCAAATTGGTGTGGAAACTATCAAATGAATCAATTGGTTTTTTTTCACTGATTACTCCTATTGACATTTCGTGGATTAATTTGACCCTATTAATTAATTGATACATTCCATACACGTTGTAACCCTTAAAAACGTGAAACAAAATATGGTAATAAACTACCAATGAAACTGAAAATAAAATCTACAATTTCTCCTAATTGTGATTATTGTTCAATGATTTTGTTTACACCACAATGATTTATAAATTATTATCTTCAAAATGAGATATTAATCTTTTTTTTTTTCTTTGAGTTTTGGATTAGAATGCATGTTAATGTTTTATATAACATCACTACAATCTGTGTACCCCGTGAGTATTAAATATGACATCCAATGCAATAGAAATGATATCATGTTTGACTGATAAAGATGATTTGAATCAATTAATATTGATAATAGCACAAGTTATATAAACATGTTGAATGTAACATGTCTGACTGATAAAGATGATTTAGATGTTGAATGTATTACTCAACTGTGTTTTGATAATGTATCAGACCGTGTTAAATGTAACATCAATGTGAAAGCTAAAAATTATGGAAGTATCATGTTGAATGTAATATGAATGTACGAATATGAAATTAATGAAAAAAAATAGTGAATGTGATATCATTTTCAAGATCTTATCAAAACGAATCTGAATATATATCTAGATCGTGAAAAATTGTGTACAACAATAATTATTTTGATTCTAATAAAATAATTATGTTGTGAAACCGTTAAATGTGAAAAATCTCAAACCCACAGATTTCGCAAGGGCAAATTTTTCATGTAATTTCCAAGTTTTTTAAATTTGGGACTTAACTATTCAAAAATCTGTACATTGGGATTATTTGGTTCATTTTTAAACAATTGAAATCAATTGATAATTTTATACTTAAATTGGAATCATCCGGTAATTTTCCGAATTAATAATGGCAGTATGACAAGTAAGCTTGACCATGAAATCCTTTCTCCTACTTTAGTTATCGGCTTATGGTGGTCAATAGAAAGATTGGAAGTACATCCTGCAATATGATCTCTAAGTGGAAGCACTATGGGCATGGGTACTCTTCTAACTTTCTGTTGAAAATTCGGTGATTAAGTCCTTGATTTAGTCACAATCCTAGGGATATTCTAGGATCTGTTTTTCTATATCAATATTGATAGTAAATGCTATATAAAATTAGGAAAAATAGGAAAGTAGAAACTGTCAAATATTAGCCTTAATTAGTTTCCTTATTAGCTTTAATTAGTTTCATTTTCTATTATAATTGCTCTATTTATAAGAGAGAATCCGTACTCACTCTTTGTAATATGAAAAATATATTCCTTTATCATATTTTCTAAGTTGGCATCAGAGCCAAACACAACAGCCCCAAAGAAACCGTGTCTGCAACCTTAAAACATAGCAGTCCTAGAAAACTGTCATAGCCATGTCGGAAGTTACGTCCGAAACCACTTCAATCCTTACTGCTACTATCCCGGTGAAAACATCCGAGACCCTGCAAAACCACTCCAACTCTCACTCTGTCCAAATCACCACCATCCGACCAAATGGTGATAACTTTTCCCACTGGTTGCAATCCATCCAGATGTATATTTGTTGGCAAGGAAAGATCAGCTACATCACGGGTAACAAGAAGCTCCTATTGTTGATGATCGGCATTACACTACTTGGGACGCTGAAAACTCCATGGTTACGACATGGTTGGTCAATTCCATGGAAGAGGATATAAGCTATAATTATATGTGTTATCAAACTGCATAAGAGTTGTGGCATAATGTTAGTTAGATGCATTCTGACCTAGGAAATCAATCTCAAGTTTTTGAATTGACTTTGAAATTGGAGGAGATTCGTCAAGGAGATGATTATGTCACCAAATATTTCAATTCGTTAAGAAGGTTGTGGCAGGATCTTGACATCTTCAACACATATGAATGGAAATTAGTTGACGATTGCAACCACCACAAGAAAACCATGGAAGACAGCCGTATTTACAAGTTTCTTGTTGGCCTTAACGTTGAGTTCGATGAAGTGCGAGGAAGAATTATTGGCAAACCTCCTCTCCGATCCATTGGTGAAGTATTTACCGAAGTCAGAAGGGAAGAGAGCCAAAAGAGCGTTACGCTTAAGAAAAAAGGTACCGTGAGTCAATAGAAATTTATGCCTTAATTAATGATGTTGTGGGCTACAAGACTACAAACTACCAGTGCAAATCTGGTGATAAGCCATGGGTATGGAGCGATTTTTGCAACAAACCTCGCCATGCACGCGAAACATGTTGGAACATCCATAGCAAACTGGCCAACTGGAAAAGCAGCAAACTAGGAGAAAAGAATTGTGGATTTCCTACTGCCAATGAAGCCAACTCAGGTCCCTTCAACAAAGTGCAAATTGATAAACTCTTTAAGCTGATAAAATCCAACTCCTCATCCAATACTCCTAGTGTTTCGTTAGCATAAACAGGTAGAAATCCTAAAGCTCTCTCTTACCTAAATGTTTCTCTATGGATCATAGATTCTAGAGCCTTCGATCACATGACTAGTTTTTCCCATTTATTTAGTACCTATTTATCTTGTTCTGGACATGAAAAAATTAGAATAGCCAATGGTAGTTTTTCACCTATTGTAGGAAAATAACTTATTAAACTAACTGAGAAAATTAATCTCAATTCAATTTTTCACGTCCCCAAATTAGCTTGCAACATTTTGTCTGTTAGTAAACGATTTAAGGATTCTAATTGTCGTGTTACCTTTTTTGAATCCCATTGTGAATTTCAGGATCAGAACTCGGGGATAATGATTGGGTGTGCTAGGATAATTGAAGGTCTTTACTACTTTAATGAAGTATCTTTCATTAATAAAAAGGTTCAAAGCTTTAATAGTACTAGTTCAATCTATGTTCGAGAAAAAATAATGTTATGGCACCGTAGACAAGGACATCGTAGTTTTCTTTATCTGAAACACTTATTTCCAAAATTATGTAAAGGGATTGATTGTTCTACTTTTCATTGTGAAAGTTGTGTTTTTGCAAAAAATCATTGCTCTACTTATTTGCCAAAACATTATCCAAACCTCCAAACCTTTTTATTTGATTTATAGTGATGTTTGGAACCCTTCTAAAATTACTACTCTTTCTGGTAAAAGATGGTTTGTTACATTTATTGATGATCATACTCGTCTATGTTGGATTTATTTGATTAATAAAAAATCTGATGTAAAAAATTTATTCACAAATTTTTACAATATGATTGAAAACCAATTTCAAATCAAAATTGGTATTTTACACTCTAACAATGGAACATAATATTTCAATAAGCACTCGGGTGAGTTTTTGGAGAGAAAAAATGGCATTTTTCATCAATCTACATGTCGAGATACCCCTCAACAAAATGGCATTGCAGAACGAAAAAATAAACATTTACTTGAAGTAGCACGTGCTATAATGTCTTACATGCATGTTCCTAAGTATTTATGGGGTGAAGCAGTTTTAACAACCTCTTATTTGATAAATAGGATGCCTACTAAGGTATTAACATACAAAACACCTCTTGATTGTCTAAAAATATTTTTTTCTGAAACGAGGTTGTTTTCTTATTTACCTGTCAAAGTTTTTGAATGTACTGCCTATGTTCATGTTCCAAGTCAATTCGTTCAAAACTTGACCCATGTGCTATAAAATGTGTATTTTTGGTTATTCACCAAACAAAAAAGGGTATAAGTATTTCGATCTTCAAACAAAGAAATTCCATGTGAGCATGGAGGTGTAATTTGTAGAACAAAATCATACTTTACCAAAAATTCTCTTCAGAGGGAGACAAGCGAAGTAGAAGTCAATTTTTGGGATATTTCTATCCCACTTCCCGATGTCATTTATCCTACACAAGAACCACATATTTCTGAGAATGGTCACTTAGAAAATCCAAATCCAAGTGCGTCTGATAATGATTGCTTACGATAATCAGGTTCTTTGGTACCTAGTAAATAAGATTCTCATTTAGGGAGACAAGTACTACAAAGTTATCAACATGATCTAAATTTTGAGCCTCGGGTTTATACTAGGAAGAGATTTCATCTGAGGAATAAAGACTTGAATGTCAACCCTGCCGAAAACGAATCTGAATATCCGAGTTCTGGCACCTAAACTTTAGGTAATCCTATTCTTTCTATTTTTGACCTTGATGTTCCTATAGCAATTAAGAAAGGTGTCCGAAATTACATTAAACATCCTATTGCAAATTATCCTTCCTATCAAAGACTATCTAAAAACCATAAAGCTTTCACATTTACGATTTCACACTTGTTTGTTCCAAGGAATATACAGGAAGTACTGGATGATCCGAGTTGGGAATTAGCAGTCATGGAGGAGATGAATGCTTTAAGGAGAAGTGGTACTTGGGAGATAGTTAATCTACCCAGAGGCAAGAAAATAGTTTGGTGTAAATGGGTGTTTACGATAAAATATAAAGCTAATGCAAGGCGAGACTGGTAGCTAAAGGCTTCACTCAGACTTATGGTATCAACTATCATGAGACTTTTACTCATGTTGCTAAAATAAAGTCCATCAGAGTTTTGTTATCTCTTGCAATGAATTCAGATTGACCTCTACATCAACTTGATGTTAAAATGCATTTCTCAATGGTAAGCTTGAAGAGGAGGTGTTCATAAGCCTACTACCGGGATTTGAAAAGAGACTTAGTAGTAACAAACTATGTAGATTGAACAAGTCATTATACGGACTCAAACAATCACCAAGAGTATGGTTTGAACGCTTTGGAAAGGCAGTTATCAGTTATGGATTCTTGCAGAGTCAAGCAGATCACACAATATTTTATAAATATTCAAAAGATAGTAAAGTTGCAATTTTGATTATTTATGTTGATGACATTATTTTAACTAGTGATGATGAAATAGAATTGGCAGCCCTCAAGAAGAAACTTGCAAAAGAATTTCAAATTAAGAATCTGGGAGTCCTCAAGTGTTTCTTTGGAATGGAATTTACAAGATCCAAAGAAGGTTTATTCGTTAATAAGAAAAAATATGTTCTTGATCTCCTTGGAGAAACATATTTGCTTGGTTGTAAGATGGTGGAGACTCTGATTGAGCCTAACTTGAAATTACAAGTTGTTAAGGCTGAAGAAGTAAAAGATAGGGAACAATATCAGAGACTTGTAGGGAAATTGATTTACTAGTCTCATACGCGGCACAATATTGTTTTTACAGTTAGCATGGTAAGTCAGTTCATGCACTCACCAAGGGCAGCGCACTTTGAGGCTGTTTATAGGATCTTAAGATATTTGAAAGTTACTCCAGGGAGAGGTAGTAGCGCATAGATACGTTGCTACTTTCTCCATAAATGTAGGAGTCAAGTTTAATATAGATTGGAAAAGTCAGGGTTGTCGTATCCATAGGGATTGGTTGAAATTATCGTTAAGTACCGCGATTATCATAACTTAACTTTATCTATGCGATAAAAATAAGATTTGTTTATAATAAAATATATTAATACTAAGTTAATTAATCTAATTATACTAATATAGACGTTTATGGGAGTAAATTGCTTAGGGATTAATTTTGTCCACTTAAATGTGTTTGTTTCAATATAGTTTACATTAACGGCGTTCATCCTATCCGACAATCTTGGTATCAAAATCTCACTCACTAACTCTCCCGAGTCTAAAGTGAGTGAATATGTGACTTTGTGTTAACGCCGAAGTCCCCCTCGAGCGTATATACGACAGTTGGTCACATAAGTCTCGTCACGGATTGCACACTTTCTAACTCCCTCCCGAGTTACTAGATCGTCGCGTTGTGTTTAACCCTAGTCCGAATTCGGGGTTACCTCTCCCGAGTGTCAAATTCCGATTTCTCAATATATCTAAACAAGCATATAAAAATGACAAAATGGTAAACACAATCGGATAAACATAAACAACTATTAACAAAACATCAATTTATTCAAACAACATTTTTGTGGAGTCAATCGCTCTCTAGACAATATATGTTTAGCTACATATGGCCATGACCCTATATACAATGAAATACAAGCTAAACATATACAAATACAAATAAGGGTTTAAGAATAAAATAGAGATACAAGAGAGTTTAGCCTTTATCCGAAGATGTGACGGTTCCACGTCCGTGATTTCCACTCCGAGCGCTCTTCTTGAATTTGTGATCTCTCCTTGTTGGTATGCCCTTGGAGCTCTCAAGGGACTCCCAAAAACATTTTAAGTGTGTAGGATAAAGAGGTAATGATATAGGGATCCAAAATATCAAGAAATATCCCAAAATATTTGTTATGTCGGCAGTCTGACCGCTGCGACGATGATACCTTTTGGTATTTTGGTTGTAACTTTCTCGTCCAAATTTTGATTGAGGTGATTCAAAAACCTATGGAAAGATAATAAAAATATCTACAACTTCCATGTTTCGAGTTTTTCCAAAATCGAGTTGAATCATTGTCCAAAATGGCCTTAAAGTTACTACACCTGTACCGACTTTGCCTCTTTTCATCTATTTATTCAAAAACCTAAAAAATAATACAAAAACACATTAAACTAACAAAATCTTGAAAGCACATAAATATTTGAATCTAAAAGTACTTGATTTGTTTGTAAATAAACCACTCATCAAGAGGCTTACTGTTCAAGAAACGTGAACATCTTCAAGTTGAAGTCTACATAGATGCGGATTGGGCAGGAAGTGTTACAGACAGGAAATCAACATCCGGATACTATTCCATTGTTGGTGGGAACCTAGTTACATGGTATAGTAAAAAATAGAATGTGGTAGCTAGAAGTAGTGCAAAAACAAAGTTCAGAGCTGTTGCCCATGGAATCTGTGAAGTAATGTGGATCAAAAGAATTCTTGAAGAATTGAAACTTTCTCACTCGGCTCCAATGAAGGTCAATTGTGACAACAAAGTAGTTATATCTATAGCTCATAATCCAGTTCTACATGATCGCACAAAACATATAGAAGTAGATAGACATTTCATTAAGGAGAAACTCAATGATAGAATAATATGTATGACATATCTTCCATTAGGTGAACAATTAGCTGATGTGCTAATGAAGGGACTACACAAGAAGCAATTTGATAAGCTGACAAACAAGTTGGTTATGGAAGATATCTTCAAACCAACTTGAAGGGGAGTGTTGGAAATTCGGTGATTAAAATCTTGATTCAGTCACAATCTTAGGGATATTCTAGGATCTGTTTTTCTATGTAAATATTGATAGTAAATGCTATATAAAATAAGAAAAAATATGAAAGTAGAAGCTGTCAAATATTAGTCTTAATTAGTTTCCTTATTAGCTTTAATTAGATTCATTTTCTATTGTAATTGCTCTCTTTATAAGAGAGAATTCGTACTCACTCTTTGTAATACGAAAAACATATTTGACGCGCCCCGATTTTTCAAAAAGGAAAAAAATATTAAATAATAATTAATTTTAAGGAGATAGGGATTTTTTAAAGCGCCGATTTTCTCAAAAATATACTTAGGTCGTTTTTAAAAAATAAGGAGTCGCCACCTAGTATTGGGTTTAAATGGTGTGCTAGGTCACCGAATTTTTAGAAAACAATTTAAAAGACCAAAGTAAAAAATTGACTCCAAAAAAACATGGTCAAACCAAAGATTCGTTTAAAAGCTCAGGGGTCGGTTATGCTCGGGGAAGGTGTTAGGCACCCCAAAACGCTCGTCCGAAAATGGTACCTTATATCTAATTAAGTCCAATTAGTTTAGTCTGAGTGTTTTATTTTATTTTGAAATCATTCCCTTCTTATAAAATCTTTTTGGTATTTTCACAAATAAGGTGAGACAAATTTTTGAATTTTTTTGGAATTGTTCCCCCCGGTATAACCTCTTATCGAATATTAAATATTCGATAAGGATGGTCCCCGGGAGGTCTTATGTATGTTTTCGAGAGATTTCTTTAATTTAAATAGGTAAACTAAAAAAAGATTGGAAATATGAATGCAAAACTAATATCTAAATGAATTTTATTTATTTTTATGCAAAAGTAACTAATAAAAAACTAAAGTATTTAATTTAAATATGTCAATGCAAAACTGATATAAATACGGGAATCGAATAGAGAAGACTACGTAAATTAACGTGATTATGCGTGATAATGATTTAATTAAAAAATATAAGTGATGCACGCGTCATGACTAAATATGAAAAAGTAGAGTGGACTCAGAAAAAATAAAAAATAAAAACTATATGTATGAAAAATGTAAGTAGTGAAAGTGTCCTAAACATGCCGTCTAAATAATACGAGAAATAAACATACTAAGTGGATACAACAAAAAAAATCTACTTTGAATTTGCCTGATTAATTTAAAAAAAATCATATTTTGAAATTTCCTCAAATTCTATGAATAAGAGAATCGAGGGAGGTTCGTGGAAACAATTTAGTTGAAATTAATCTTTTCAATACTTAAAAGAAATCCGACGAAAAGTTTACCAAGGGAAGAGATTTTCTAAAACCATTTATTTCTAAATTCCACCCGAGTCGGGGAATGGAAACGAGATCATGGAAAACTCTCCCACGATTTATCGAATCGTCGGATTTACCTTAAGATTCGTAAGGATTAATTTCTACAAATAAAAGATTTTATTAATTTTTTGGATTTGTTATTTTTTATTTATTTTTTATTTTTTTAGGGTTTTGATAACAAGAATAAAAATAAATAAAGAAAATACATAAGAATAAACCACGAAAACATCTTTCACCTAACGATCGGGGGTTAGGTTTAAACATGAGAAACCCACCCCGACGTTTTCATTGGATCATCGGACGACTTTATTTATTTATTTTGTGTTTTTCTTTATGAATTTATAAACAAAACAAAATAAAATAAATAATGAAAAACGTTATTCACCTAACGATCGGGGGTTAGGTTTAAACACGAGAAACTCATCTCGACATTTTCATCGGATCATCAGACGACAATAAATAAATAAATAAATAAAACTTACAGAAATTTAAATTGTGCGGAGAATAAAATAAACTTAAAGAAGAATTAAAAATTAGAAAACATACTTGTTCTAAGCCAAGAATCTCGATACTCGGGTTTTCCTCTTTTGCAGACAGTTTCCTGAAAGAGCTTTGAGAATCACTCTTCTAAAGGGGGTAACTCCTCTCAATTTTTTAATGAATCAATTAGGAAGAGAAGAAACCTATTTATAGAAAAAGATTGGACATGTAAAATACTTAGAAAACCCTAAAAATTATGTCTTGCCGTCAAAGTCCAATCCAAATTGTACTGGAAAATAGTAAAATCATAAAAAAAAGTGACAAAAAGAGAACTCTAAGGTTGCGGGCGCGTGAGATCACGGGCTCATTCCACTGCCAAAGCAGTCGGCGACACGTGGCAGGAGCTGTTCTCTCTCTCTCTCACGTGCACACACTCACGGCAAATAAGGAAATTGTCCACTGTTTCATGCAGACACATACGGCTTAAAAAAATAAAAATTCCACCCTTATTCCTTTTCTCTCTCTCTCTCTTAGTGTGACAATTGGGCCCTACATCCTTTGACTTTTCTCCCTCTCTCTCCCCTTCTCTCTCACGCTTCTCTGTCTCTCTCCTTATGATTTTGACAAAAAAAAAAAAAAATGGACCCACTTTTTCTTTATTCTAATTTACTCCCTTTTTTTACTTCTTTCAATTTCAAAATCCCAATTTTTTATTTTAATTTTCTTTCTTTTCCTCTTCCTTTTCGTTTATCAATTATTTTTTGTATTTTTTAGAAAAAAAATAAAATTAAATAAAACAAAATTAACTATAAAATAAAGTATAAAATTTTTGCAAGACGGTCAAAATGTTATGTCTTAAGTCTTTCTCAAATTAGTCAATGTGAAACTTTTTATGACTTTTCTTATGCCTTTATGGAGCCATTGATTAGTGAAGTAGGATAATTCCACTTCTTAATTTTCAGAATTAGAACAGGATAAACTCACTCAAGTTTTTATTGTTTTGAGAAATATAATTTTTATTATCTTTGATATACATTCATAATACCATTTTGAGTTTGTTTTTAATTGTGAAGGGGAAATGGATGCTCACCATCTCCCTTCTTTTTTATTTTTTGTATTGCCTCAATCGTTTATTGTTAAATTTGGGTGCAGTGTTTATGTTTCAAATTATTTTTTATGGCAATCTTGGGGAATAGAACGTGTTTGAAGTTTGTTTTCCTACTTGAAGTTTTACAGGTACAAAAATTTGAAATACAAATAGTAAGGTGGCGTTGAAATAGAAATAGAAATTGGAGAAGCTTCAACAGGAATGCAAGCTCGATCCACATGTTGAAGAGCAATTCAGCAAAAGTTGTCTCTTGGCTGCCATTGCATCATGCCCAGGCCAGTGTCGTCGCGTTGATGGATATATTTTGGAGGGGAAAGATCTGGAGTTCTACATGAAGAAGTTTCAAATGACGAAAGGAAAGGGTGCACGCGGTGTTGCTTAGTAATTTGTAACCTCAACCCAAAACAACCCATTTTATGGGGGGGGTTTTCATGGATTATTTGCCAGAGTTTGATTAAGAATTGTTTTGAGTTGTTATAAGTAGTTTTGCACTCTTTCAACTTTTAATTCTGAATTGTTATACGTGTTTACATTAATTGTATGCATTAAATTTACATTAAAGATTTAAAATTGTATACCAACAAATTACATCAGTGTTTAGATACAGGGCATAACTAGTAATTCTTCAATTAAAATTTCAACAATCCAAAGCTACACATTGTACAATTTAGCCCTCAAATTTTTAGATCAAATTTTTTGAGAACAAGATAAGGCTGTTCCAGTATTTTAATTTAACAAAATAGAATCCCCTAAACAAACGTGACTTAACCAACTCGCGTTTTAAATAATTTTTTGTACAAATATTTTGTGGTTTTTTTTTAAATAATTTGAAATTGAATCAATATTTTGAAATCCAAATTTTCTATCTTGCGCCGTGATGCGCGCGAATCACAATTGGGTTTGGTGTTGTTGCCGAGTCAGTTGTTCCTCTCCAGTGAGATTGTGGGCCCAGGGGATTGAACTCATTGGAGGAAAACAACAGGAGCAGAGGTCTTGGCATGGCTTTGGCATTTCCCAGTTGCTTGTCGTGATGGCATTGCCCTCCTCCTCCTCCTCCTGCACCGACGATGACGTGTCCATCGGTGCTGACGCGTCACTGAGTGGGCCCCAACACTCGACCTTGTTGAATTTAGGGATGTTGGAGTGGAAATAAACCCACACCAGAGCCTCCCGCAATTCCGGATAGTTGTTCAGTAGATTCCCATCTCCATAAGCAAATGCCTTCAAAACCTAAATTAGAAAAAAATGAAATCAAATCTGTTTTTCAAATACCCTAAACAGAGCATATAAGGGAATCAACTTACGACAGGGAGTTCTTTGCAGAAGATGAAGTATCTGAGTCTTGCACACAAGTCTAGTAGAAAGTGACCTCCACTTATATGACAGTGAACATGAAGAGACATCTTCTCCTTCACTTTCTTCCACTCAGCCACCACTTCATCCCTTTGCAGTTTATTGTACCACCCCTGTAACTATAATTTCCCCCCAAAAAATAACCATCGATTTTTTTATTTAATTATATATTACCCACAAACAATTCATCATACTTAAAAAAAAAAAAAAAACAATTTTTACTCTGTTTTCTACCCTCTTTTACTCTCTGTTTTTAGTTTCAAAATATTATCCAAAACTGATCGCATGAAGAAACAAAATACCAAATTAATAATTGAATAAGTTAATTAGAATTATTTTATAAAATAAATATGTGTGTGTGTATTCATAATTTCATATCCATATTTACTCTGTTTTCCCCTGTTTTCTTGATAATTAAACAAATTTTAATAAATAGACAGAGAGGGAATTTCTCTCCTCTTTAATTCATTGACAAAACTAGTCTCAAACAAATTATTTTTACTATTGTTGGCAGACTCTAAAACTATTTATACAAATCTCCCAATCAAATTAACTTAAAATATATATAAAAACTTGTTTTAAATGATGGCAAAATCCAGGCAAAGATCAATATAATACCTGGGAGTTATTTATGGTTTGAGAGATAGCCAGAGTGAGCTTAGAGGTGACGTCACTGTGTGTAAGCGTATATGTCCTTGGAAGATTCCCTGGGTGCTTCTTCTCATCCACTCCCAAAAATAGAACCTTCAATTTTGATGCTTCAAATATAGCTGGCCCAAATAACCTCGCTACCTGCTCTAATTAATTAATTAATTAATTTAGAAACCCATGATTGAAAAATAATAATAATAATAATAATAATTGATATAAAAATAGGGGAGAGAGAGAGAGAGAATTACAGGGGATATGAAGTGGGTTTTCTTGGGTTTTCTTGTTGTTCTGTATGGGAAGAGAGTGCTCTGCTTTTGTGGAGATGGGTTTAGTTTTGTTGGGGGAATAATAAAAGTTGTCAGAGTACCCATTTCCCAAGAAAGAAACTCTGTTTTGAAATCTGAAGGAAGAAAGATTTGGGAAGAAAATATATATTATTGATTTTTGGGTGAAGTATATAACAAGCAAATAGGTTTAGAGAGAGAGAGAACGAGATTCTTTTGCTTTGCTCTGTTTCAAAGAGATTCTTTTGCTTTGCTCTGTTTCTTTGGCTTTCGGTTTGTTGCTTTGGGAGCAAAAGTCCTAAATTTGATACTTCGAAGAATTGCTTTCATAAGAGAGGAGAAAAAGAGGAGAGAGAAGCAAGAGTGTATAGAGAGAGAGAGAGATTGCTTAATTTCATGTAAGAGAGAGAAGAGTGTAGACCGAGAGGGGTAGGCGTGTCAGCAAAGGATGGCTGTTAACTGTTGCTTCCAAGTTGGGAACTTCTGATGGAAGCTGATGATGGAGACAAGACGAAGACAGAGGTTATAACTGACGGTTCCGGACAACGTGGAGAATCGCCGGCCAAGCAGTTTTATCATTGGACGGCAGTGCTAACTGCGAAGGCGGTAAGGCCGCCTTTGGTTAATATTTATGGGAATTTTAGTAGCTATCCGTTTTTGTTTCCGTTCCAACAGCGGGATGAGAATAGAATGGGATGAGAATTTTATTTTCTTTTTAGGAGTAGAATCGCATTTGATAATAATAATTTTTTTTTTGGTTTTGGGAAGAGAATTGTGTTTAGTAACCATTTTATCCTAAAATCTTTTTTTTTTTTTTCTTTTTTTTTCTGTTTTGGCCTGACGGCGGTGGCGCCGTCCCCGGCGGCCGGCGGTGGCCCCCCGCCGGCGATGACAGGACGGCAGTGGCGCCGGCCGGAAGACAATGGCGCCGTCGCCGGTGAAGGCCGGGAAATTTTCGGCGGCGACGGTGGCCGGCGGGCGGTGGTCGGCGACGGCGGCGGCGGTTGGCGACGGCGGGCGGTAGGTGAATAGTAACCATGTGTTTTGGGAATGGAATGGGAATAATGAGAAACAACTTTTTTTTGTTTCTCATTTCTTAAGAAAAAAGTAGGCACAATTCTCAAATGGGAATGAAATGGAAACGGAAACAAAAATTACCAAACGCTATTCCCAAACAGAATTTCCAAAAATCTGGGAATGGAATGGGAATTTCTGGGATGGGATGGGTTACCAAACGTGGCCTTATTATTTATGGAAATTTTATTATTTACCCCCTCGATCTTATTGAAAAATTAGATCTCCACTAGCCATAATTAAATTATCAGTCTCTCAAAAAAATTTAGAAAAAAGTCTCTACATTTTAATCACTTTGTTCACTCATATTTACGAATCTGTCATTTTGTCCTATATAACAAAACAAAATTGGACAGCAAAATGTTAGCGTTAATGTAAAACTGTTCGAGCACTACTCCTTACCTATATTATAAAATTATATTTTGAATTCACGTTAACGTTATTACATTCTTTTTTTTTTTGGTACGTTAACGAGTGTTCCCCCATCTATTTGTGTATGTTACGTTAACGGTAACTCATTTTCACCACCTGACGTATTTCATTTTTTGCTTGAATATTTAACGTATTTTGTGTGTTTATGTTAACGCATCGTGTCCATTTGTTTTAATGTTAACGTATTTTTAAGGGTTCTGTGCGGTAACGTTAATGCATTTTCATTATTTTTTTTTTTTTTGTGTATTCCACGTTACTGCATTTTTCTTCATTTGTTTTGTGTATTAATGTTAACGCATTTTTTATCATCGGACTGTGGGTTTAACGTCAACATATTTTGTTTTTTTGGGGGTTATGTGTGTTAACGTATTTTGCTTAAATATTTACGTTAACGTCCTGCTGCATACTTTGTCTTGTATGCATTAATATTAACTAATATATGTGTTATTTTGTCCTTTTGAGCTGAATGTATGTTTGGGTTGAATTTGCGTTAACGTTAATACACATTTTTTTGTTTGATTTGTGTTAACGTTAACACATTTCAAGTTGTTCAGACAAACATATGCAAAAACACTAATGTTATTGTAAAAAATTACCAACTCCACCTCCACCACCATTCATTTCCCCACCATCATCATGACCAAAACATATTCAATACGAAAAATTCAGAAAAAAATCTATACATCAAAACTAAATGAACAATTTCCGGCAACGACGACGGCGTTGGCTGTTAACAGTGGGTGTTAGCGATTTCGCCGGAACCACGTCTCAGATCTAGAAATCCAGATCTTATAAAAAGTCCAAGAGAGAGAGAGGGGGGGGAGGGGAATGTGTTAATTTGTAAAAAAAAAAAACTAAAAAATCAAAACTAAAACTAAAATATTGGGTGAAAATGTAATTATAACCACCATCATCTTCATCATCCTCTTCATTGAGCTCTCCACCGGCGAAATAGAGTAACACTGAGGTTGATTTAGCTACTGGTGGCCGGCAAAGGTCCGGATCTGGCGGGTGGCCGGCGGTGGTTGCCAGATCTGGCTAGTAGTGGCCAACGGTTGTTCAATCTGGTGGCGGTGGCTTCGGTGGTCGAATCCGGTGGCTGTGGTTTCGGTGGTGGGATCTGGGATCTGGTTCCGAGTAAAGGACCGTCGAAAAGGCCAACTGAGGCAATCTCCGAGAAGTCCAAAACACAATCCCTGATTGCCACGTCGGTCAATGCTCTGAACACTCCGTAAATGAGGTTCTCAATTGGGAAATGGGATTCTGGTTGGACGTCGGCAAAGGACTTCAAACCCGCCATGGAAACAGGACTCGCAACTACGATGAAAATGCAACTGCGAATTTAGAGAAAGAGAAAGAGAAAAAAAAAAAAAACATTGTGGATAGGGTTGAGAGCAAGAGAAAGTGAGGATTGTGGAGACTCATATCAGAGATAAAAGAGAAAGAGAGAAAAATAGCGTTAACTGTTAATGTAAAATGAGAGAGAGATATATATGTGTCTTTTGACGTTCTTTTTTGTCTACCAAATGACCAAAAATTTAATAAGTTGTATCTTGAGGTCTGATCTCTACATAAACAGTTGAAAAGAATTTTTTTTTTTCTAAACGGTCTCTTATATAAGGATTAAATAATAAAAACCTCTTCTATTTTTCTATTTTTACTTCCAAAAAAATTGGGATGAAATGAGGTAGATGAGATGAGATTTTTGTTTATGTTTTGGAGTATTTTGAAAATAAAAGATGTTTAATAAGAACCATTGTTCTGAAATTATTTCTTTCAATATACGAGAACATAAACAAAAAACACGTGTTAATAATGTTTGTTCTTTTTTCTTTTTAAAGGTATAGTGACCGGTTGAGTGATAGTGACCGACAAAGTAGAGGTGACCGGATGTTGGGTAATGGCCAACATGATAGTAGTGAGAATAGTTTCATGAAAATTAATAGGAATCAATATTTTCAATATTTTTTTACTTCTCAAATTATTAAGGAATTCTGAAAATAATCCTAAATTACTATTAAAATTTAGATAACATAAATGTATTTACTAAATATATATTGTTGGTGTCGGAAATTGGCCGACCAGCAGTATGGTCCAGACACCCTCAGATCGGGGAAAATGGTTATGGTGATTGATCTTTCTCACATATCGCAATCGGGTTGGACAGGTTTGAGCCGACCTGCGTCCGAGCCCGGGTCTTGATTCCCTGGCCTGATGTTCCTAGTTGTTGTCCGAGGGCGATCTTGAATATATTACCTGCACAAGACGAGCTGGGTTTTTCCCAGTGTGTCTCCTCCGGCGTGAAAGTAAGAGCCCGGGATAGAAAGATAGATCGAAAAGTCACTATTATCTCGACCTGTCTGAGCGACCTATGGTGGAGTTTCTCTCTCTAGAATTGCTTTCTCATCCCCCAAAAGTGTTGGGAAAGCCTTTTATTTATAGGCGGAAGTGTGATTAGTGTAAATAAGATTAAGACCTTAAGCTCGAATTACGGGTAAGCAGTCAAGCGCGTGGGCGGCACGGTGGATTAGAGTTATGAGCTTGGGCTTTAGGCCCTTCACTGTAGATGGCAGGGACTGGGGTCCGACCTATCGCGGAGGCAGGCCAAACCGGTCAAGAAGGCACAGGTTGGTCTGGGTCAGCCGACCTTCCATTGCGCGCCGATCCTTCACACGGCCTCTGGAGGAGGCCCTCGGGTGCTCCTCACCAACTGACCTGGGGGGCCATCCGGACTGTCTATACACCGAGCTGGCTGAGGTCTTCGACGATGTGGAGCCGGTAACGTGGCAGATCCGATCTAGGTGGCTGACACGTGGAGGGAGCCCAATTTTACCCACATCAGTTGCCCCCCAAGCCTTAGCGTAAAAATGGGACATGAGACGCTGAGGATTCAATGGTCGAACATCTAGGAATGATCAGCCAAGCTGATGGAGAGAGCAGGTAAAGGGAGTAGGATGACACAGCCCGGTAGATCAGGCTGGCCTGATCCGAGAAGTTAGGCCGAGAGCACCCTTTGGCTTCCCTAGGAAGTTTGACTGTCAGCCTGACCAGATTTGCGACACGTAGATGAAGGCACAGGGATCGACGCCCTACGAACCGTTCGATGTGATGCAACGGTTCGACTTCTCAGCACCCTATAAATACACATCTATTTCCCAAATTTCTTCACCAAAGCATCGTGAAAGCTCCACCCGACCTCCAAGCACGGTACTATTCTTATCCTTTTCTTCTCTTCTTTCTTCTTTTCTACTTTATGTCTTATGTCTACGAGTCTGTCTCGTTGGGGAGCAGCGCGTCCCGAAACCGACGTGATAGTGGCCAACTTCCCAACCGTCCAGATTAAGCTTAGCTCGTCCGCGATGGAGTCCGATGATGCAGGCGTCCCCTTGGCCGCCAGGCGAGCAAGAGATCATCGTCTAGTGGACGTCTTCTTCTGAGGAGTCCTAGGCGGAGACCGGAGTAAGGGCACTCCCTGCGCCCGATGCTCCCTACGGGTCTCTGAAGAGGATGAAAAGATAGACGGGCTCCACCGGCCGCCCAACCATCAACGTCTGGTCGTCCTCCCCGGGCGAGCTCGATTTCCTGTCTACCAGCCTATGAGGTTTCCCCAGACGCTTGGGTTTGGAGGGTGGAGTCCGATCTGTCGGAGAAAGATGTTCGGGAACTGCGCTCCTCATATGTAATTCCGAGCTCGGTCGATATGCGCATTCCCGGGGAGGACGACCAAGCATGCGACCCACTGGAGGAGTTCATCACGGTCTATGACTAGCAGTTGCAGGCCGGGCTGCGAATCCCCTTCCACCCCTGGGTGAGGGAGGTTTGTTGAGACTTGGGTCTGTATCCGACACAACTCTCTCCCAACAGTATACGCATGATCGTGTCCTTCCACGTGATCTTCCTGGCCGAGAGGATAACGTCATCCCTCGAGGTGTTCCACACACTGTTTTTGGCTAAGGCCATGCCCGGTGGGAAGGGTTGGTGCTACCTCTCGACCCAGCGAAAATTCCTCAAGGGCTATACCAACTCTATTAAAGACTGGAAGCCGGGGTTCTTCTTCTTGGGCAGTACTGGGTGGGAGGCCGATGAGGCACTGGCATTTTATTTTCCAATCCAGAGGCATTGGGGAGACTTGGGTAACTTTTTCAGCTTGGAGCTCATCCTTCCACCCCGGTTTTCTTTTCTGACATGTTTCTTTTTCAGTGACAAAGAAGAGCAAAGCTAGCCTGGAAATCCTTGCAGAGAAAGAGGTGATTCTCCAAACCCCATATATTCACATCGGCTATCTGCTCACATCGTGCCTCTACGACACATATTTTTGGAGTGACCCATCTCTGCCCACGCCGACTTTAAAGAAGAATTCTCATAACGGTAAGTACTTCGAGCTCGGCCCGACTGTTTAATTTTACTTGCAAATTATTTTTCTTTGCCGACTGAAGACCTTTCCAAAAAAAAACTCTTAGAGATGGACATGGCAGCGATAGCCCGGATGGCAAAGAAGGAAGTGACAGCAAACAAGGCCGCCCAAGGCGCTCAGACCGGTCAAACGACCAAGGAGACGAGAACTGTCGGTCAGGCGAGGCCTACCCCCATCCCGAAAAGGCCGGGGACCCTGACCACCGCCAAGACCAGACAGATGAAGGTCGTCAAGGAAGATCTCGCCTCCTCTACCAGGAGGGACAAGGGGAAAAAGAAAGCGGGGGTGTCCGATACGCCGACCGGGCATCACAAGAAAAGTATATATGCCACCCCAGCCTGACAAGTAGGGGCGCAAAAGGGAGGGGGCGAGAAGTCTAAGGAGTTCGTCCACAGGATTGGGCTCTGTGTTAATGCGGCCGCCACTCAAAACCCGAACGTGCTGACGAACTTTGCTCAACGGATCGTGCCGCTGGCGGATAAGGCTAGATTTTTCGAGAAATCCGATGTCCGGCTCTACGCCGACATAAATTGATTCTTGCTTTCGGTAAGTTGTTCTCCTCGAACAGCTTTTGGTATTTTGTTTTCGGACTTAATTAATGTTTTAACAACTCCGGCTGCCGACCTTGCAGGGGTTATTTTCTTCGCTGGAGACTGGGGTCCGTCTACACCAGGCTAACCAGGCACTTAAGGAGCTGACCAAGTAGAGGGAAGACGACATTAGCCTCCTGGAAGAGTATCACGGGGAGGTGGAGCAAATTCGTGCTGAGAATGAGGCAGTGACCAAGAGGGCCAAAGAATTTAGGCGATCCGAGCACCTTGTCGTCTACCAGCTATAAGAGTTTCAACGGAACCAAATGGCCGAGCTGGAAAAGGCCCGACCTGAGGCGGTCTAGAATTATAAGAAAAGTGAAGAATTCGCCGGGCTTCGGGATCGAATTGTCGTCAGCGTGATCCAACTCGGTTTTAAGGGGACGATTAACTCCATCCGGTGCCTGTTCCCAGAGGTCGACCATACGAAGATAGACCTCGAGATTTCCGACCAGGACATCGTCGAAGCTCAGGCCCAGTAGGACGCGAGCATGGACGAGCTGAGCACTGAGCTGGCTATTCAAGAAACTGGGCCGAGTCGGCCATCAAGGAGCCGTGATCAGCCCGGTGCACAGGAGACTGATGGCGAGCAGACCGATCCTGACCCGTTCTAGTAGTATCCCCAGTCCTCAGCCCCTTCAAGGAAGCACACTTGTTTTAGTTTTGGTTTTTCTTCTTTTTGTTCGGCCCAGCTACTAGCAGGCTTGTATATCATGGGCAGGAGTCTCGTTTTTTCTTCTTGTAATCCCTTTGACTAATTTACAGAACTCTTATTTTTCCAATTACATGTCCCTTGTCTTTAGTTTTCTGATTTTGCTTTATTGGATTTTTGCTGCTCAATTGAAACATGTAAGCTTTTTTCTTGTAAGTCCACAAGATTTGTCGACCTGAAGTAATCCTTCTATGCCCGGCCGGCTATATAACTTGAGTAGTGCACACCTTTCCCCCAAGGCGACCATAAGATCTTGTGTCGAGCGAGCTGTTGTGGTCGTCATCGGGTGTCCGGCGGATTATCATCACTTTTTATTATAAGGTACGCAGGTAAGTCGATGCGTTGTGGTCGGTCGTTTTGGCCGCCAGACAACCAAGGGAGCTCAGTTCCGCCGAGATTCCTTGGCATCTTATAGGATACAACATCGAGGTCATGTATCTCCACCTTACTCTGTCGGCTCGTTGAAGTGGCAAGTCATTTTGCCCCCTCAGACGATCCGTCGAGCTCGGCTTTCCCGAGCTCACTGATCTTCTTTTTGTGCGACCTGGTATATTTTTCTTTATCCCCAAATCATCTCCATGGCAAGAGGGCTACCTTAGCCCGGATGAATAGCTGGAGCACAGTTCACCCGAGCCTTAGGCACGTCGGGTTGCTCGCATTTACCTTAACAGGGAAAAGGGGCTGAAAGACGGCTCACCCCGGCCTCTCGACACCCAAAGGGATGCCATTCCCCCACCTTTAGACTTGTACAACTTGAGGGTGGGCCATTTTGCCCCCAAAACGATCAATTGGGCTCAATTTTTTCGAGCTCGTTGATCTTCTCTAGGGTTCGGCCCCCAATGGTTTTGCTTCATCCCCGAATCATCCCTAAGGCAAGAGGGCTACCTCTGCCCAGATGAACGGCTGGAGCATAACTCACCCAGGGCATTATGCACGACGGGCTGCCCACCTTCGCCTTTGCAGGGGGAAGGGCTCGAGGATGGCTCACCCCGGCCTCTTGGTACACAAAGGGTTGCTCCTCCCCGCCCTTAGATTCAACTTTGGTTGGATCGTTTTGCCTCCCAGACGATCTGTTGAGCTTGATTTTTCTGAGCTTTTCAATCTTCTTTAGGGTCCAATCCGTAATTGTACTATTTAGCTAATTATGGAAACTGGAAACTTATTGAATCAAAAACGCCCCATTTTCATTGACATCAACTTTTCCATTACAATTCTCTGAAATCAAAATAAAAAATCTTTGGCAAGCTTAGGGATTTCATTCATCGCTTAGGTAGTAGTGTTTCAGATGTTCAGCGTTCCAGGGGTGCTTGAGCGGTACCCCTTCTTCAATTTCCAAATTATAGGTTCCTAGTTGGGCTATACGAGCCACACGATAAGGAACTTCCCAGCTCAGTGCTAACTTCCCAGCATTTTGGTCCTTCATAGCTAAAGTGACCTTTCTTAGGATGATGTCACCGACATCCAAAGATCGAGGCCAAACGTGACAATTATAGTATCGAACCGTCCTCTGTTGATAGGCAGCCTGGTAAATCTGAGCCCTCTCTCTCCTTTCTTCGATCAGGTCAAGGTTGAGAGCCCGTCTCGTTTTCAGCTCGGTTAAATGGTCGGGCTATACAGGGGGAGGGTTTGCCGACTTCCACCGAGATGACAGCTTCCGAAACGAATGTCAATGCGAAAGGCGTCTCATCGGTCGGCGTCCGGACTATTGTGTGATAAGCCCACAGTACGGGATACAGGTCTTCTACTCATAACCCATTTTATTTATCCAACCTGGTTTTTAGGTTTTGTAAGATAGTCTGGTTAGTGACTTCGACCTGGCCGTTAGCTTGAGGATAACAGGGAGAGGAGAAATTCGTCTCGATCCCTAGCCCGGCACATAGCTCGGCGAATAGGTCGTTGTTGAACTGATTTCCATTATCGGAGACAATAGCCTTCGGGATGCCAAATTGGCAAATCATGCGCTTCCAGACAAAGTCTCGAATCCACTACTTGGTGATCGTTGCGAGTGGCTCGGCTTCAACCCACTTAGTAAAGTAGTCGATGGCGACAACCAAAAATTTCCTCTGGCCGGTCCCCTAGGAGAACAGACTGAGGAGATCGATTCCCCACTGGGCGAATGGCCACAAGTTGGACATCGAAACCAACTCGGTTGGCGATGCGTGAGGGTGCGCGACAAATTGCAGGCACTTGTCACATTTCTTCACGAATTCTCCCACATCCTCGAGCATCTTCGGCCAGTAATACCCGTTTAGGAGTAGCTTCTAAGCTAGGGACCTACCCCCCGAGTGATTTTCGCAAATCCCCTCGTGGTCCTCCCTCATAACATAGTCGGCTTCTTCAGGTCGGAGACATCGGGAGTACAGACCAGAGAAAGATTTTTGGTAAAGAATTATGTCGATGAGGGCATACCGTGCCGCTTGGTACCGTATTCTTCAAGAGTAAGCTTGATCACTTGAAAGCATCCCGTCAGCGAGATAGCTCACGATGGGTTTTATCCAAGTCGGCTCGATGTCCAGGGCGCATATCATCGCGGTCTCGTCCGAGGAGACTGTGCTCGGCTCGACGAGGAATTCAACAAGGACTATTCTCTTAAGCGTGTATTCCACTACCGAGGTCAGGTTATCCAAGGCGTCAGTGTGCCTGTTCTCTTCTCAGGGTATTTGCGTGACTTTCACTTTCTCAAAGAATTTGGTCAGGTTTTTCACCCTCTTTAGGTAGGCCACCATGCTCGGGTCCTTCGCTAGGTAATCGTTGTTAACCTAATTGACAACGAGCTGGTAATCGCACATTACCAGGAGGGTTCTTACGTTAAACTCCCGGGCTAACCGCAGCCCGACCAACAATACTTCGTACTCGACTTTGTTATTTGTAGCTCAGAATCTGAGCGTGAGGGCGTACTTGATTTCCTTTTTATCCGGGGTGACGAGGACCATCCCGACACCCGAGCCATTCTAGTTGGAAGATCCGTTAGTGAAGAGTTTCCACGAGTTGGGGCCAAGGTCGTTATATACTTTAGTCAGTTTGACCGAGCTTCCGGCCTATCCCAAATTTTCAGCGATTTGCTTAGTGTCACCTTGATCGGAGACGGTCTCCTCCTCGGAGAAGGTCAGCTCTGCTATGAAGTCAACTAAAACCTGCCCCTTAATTACCATCCTGGGGCGATATTCAATATGGAATTGGCCCAGTTCTAGGATATACTTCATTAACCTCCCTAAGACGTCAAGGGAGTGGAGAATTTGCCTCAATGGCTGGTCAGTCAACACCATTATGGTATGAGCCTAAAAATACTGTCGTAGCTTCTTTAAGGCGATTAGCAGGGCATAGGCCAGTTTTTTAAATTTTGTATACCTCGTTTTGGCGTCAATTAAGACACGGCTTGAGTAATAGATCGGGCTCTGTACGCCAACGTTATCCTTGACGAGGGCAACGCTAATGGCCGTGGGAGAGATCGTGATATAAAAGAGAAGGTCTTTTCTTTTTTGAGGCGTGGTTACAGGAGAGCCGACGAGATATATTTTTTCAGTTCTTCAAAGGTGCTATCACACTCCTCGGTCCACTCGAATTCATTGTTCCCCCGGAGAATTTTGAAAAATGAGAGGCATATTTCGAACGACCTGGAGATGAACCGATTCAGGGCGGCCAACCGATCTGTCAGTATTTTGACCTTTTTCTTATTATGAGGAGAATCCATGCCGAACACCGTGCTGATCTGGTCGGGGTTCGTGTCGATGCCGCGCTAAGAAACCATAAAGCCTAGGAATTTGCCATCGAACACGCCAAAAATGCACTTATTCAGATTCAGCTTCATGCGGTGAGCTCGGAGCTTATCAAAGCAGTCTTAGAGATGGCCGAGGTTATCTTCAGTCCGGCTACGTTTCACGAGCATATCATCGATGTACACCTCCATCATGTTCCCAATTTCCTCCTTAAACATTTTGTTGACAAGCCTCTGATAGGTCGCCCCTACATTGCGGAGGCCAAACGGCATGACCTTTTAGCAGTAGGTGACCCTGTCGGTGATAAACAAGGTCTTGCTCTTATTCAGGGGATACATGGGGATATAGTTGTAACCGATGTAAGCATCGAGGAAGTTGAGCCACTCGTACCCTGCCGTGGCATCGATTATGATGCCAATCCTTGGAAGGGGAAAGAAATCTTTTGGGTAGGCCTTGTTCAGATCTTTGAAGTCGACGCAAAGTATCCATTTGTTGTCGGCCTTCGGGGCCAACATGACATTCGCAAGCTAGTTCGGGAACTTGACCTCTTCCACAACGTCCAACATATAGAGCTTATCCATCACCTATTCTATTATCTTTTATCGGTTTGGATGGAACTTCCTTTTTTTCTGGAAAATAGGAGGATGATGCACGTCGACGTGCAGCTGATGCATGGCAACATTGGGATCAATATCGGGAAGTTCCTTGTGCGACCAGGAAAAAACATCGTAGTTCTTTACCAACTACTCGATGAGGCCAAATCACTCTTTTAGACCAAGACGAGCACCAATCATCACCGTCCTCTCTGTTATGGTGGAGTGAATGGGAACGTCGACCAGGTCTTCATGGGGCTGGGAGATGGGCTCGTCGTCACGCAAATCATCGATCGAGATGGGCTCAACCACGTCGGTTAGGACCACGAGCTCCCCGTCAGTCTAACACGGGGTACTCAGCTCAGGCCCCAACTGTAATTGTTATTTCCTCTCCAAGGCCCTTCTTGTACAGGATCGGGCAGTCCCTTGGTTCCCTTATACTTCTCCAACCTCTGAATCCGTTGGGAAATTTATTTTCTAGTGATACAGTGAGCACACGGCCTTCAGGGCAGCCACGGTGGGCCGACCAATGATCGCGTTGTAGGGAAACGGCCTGTCAACTATAAAGAATTTAGACCAGATGGTAGAAACACCAGGGCTGGAACTGACGATGATGGGCAGAAAGACCCAGCTGACTGAACTAACTACGTCGCCCCCAAAATCGACGAGAGAGGATTTTACGGGCTGCACGGCGTTGGAGTCCATGCCCATTTTATTGAAGGCTCCATTAAAGATGATATCTGCTAAGTTGCCTCCATCAACGAGTATCCTCGCCATCTTGAAATGATTGATCAGGGCCAAAATTACCAGGGCATCATCATGCGGAATGTGCACTCATTTAAGTCGGCTTCACTAAAGAAGATCACATTATGGGATGCAACATCTAGTGTATTGACCTCATAGACACCCTGTTCCGTATTTCTTTTGCTCTTTCCTTCGTACCTCTTCCAGGAAAAGGACGTCTCTCCGCCGAGACCCAGGCCGCCGTGGATGATATTAATCTCGCCTTCAACCCTCAGGTCGGAGTCGTCCACAGCATATTCGCCATGGGGCTGAGCCCGGTTGTCACTTCACTTTCTACGTTATCCGCGACGCCCGTCATGGTGATCATTTGAGCCGGACCTATCCTCGTCCGGTCGGCGGACATAATTACCGAGGTAGCCTCTTTGGATGAGGGCCTCAATTTCTTCTTTCAACTGGAAGCACTCATCGGTAGCATGATCGTTGCTCCTATGGAAGTCGCAGTACTTATCGATCAACCTGCCTAGAGGTTTTTCCTTTAGGGGAGGTGCAGACGAGAAAATCCTTTTTTTAGCGTTCTCAGTGAAGATGGTGGCGACGGAGGCTAAAGCCTCCTAGAGGCTTGAGATCAGCTTGTCCCCTCGTCAGGTCAGGATTTTTTTTTTTAGGAGATCTTCTTTCTCTTTCGTGATTTTGTCGACGAGGTCAGCTTTATAGAAATTAGCGCCGAGGTCTAGGGTCTCGCGAAGGCTGGTTGTCGGCCTAGAATTTAGGTAGTAGAGGAGCCTCATTTGTCTCATCCCGCCAATAAAGTCATTGAGCGCCACCTCATCAAATACCCCCTCACACGCGATGGATTCCATCCAAAACCTGTGTACATAATTGGCCAAATTCTCGTTCTCCTCCTGTCTGACGTCGAGGAGATGAGAGGCAGTCTTCAGCCTACGCCATGACCGGCTGAACCTCTCCATGAACTATTGTTCGAGCTGGAGGAACGTGGAGATTGAGGCCGATGGGAGTTCGTTGAACCACGTCCTAGCAGGATTGGTCAATCCGAGGGAGAAGAACTTACACTTTATTGCGTTGGTGGTAGCGTGCACATTCATATGGGAGACATAAATCGAGAGATGATCTAGTGGGTCAGTCCTCCCATCGTACTGGGTCGCTGGGGGATTGGGAAATCGGTACGAAACTGGTTCGTCTGTGACCTCCGTGATGAATGGAGATCAAATTCCAATATATAGCCCGAGGGCTTTTCCGATGTTGCGCATCCGACTGAGAGTGGCTTCCATTTTCACTAGGCGTCGCTCCATCGTGGTTGTCACCCTCTCTAAGGCAACGACCTAACTGGCGGCAGGCCTGGGCTCTTTCCTATGGGCTGGTGGTGAGGAGTGAGAGTCTACCTCTCGGACTTGATAAGATCGATGCTCGAAATGGTTTTAGCGGCTATAATCTCGAGTCGGTGGTGACCCTGGCTGATCTTTAGACTGTCGTCCGTGAGCTGATCTTGAAACAGATGCTGAGGCCATTAAGGGGTCGAGATCCCTTTCCTTCAATACCTGGTTAGTGGCCTGAGGCCAGACCTGAGCCACCTATCCGTGAAAGACGAGCGCTTGATCACCGGACTCCTATGGACGGGCCCTCTCTCCTGCGACATGGAGGTCCAGCCCCCCTTTAACCAGGGTCGGAGGTAAACGGGAGAGGAGGATGTCGAAGTATTTCGGGAACTTGTCGAGCTGGCGTTCCACATCGTCGAGCCTGGCAGCATCGATGGCCCCGGACCCCTGGCCCGGGTAGAGTCCCAAGGCGAGGTTTGGTTGATGGGATTGTCCTTCAATATTGATATTTCACCTTTCAATTTCTGCGTCTTCTTCGTTGACCGTTCTTCGTACTATGGCCCTGGTTTCCAGCCTTGGTGCTCGTGACATATCTTCGTCGGGCTGTCTATACACCAATTTGTTTAAGTTTTCTAATTGTTGAGAGTGACTAGACCTTGTATTCATCAAACCTTAGCAGAGTAGATAGCTGATGATTAGGAGAAGACTTTTAGTAGCGATTCCCACAGACAGTGTCAAACTGTTGGTGTCGAAAATTGGCCAACCAGCAGTATGGTCTGAACACCCTCAGATCGGGGAGAATGGGTATGGTGATTGATCTTCCTCGTGTATCGCAACCGGGCTGGACAGGTTTGAGTCAACCTGCATTCGAGCCCAGGTCTTGATTCCCTAGGCTAATGTTCCTAGCCGTTGTCTAGGCCGAGCTCCAATTTGTCACCTACACACAGGACGAGTCGAGTTTTTTTCCCAGCGTGTGCCCTCCGGCGTGTGACTAAGAGCCTGGGGTAAAAAGATAGATCGAAAAGTTACTGTTACCTCAACCTGTCTAAGCGACCTATGGTGGAGTTTCTCTCTCTAGAATTGCTCTCTCATCTCCCAAAAGTGTTGGGGAAGCCTTTTATTTATAGGCGAAAGTGTGATTAGTGTAAACAAGATTAAGGCCTTAAGCTCGGATTACCAGTAAACAGTTAGGCGCATGGGCGGCACGGCGGATTAGAGTTATGGGCTTGGGTCTTGGGCCCTTCACTGTAGAAGGCAAGGACCGGGGTCCGACCTATCGCGGAGGCAGGCCAGATCGGTCAAGAAGGCGCAAGTTGGTCCGGGCCCGCCAACCTTCCATTGCGCATCGATCTTTCACAGGGCCTTTGGAGGAGGCCCTCGGGTGCTCCTCGCCAACTGACCTAGGGGGCCATCCAGGCTATCTATCCACCGGGCTGGTTGAGGTCTTCGACGACGTGGAGCCGGTGACGTGGCAGATCTAATCTAGGTGGCTGACACGTGGAGGGAGCCAAATTTTACCCACATAATATATTAATTTCAAAATTTTAAGAGAAATAAAAACATAAATAGTAACCAAACAGGGCATAAATTACCCAAGTTAAAGTTGTTTGGGCGTCCTCTCTTCCCCCATTATACTAACGCAAAAACTTGGAGTCTCGAGTGTACTTTTGAAATCAAACAATTTTTAAAAAATCAACTAAATAAAACGTGACTTATAAGTGTAGATGTGAAATCTTGGTCAACACCAATGGTATGATCTGGTTAGGGTATTTCGGTCATTTTTCGCGATGAGGTAAGGTTGGAGTCGTTTGAGTCTTGATCGGTTGGTGATCCGAAAAATCTTAATGTCCGAGAAGGGTATCAGTCCGTCCAGGGCTGGGCTCCAAGTTGTCATCTGCACAAAGGACTTGCCGAGGTAGGCCCTGCATGTCTCCCCTAGTATGAGAGTAAGAGTTGAGGGAGAGATAACAAAATGCTTAGAGTATTAAAAAAACAAATATGCGTTACCTTTTTACTACACTGTCATATTTCCTTATATAGGCAGTGGGCTGATTACCATTTGGAGGATTAGCGGCCTAAGCAAAGATTAGCATCTTGATCTGGGCACGTGACCACCGCGTGGGTGCCTGGGGAGATGAAACTAGTGGGCCTGGGCTTTCTGGCCTTCTTGCTACGGCCCATGGGTAGTACGTGGCCGCAAGTGGACGGATGGCCCGGCCCACAATGCCAGATAGACTTTCCCTGTGACCCACCGTGTAGGGAGTCCCTTTCCATGCCCTTCTTGGATGGCTAGAGACGAGCAGGGGATGTTTCTGTTGAGGAGCTTGTAGAGTCGAATCCCGAGATGGGAAGTGTCGGCCCAAGAACATGGCCGAGATAGGGAATGGCTTCCCTAGCCCGACAGCGGTTCTTCCCGAGGGTAAGCATGGACAATCTCTTGAGATGACCTTCCTGGGCTGAGTCGTGCCTCTGGTCGGCAGAATCTCCACACTTGCCATCAATAGGAATGAGTCTCGCTGGGAGTTAATGGGCACGTGACAGTCTTCTATTGGGTGTTTGGGGATGACCATTTTTACACTCATCAATAAGTATTATTTAAAAAAAAAAAATACAAATTCCACTTAAAATAATTTAATTTTATTATAAGTATTATTTAAAAAAATACAAATTCCTCTTAAAATAATTTAATAATAAAATTAAGCCTAATATAAAAATCCTAAGAACTCAAATTATTTTAATTTTTTCCTCTCCCTCATATAACACACAACCAATTTTCTCCGCCGCCACAACGTCCATTTGTCATTATCTCCTTCACTTTTTGTTGTTGTCGTCGCCGACGTAGCATTTGCTCATAACTTTTTCCATCTTGTCCGCTCATCCTCGCCGCCGCAATTCGTTTCTTCCTCTTTCTTCACCGCTAACCATCTTCGTTTTTCACTGCCACCATCTTAGTAGAACTTAATTATACATATAAAATAAGGCAATTTTAGAATGATTTTTTTTTTTTTTTTTTTTTTTTTCGGTATGAGTTGAATTTGGATCAGAGATTATCTTTAATATATATATATATATATTACAAATTTTAAATAAAAAATAGTATGAAAACCAATTAAACTATGTTGTTCAGTTTCCTGTGGATTATTTGATGGATTGGTAAAATATATTACTTGCTGAAATGAAGAGATAGGTAACAAATATTTTGTAAAAATTATAAACTTTAATTGTTTTCCTAAAATTAACTAAAAAATTATTTACTTATATTAAACTACATTAAATATAAATTTTACAAACAAAATATATTACATTTAAAAAAAAAAAAATCATAAAAAAAAAAAGGGTTTGTTTGTAGCACTTTGTCTCCTATGGTTTGACCGAATTAACTTTACATCCTTGTAGTATTTTTATCATTACTTACTCTCCTGTAGTCCATACTTAAGTGCAACGGTTATATTTTCGTTTAAGTTAACTGTTAAATCTAAAAAAAATTAAAATTAATAAATTATTTAATATTAATTGACATTTATATTCCCTAGAATCAAGTAGGGTCAAATAATATGCATTTGCCATTTTGTTTTTTTTTTTTCCTTTTCTTTACTCCCCCTGGTTGAGTCAAGTCGGGTATAAAAATATTTTTTTGTATTTTACAAAATTATGTTAATTATTTAGTTGTTGCATTTACTCTAAATTACAGGAGAGCAAATGAGGAAGAAAATATCCTAGGAGTATAAGATGTCATTCCGTCAAATCTAAAGTCGAATTAACCCTAACGGCATGTTTGGTTGGACAGAATGGAATGAGGGTGGAATGGAATGGAAGAAGTAATGGAATGAGAGAAGGAATGGAATGGAATTGTGAATGGAATCACTATTCCATTCTCTTGTTTGGTTGGTATGGAATGAAAGAAAGAATGGAATAGTGAAATATAGTAAAATTTCTGTTTTGTCCTTATAAAATTATTATTTCATTATCTTCTTGGTTAGTTATAGTAAAATTTTATTATATTTCACTATTCTATTCCTTTTTTCATTTTATTATATTTCACTATTCAACTCAATTTTAAGTTTTTGTTCTCTAATTTCTATTTTTGTTTTCAATTTTCAGTTTCTATTCTTTAATTTCTGTTTTTATTCTCAATTTTCAGTTTCCTTTTTCAATTTTCCGTTCTCTAATTTTCTATTTTTTGTTCTCAATTTTCAATTTATGTTCTCAAGTTTTTGTTTTTGTTCTCAATTTTCTATTTTTATTCTCAATTTTCGGTTTCCGTTCTCAATTTTCTATTATCTAATTTTATGTTTTTGTTCTCAATTTTCTGTTTCTATTATCTAATTTTATGTTTTTGTTCTCAATTTTTTGTTCTCTAATTTTATATTTTTATTCTCAATTTTCAGTTTATGTTCTCAATTTTCAGTTTATGTTCTCAATTTTCTGTTTTTCTTCTCAATTTTCTGTTCTCTAATTTTATGTTTTTGTTCTCAATTTTTAGTTTATGTTCTCAATTTCTTATTCTCTAATTTTATGTTTTTGTTCTCAATTTTCGCTTTATGTTCTTAATTTTCTGTTTCTATTTTCAATTTTCAGTTTCTGTTCTCAATTTTCTAGTTCTGTTCTCAATTTTTTGTTCTCAATTTTCTATTTATATTCCCAACTTTCTGTTCTCTAATTTCAATTTATGTTCTCTAATTTCTGTTTTTATTCTCAATTTTCAAGGCCTTAATTATAAGGGCTATTATGTAATTTAAGATATTGATTCCATTGGGATGGAATCCCATTCCACCCCATCTCAAATCGAATCCCATTCCATCCAATTTCATCACAAAAGTGATTCCATTGGAGAACCAAACAATGGAATAGGAATCGAGGGCAGAATGCGATTCTATTCCGCCCTCGATTCCATCCAACCAAACATGCCGTAAGAAAATACTTATAATTTTTCAAAAGATCAAAAATAAATGAATCCGAGTGCTTCAAAAGAGAAAATGAGGGATAAAAATGTTAACAATATTATTATGATCGATTTAAATAAACTAAAAGCGGAAGCCCAATAACACATACATCTAGTCATAGCAATCAGATTCTCTAGTCATAACAATCAGATTCTGAATAGTAAGAAATTCCAAAAACAAATACTGTATACAAGAATTGAAAAATCTTTATCTAATCTATTCAAGACTTCAATCCATGCAATTGATGAAAAACACATACCTTTCTTATTAGACTAGATACATTTTCTCTCTTATGTATATATTGTATATCACACACACACATATAGTATCGAACATATATATGTGTGTGTATGTGTGTGTTCTTCTTTCTCATAAAAAAAAAAAAAATTATTTCCACTTCAAAAGTTATAACTACATGGGTAAATTATAACTCCTTTTAACTTCCCCTTTGTACATATTCTAAGGGAAATGAGATAATGGACAATTAGGGTATGTTACTGGGCGATAATTAATTTTTACATATTTAATAAATATAAATGTGACTAACAAGGAATGTATTCATATTTGATTAATTAGTCATAATGTAATAAGGGAAAAATCTTGGGCAACTCTCGTAAAAGAAAAGTGCCCTAACAAGAAAATAGAGATAATCTCACAAATTTAAGATAACATCAAACATACTATCTATTTATTTATTTATTTTAAAATGTCTTTTGATATAAATTAAAATTGATAATAATCCCCACTAGTTTAATTATTTTATTTTAGAGTTTATGCATTTAATGAATAATAAATTATTTGAGAAAAAAATATAAAGTGCAATAAAAATAATATATATTTTTAATTGAAATAAGGGCATTCGAATTGACATCAAACATCCCAAAGCACTCGATTAATAACAATGAGATATTTTTGTTCACATTTGAGTTGTTTAACCAAATTTAGAAAAATGTTAAAGACAGACCAAATTCAAACATACACGTTTTTGGAATGTTGTGAAGAAACCCAATTAAATCACTCCAATATTTGGCATTTTGTGTGTGTGTGTGTGTTATACACGTTTCTCCTTTCCCTCTAACTCTTTTTAGAAATAAAAATATCAAAGTTATGATGAGAAATATTTCAGAAAGTATCTACTAAAATTACGAGCGAAAAATAAAACAAAAGTAATATAAGAGGATCACAGTTTGAACAAAACTTATAAGGATGCAAGAATACTGTCAAGCATCCAATGAGGAGAGACAAAAGATCGAGGTGCAAGTAGTCTCGAAAATCGACCTGTAGGCACAACATTTTGTCTCGCTTGTATTATTTCAATTTAATGATAAATTTTACGTCAAGCCATTTTTTTACAAATGTTTAAAAACATGATTTAAAATTGAAAGATCTTATTTAAATATTTCAACAGACCATTTCAACAATTTGGGCCTGCATTGCAATTCTCAAAAACATTAGGGACTAAATTGAAAATTGGCATTTTTAAGCCATAAGACCGTAGAGTAACATTTTAAATGTTCAATCAAGGACAAAATCATTAAAGTTCGAAGTTTTAATCAGGTTCCTTTTCAAACCAAATTGAAACAATGATTCAAATTTAGGGATTCAAGTTTAGGGATTCAATTGAAAATTTGAAAATTTTAATAAAAATCTCAAATAAGGTCAAGTTGAACTATATTTTCCCAGCGAGGGGGGTGGGTGGGTTTTCTCGGCAAGTTGGGATGGGTTTTCTAGCTATATAGTTGAAATTCCTTTATAAATCTAATGAAATATCGTGGGAAATATATGGTACTTGGGTAGTAGGAATCCATTTGCGGATCCAATGAATTACCATTTAAAAAATGAATAAATTGATTTTATTTTATTTTTACTCAAGAACAAAGTTCAATAATTATTTGCTTCATGCATTTACCAAATTTCGTTCTTGTAAGATTTGTCCATGTCTAAAAAAATAGAAAAATTAATTAAAGAGAAACAAGCCTATGTAAATTTTGGTCTAGTGCAAAAGGAACTTTTTATTCTTCTTTCTCCTTTCTTTTGCTATGAATTTAAAAATGGCTTAAACTTGAATTTTTTATACCATTATTCTTGATTTTTCAATATGTATGAAATTTTAAGACAATAAATTTAGAAAGACACTTCCCTAACTTGGATTTTAAGTTAAGTTAAATAGCGGAAAAAAAAAAAAAAAAACTCTTGTTTCATTCATATCATCAAACTTCGTTTTTCTTTTCCAAAAAATCACTAAAATGGGGGTCAAAGTCTTCCCCCTCCCTCCCAAAAAAAAAAACATTTCTCTTTTTTCCCCTAAATATCACTCAAAAAAAAATACGAAGTCTTTTAAAATCATTTGTGTTTTTTCCCCTATAAAAAATCACTCTGAAGAACTAGCAAACAAAGTTTCCAAAAAAAATATTTCCTTCTTCTTAAAAGATTACTAAAAAATTAAAAATAAAATAAAAGTCTTAAAAAAAATCAATTGTTTTCCTAAAAAAGAAAGAAAAAAAAAAAACCAAAATTTTTTCAAAGATTGTTTCCTTTGTTTTTCAAAAAAATAAAAAACACTAGAAAAAAAAAAATATATATATATATATATATATACACACAAATTTTTTTAAAAGATCACTTCTCTTTTTCTTTTTTTTCCTACCAAAAATACTCTCAAATTCAAGCCATCATCAAGAGCTCATATTTCAAATTAAACATATTTTCCTTTAAATACAGAATAATAATTAAAAAAACGGAAGCATATTTTTAAGAAACTATCACTTTTAACAAAAAAAAAAAAAAAACACAAGTAAATCATGTTCTTTCTCATGATTCAAATCATGTTTCTTTAAAAACAAGTACGGCTTGTGGTCTAAAAAAATGTGTTTTCTCCAAGAAATTATTGTGATATTTTCTTTTCTTTAAAAAAAAAAAAAAAACACACTTAAGTTCTTAATTTATCAATCATATATCAAAAAATAATTCCAAGCAAACATTTCTAAAAAAAACGCTTGTTTCTTTCCATGCTCAGAAAAAAGAAAATGTTTACATGCATAGAAAACAACCTCCCGTTATTTCTTTTTCCAAGTTAATCCAATCTTAAAATTCACCACATTAAAATCCCCTGATCAAATTTGTCGGTTTCAAATATAATTGAGAAGAGGCTATGAGAAGGAAAAATTTATCTTCTTTTTTTTTAAAAAAAAAAAAAAAAAAAAGATAAATAAATAAACTTTTTCACACCCTAATCGGAAAATTTGGAACTTTGTAAGGACAAAATTAACTCACCTAGACTTAGGGAATGTTTTATAATTTAAAATTGATTATATTAAGTACTTAATTAATTAAGTTTGTTTGATAAATGTAATTAGTATCACTTAATTAATTAAGTTAACTTAAAAATTAAATCAAAATGTGAATAAAAAATTAAGTCAAAGTCTATTCACTTATTTTATTTTGTTTAATACACTCCATTATTTCCCATTTAAAAAAAAATTATATTTTGATCATTTTACCCTTAATCCCCTACGAGTGTTTAATTAAAGTTATGATTAATGAAAATTGAATTAATTTTGGATTATTTTATGATTTTAATTTTATTTTATATTTAAATTATTGTTATAATTTAATTTAAGTAATCAAACTAAATAAAAAAACACATAATATTTTCATATTTTTAGGTTAATTTCTACTTTTAATTTTAATATAATTTTTTTTTTAAAATGACACCCTGAGTTTATTGCTTTGTTCTCAATTTTTTTTTTCACATTATCTTAATTCAAATGTAATTATGTAAATTAAATAATGTTTAGTATACAAATTTTGTATTTATCAAACAAATAAAAAAAATCAGCACTTTATTTTCAGCACAATTTTATCAAACAATCTTCTTAAATTTTCAGCACTTAAAATTTCAGCACTTAATTTTCAGCACTTAAAAATTAAGTTGTTATCAAACAAGCCCTTAATTTAATTTTCTATACAAAGGTACCGTCTTTGGACGAGTGACTTGAGGTGCCTAACACATTCTCCTAACATAACCGAACCCCGATTTTCAAAATCTTTTGGCTAGACCATTTATTTTTCTAGAGTCAAGCCATGTTAAAAATATTTTTTTTCTTAAAAAAATTCCAATGATCTAGCACCCCAATTTAATTCAATACTAGTTGATGACTCATTTTTTTTAAAATTCGGTTAATTTTTTTTAAAGAAAAAAATCGGTTGCATCCAAAATTCACAAACCTTTTTTTTCAAAAATAAATAAGATTTCAAAAATATTTTTAAAAAAGTTGACATAATCGAAAAAAGTTTTGGGCACGTCGGCTGACGACTATAATGAGGATGGTTAGAGGGTCAGGCCTGGGTTGTATAGTCAACTTCAATTAATCTTTGTTCAAATGATTTTATTTAGTCTGGTCATATTTTTATTTTTCTTTACTTTGTAAATGTTAGTTTGTAATAAGGGTATGCGAATGTGTTTTAGTTTATGTACCCTTTTATTTAATTGTTGCATTTATTTACTTAGTTTCTATTTATATAGTATGCAACAATTGTAACTTTTTCAAAAGTTAACCATCATTTACATCACATTACCCGATGTTGATACAATTTAGGACTAGATAGAGGTTGTCCGTACATATGTCAAGTCATGCTGATTTATTTGTCGAAACCTACATTAAAAGCGCCTCATTTGGATCATCAACTTAAGATGGTTGTACTTTTGGGACACTAGAGGTCTGAAGATCTGGAAGTCGAGATTGTTCATGATACATTAGTGTAACCTATGAACCTCATATAGTGATCCTAGATTAAAATGTTGTTAAAATCCTTATAGGATAATATGTTGTGTGTAAGCCCCATAGTCAACTCTGTAATTTTATAATTAAGGCTTGTATCTGTAAAATATTTCAATCTCAAGTATTTATAAAAGACATTCTTGATATTGCTATTGTAATTATGTCACTATAGTTGAGGACCTAGAATATTGAGTAGAAATGTCCAGTTACTTAATGTGATTAAATAGAAGAAGACCAAAGACATTTGTTGACTCAATATTTTAAATTGTTTCTAGTCGGTATTGGATTATCGAAAAGGGTCTGAATAGTCTAGGCAAGTTTGATCCGTTGTTTTCTCTTTATGAATGATGAGTCTCAATCCATTAGTATTAGATATTAGAACATCAGCAAGAGAACTTACTAAGAGTAGTAAGAGAGCAAACATGATTATCCTTGATATTCTACATGGTAGTTTTGCTCAAGCCAAAATAGGATAAATGAGGTGTGATTGTATTCCATGAATTTTATACTTGGTACCATATATTACATTTATGGGTTACTATACTTTGATAATACTAAGTGTTATTCTCTAACCACGAGCTTTAAAAGGTATTCATTGAGTATATGGGGACATACAAGTGATCATACGAGTATGCAAGAATGAATTCATCACTCTCAGCAAAAAGAGACATGATCCATGTGATTTGGTTTAGTATAATTCATCCAATTCTATGCCTAGAGCAGTGTGATAATTAGAATGAGATTCCAAAATGTATTGCAAAAAATTATATTATCAATCAAACACATATGATTGAACTGTGGATTTTTTACTTAACCATATTCTATTGGTCCTTTCGGGTACACAAATAGAGAGATCGTCGAATACGCTTATCATACTTGAGGGGGTTCTCTTGGATAAATTTCTACAAAAATGGACATGATTGTGATATGTGGATAGACGTGACTCACAAGTCAGAAACAATAACTTAAGGAGAAAATTGTTTTCTTCTAGAACGGAGAAATTAGAATTGTTCCAATTTTATTGATTAATTAATTAGTAAATCAATTAATTAATTACTTTTACCACTTAATTTTTGCTATGAATCTAATGGGTCACACACAATAGAGAATTGATGTTAGGAGATCTTTAAAAGAAGAATGGGTAGTAATATTGCACCTAAGAAGTTCATGGATCAAAGTGCAAAGAAAAGAAAGCAGTCCAAGGTTTTGAACCCTGGACAATATTTATTAGGTGAAATTCCCCATATAGACGCCCACCATATGGATTTCCGCCATAAGAAAATTTTCGCATCCTCTCATTGTTCTCCCTCATATCTCTGTCTGTGAGATCGCGTTTTCTAGATTTTACCACTGATTTGACTCTTACTACCACCTAGATTCAATTCAGAACTATCCTAGAGTCTTGAGATTATATCTAATCTTAGAGATCCAATAATACTTTTCTTTTTTAGATCCTTTATGTGGATATTATTAGAGGTGATACATCTTTGTCACTTATGAGAGAATCAAACCCCTCGTATCCATATTGTTCAAGTTTAGATGCTCTCGAAAGAATCTACTCACATCATACCTCGGGAACTACCAGCTTCGAGAGTGAAGCACTGAAAGGGGTAATATTTATATTAAAGTATTTAAATATTGTTTTATTGGTGATACAGCTTGATCCATCTTTAAGAAATTGGATATTATATTGTGATTTAAATTTTTTATATTCTGTTGTGGAAATCTGTCGATTTTAATATACATTTCGTTCACAATATTCAATAGGAAATAGAAGGAGATTTCAGTTGTCAAATACCTTATATGTTAGATGAAAGCCCTATAATCAATCTTGTATTATTACATTTAAGACTTGTATCTATAAAAACGTTTCAATCTCAGTATTAATAAACGATATTATTGATATTATTATTGTAATCATATCATTATCCTTGTAGACCTTGAATGTTGAGCAGAAATTTTTGAAATTTTAATGTGATTAAATAGGAGAAGACCAAAGACATTTGGTGACTCGAAATTCTGAATTGTTCCAAGCCGTGTTAGATTGTTGAAAAGGGTTTTCCATAATATAGGCTGACATGATCCGATATTTTCTCTTTGATAATGATGAGTTTACCTAAATATTGTTTGGCAGAAGCTGTTAGAACTGCTTGTCATGTGCTTAATCGTGTTTCTATTCGTAAAGGATTAAACAAAACACCTTATAACATTTGGAATGGATAAATTCCAATTGTCTCCTATTTTAAAGTTTTTGAATGCAAATGTTTTATTTTAGATGATAAAGATAATTTAGAAAAAATTGATGCCAAATCTAATAAAGGAATTTTTCTTAATTATTTTTCCAATAGTAGGGTTTATAATAAAATAAATCTTGCAGTTGAAGAGTCTTTTTGAGTGAGCCAATCCGTTTACGTTTAGAAGAGATTTGGATGATGATAATATAGGAATTTCATCAAAACAGAAGGATCAAAGAACAGAGCCGACTACAGATCTATCTGATCCTCATGAAGAACTAAAACATGTTGAGGAATCCATAACTCCTAAATCCATGAAAGAAGTTATGGGTCACTCATCCAATCAAATCATTAGAGACATATAAAAAGGTGTAATTTCTCGTTCATCACTTTGTAATGTTATTAATCTTTCATTTCTCTCTCATATTGAACCGAAAAATGTTAAAGAATATATGACTAATGAATCATGTATTTTAGCAATGAAAGAAGAATTGATTCAATCTGAGAGCAACAAAGTTTTTTTCTAGTTTCTAGACCTGATTTTCACCCTGTCATTGGTACTGAATGGATTTATCAAAATAAAAAGGATGAATCGGGTATAGTAATTAAAAATAAAGCAAGAATGATAGCACGAGGATGTAATTAGGAAGAAGAAATTGATTATAAGGAAACATATGCACCTATAGCAAGAATAGAAGCTATATGTATGCTTTTAGCATTTGTTTGTTCACGAGATTTTAAATTATTTCAAATGGATGCCAAAAGTGCTTTCCTAAACGGTTCTATATCTGAAGAAGTTTATGTTGAACAACAACCAAGTTTTAAGATTGATAAACTTCCAAATCATGTTTTTAAAGTAAAAAACCAAAGTCACTTTATGGTCTTAAACAAACTTCACGAGCATGGTATGAAAGATTAAGTAGGTATCTTAATAAAAATGATTTTCAATGCGGACTAAGTGACATCACACTTTTAATAAGCACGTTGATATTGATATTTTCTTAATACAAATATACGTGGACGATATAATGTTGGTTTTATTAATGAAGATCTTTGTCAGTATTTTGCCAAGATAATACAGGAAGAGTTCGAAAAGGGTATGATGGGCAAACTCACATTTTTCCTTGGCCTATAAATGAAACAAATTAAAGACGATATTTTCATTAATCAATCCAAATACATCAAAGACCTTATGAAAAATATGGCTTGGAAAATACAGAAGTGTACAAAACTGCAATGGAAACTTCTACAAAGCTTGATAAAGATGATAAAGGTAAAAGCTTGAACGAAAAGATATATCAAGGTACAATATTTGGAAAATACAGAAGTGTACAAAACTGTATGTTCAGTATATGTTTGTGTACAATATTTCAATTATGTTTTAAAGAGTCTTATCTAAATGCAGTTAAAAGAATTTTTTGTTACTTGATAGGATCTAGTGACTTGGCACTTTGATATCCAAAGAGTAGTAATTTTTCGTTGATTAGTTAATCCGATGCCGATTTCGATGGTTCCAAAGTCGAGCGTATTGGTGAGTCATGTAATTTATTAGGACACACATTGGTTTCTTTGTCTAGCAACCTTATCAACTACTAAGGCTAAGTACATGGCAGCAGATAACTGTTATGCACAAGTTCTTTACATAAAGTAACAATTGCATAATTTTGGCATTAATTTACTTGGAAAACGTACCAATTTTTGTGACAATACAAGTGCTATTTCTCTAATAAAAAACCTGACACAATACTCATGCCCAAAACACAATGCAATTCGTCATAATTTTATTTGGGATCATATTAAATAAGGCGACATATTCACAAAACCTCTAGCATGAAAAATGTTTTCTAAAATCATTCGAGATTTGAGAAAGGCTAGAGAAAATAATGTTTGTTTAGAATAGTTTGCATATCATTCTTTTCTTAAAAAAAAAAAAAAAAAAAAAAAAAAAAAAAAAAAAAAACAAAAAAAAACAAAAAAAACTCATCATAAAAAATTGATTTACAAAGCTTGCACAATTTGGCATTATTTATAAAAATTGCATATAAAGGGTCATATGCATTGATTTCAAAAATAATGCTCTTCGAATGTTTGGAAATCATTCTACTTACTCAGATTTGAGGTTTTCAAATTAAATAGATTATTGATAATTTGATTTATTCTTTACGTGAATTTAACCATATCAAATAACCCAACATCTCCAATGGATTTTCTTTGTGTTTTTGTTAGTGGCTTCTATTGCTTCGTTCATCTTCAGGGTGGTGCGATGTCGAATTTCGATGCTCGATTTTGAATCGTTGATAGATTTCTTGTATATCCAAGCCCTTCAGGTTTTTGGCATTGTTCGTAGTCATGACTTGAGGCAAACCATACCTTGACAAAATATTTTCTTTGATGAATTGGGCTACTATTTCTGAGTTACTCAAGTTAGGGAGACCGCCTCTACCCACTTTGTAAAGTAGTTTATCATCAACAGAATGAAGCGACGACCAGTTAATGCCTTTACGATGACTTCTTTGATAACGTTTATCCCCCATATTAACAAAGGCCACGAAGAAATGGAGTTGTGAATGAGGGACGTGAATTTGGTTATCGTGGATTTAGTACTTCTAGCATCTCCACAAAAACTGCATGCAGATGCTTTTCATTATTAGCCAAAAGTGTTCAATTCTTAGGATTTTTTTGTGAGCATGATGCCACCCATGTGGGGGTCTACACACCACTGTGGACTTCGTTTATCAACTGAATGACTTCTTCTGCTCCAACGCATTTCAACAAACCCATGTTAGGGGAACGCTTGTATAAAGTTTTTCTGGTCAAGAAGAATTGGCAGACTAACCTTTGGAAAGTCTTTCGATCAGCATTGGACGCTCCTTCTAGATACTCTTGGCTTTCAGAAAATTCTTTATGTCATAGTACCATGGGTCTTTGGTTGGCTCGGTTTTAAGTTGTCAATAATTCATCCATGTGTCTTATTCATTTTTTTCTCATAAAGATCTCCCATAAGACTTAGGTTACGATCACAAATATAATTAAATATAACTAATTTGAAGAAGAAATTTACACAGATACGAAAATTAAACCATGGAAGTAAAACCATAGCAATCTTTAAAACATTAATTAAATTTAATTAAGCCCTAATTTGAGTACAATCGAATTCAGTTACATAAAAATCAAGATTATATCATATATGGATTGTCCCTATTTTGAAAACCTTAATTGATGAATTAAATTCCTAAATTGAGTGAATTAAACCCTGAATCCCTAAGTTGAACAAATTAAGCCCCAACTCCCTAAATCCCTAGATTGGAGAAATTAAGCCCTAAATCCCTAAATTTCTAAATTGAACAAATTAAACCCTAAATTCAAGAAATTAAGCCCTAATCCATAAATTCTTAAATTGAACAAATTAAATCCTAATTGAAGAAATTGAGTTATATTAGGACAATGGTGGTTTCGTGTGTTGTTATGGTGTGGTAGTTGTGATGCCTCGGTTGTGGTGGTGGTAGTAGTGATGAAAATATATGTTGGCAAGGGAAGGCTTACGATGGCGATAGTGTGCATTCGTGGTAGGGGATGGGACGCATAGAGAGAGAGAGAGAGAATGAAAAAAAGAGATATACAAGCTGGAGAGAAAGACCCAAGACTATAAATAATGTTTTTTTTGTTGTTGTTTGAACTGTAGAAAATAAAATTGCAAAAAAAATGTTTGTTTGTTTTTTGTAGTGGCTGAAAACGAAAAAAAAAAAAAAAAAGTTTTTATTATTTAGCCCTTATTTGGCTCTCTCTTTTCAATTAACATTTTTTTAAAAAGGCTATTTTTTAAACCTTTTTTAAGAACATTGTTAGAAAAAAGTTCCTCGCAGTTGAAAATAGATATAAATAGACATTTATACCCTTGTATAAAAATAAATAACCTAACCCTAATAGTCCATTCCTCTCCCCATTTTCTCGTTGCCACAATCGTTCTCGTGAAACCCAATACCATGCTCTCAATCTGTGGGGCGAACGACGACCTCGCAATTGACGATTTGCGGTGGGCGAACAGCGAGGACGATTAGGCAGTGATCAGTTGATGATAGCGAACAATCGTCCTCATGCCGTCTCTCGATCGACGGCGGTGGTCGATCGACAATGGAGGGTGATCGCCCTCAACCCGTTTCTCGTTTGACAACAATGGTCAATTGTCGATGGCGTCAATGGCGGACAGTCGTCCTCAACCCGTCTCTCTTTCTCTCTCTTTCTCAGCCCATTCTCGCAAGCCTCCCCCATCGCCACCGTGCTCCAATTTCTCAGATCTGCCGGAGAACGGACAAGGCGATGACGATGAATGAACGATGAAACGACTGTGAGATTTTTCAGATCTAGAAATTTCCAGATTATGTGAACATTTTCAGTACTATGATTTGTATGAGTGATTTTATTATAGGTGAATGTTCAGATCATAGTGAATATGTTATCTGAAATTTTTTGTTGATTACTTGTGTGTTCACATTCAAGATCTATTAATGTTCATGTATTTTTGTATTGATTTATGTGGTGTTTTTGCTATTCACGTGAATTTTTTTTTGTTGATTTTGTTGTTCTATGAATATTCATATGAAATGCATTTTCTATGTTAATGTTCTGGTAGTGAACGTGTGTATCTGAAGTTTTTGTTGATTATTTTTGTGTTTGGATTCAAGATCTATGAATGTTCATGAAATTTTTGTTTCTCCATTTCCAGATCTAAAATTGGTTTGAATGTTCATATTGATTGTTCTCGTTCTCAAATCTCAATTTTTCACAAAACATAAACATTCACAAACCAGCAAAAATTTACCCAAAAAACCGTACTTTATATCGACGGAAAGAGAATTTTTAGTAGATTAATTTGGTATATTTTTTATTTTTTAATTTTTATCAATCGTGAATCGCGTAAAATGATTTTGGTGATTTGATAATTTTAAAAAATAGGAACTGCCACAATTTGAAAAGAATCACGGTTACTCTGTTGCAGAATTGCATGAATTGTAAACAATATAACTAGGTGGCATTTATCAGGGACTGAACTCTAAGAATGCTACAGGGATCAAACTTAAGTTAGGCAGTTGGAATACCATTTTCTCAATTCTGTATCTTACAAGGATCAAATAATAAATTTTCTAAAAAAGAAGGAAAAAAAACCCCTTAAATCCTTTTAAAAAAAAATACAAGGCTTGAACAATATATATATAATGCAACACATTAAATCATTTCAAGAACCCAATAATAATAATAATAATCTTTTTTTATTCTTTTAAAATACAAGTAATCATGCAATATACCTATACATTTATTTATGAGGCGAAAATAATAATTAGAAACGCCTTCATGCTACCTTGTGAATTCAATAATGATCCCTGAAATAATGTGAAAAACAAAAAAAGTTAGGGACAATGGATAATAATGATGAAAGAAAAGAAGAGTGATCTCTTAAGCCTTCTTTGGCATTATGAATGAAATGTTCCAATCCGATATGATGGATAAATAAAAGTGTTTTTTTTTTTTTTGGGGGGGGCATTAAACGTTCAGACAGTTTTACATGCATCTCAACCAATAATCTTCTCCAGACGATTTTAAAAGTGTATTCATCCATATCAACCTGATGCATTTAAAATTTCTCTCCTTAAATGCTCTTCAAGGGGATTAAACTCCGATTAACAAAAGAATTGAGTACCTCCTCTTAATAACCTAACAACCAGACCCTTTTTAGGTGACAAATATAATGAAAAATGCATCACTTTCTTTCAGATTTTTCCCAAATTTCAGAGACAATAAATAATATTTCTATTTTTAGATTATTATTTCCATTTATTTTTCAAAGAAAGCTAGGAATTACCAACCTTGAAGGGGAAGGTCTCCTTTAGGGTGGTCCCATGAATAGTTTGGTTTCCACTTCGAAAACTTGCCTTGTGGGAAATTCCAGCCGTGCAAGTGAAAGTTCCAAAAATTGCACCTTGTGCAGAACAAATCAATCATGTCAAAATAACTAATCAAAGCACTCTTTCATGAACTTTAATTTTTTTTTTTTTATTAATAAAAGTAGCTTATGCCTTATTTTTATTCAAAGAAAAAAAAAAGTAATTTTAAAAACTAAAGTAAAATATTCTTTTTAAAAAGTAAAAACTGGTTATTTTTTTATCTAAATTTTCTCTATTTTTTATAAAATTTTCCTTGATTAAATGGCCGTCACTACGTTCTCAAACACTTTGTTTTTTTAATTTTAAATAAAACATTTTTTAGTTAAATTATTATTATAAAAAATAATTCAAAAAGTTAGCAAACAGCCCTCACTTTAAAATTCGAAAAATAAACATTTATAAATTAGATTTATTTGATTAACTTAGAAGGCTAACATTACTTGAGAATAAATTTTGGGATGAAATCGCCATCTAAATTCACTTAATTTGATAAAAATTACACTTCGTACCCGTAAAGTATTGGCCTACCACTTTTCCGACTAATTTTTTTTACCTATATTCATTTCAATCCATCGCTGTTTCCACTCCCAAAATCAACCGCCACACTTATTTTATTTTTCTACTTTATGTAAAATTACCATAACCACCTTTATTTCATGTTCATTTAATTAGGAAAACATATATTTTAAACCCTCTAAATATTGACACGTTTCTAAATAATCTTTTTAAGTTTGCACGTTTCATTTTAAACGCTCTACGCATCAACACGTTTTTAAATGGTCATTCTATTAAAAATTCCGTCTAAAATAACAAAATGAAAGGACAAAATAATAATTTTTTATTTTTTTATTTTTTAATCATTTTCTCTTGTTCTTTTTCTATTTCTTTTTCTTCTCCACTTCTCTCTCTCTTCCTCCTTCTCTCCCCCTCCCCTTCCCCACCGGAAAGCACAACAGAGAGTGTTTCACCCCTTGTTGAAAACCCCCAATCGGTGTTCCCCTTGTTACGGGGGTTGAAACACCCCCTGTTGCAGGGGGGGTTGACCCCTCTGTTGCTCTTTTCGGTGGGAGGGAGGGAATTTTTTACAAAAGAACCGTTTAAAAATGTATTTATACGTAGATGGTTTAAAATGAAATACACAAACTTAGAAGAACTACTTAAAAACATGTCAATGTCAATAATTAGAGTGTAAAATGTGCTTTCCCTTAAAATTATAATAAAAATTTCAATCACTCTTTTCTTACAAATTAAGAAATTGATGATGTTTTACACATTTAAACCTTTACTTCATGTCAACTTTAAACTTATAATAAAAATTTCAATCACACTTTTCTTACAAATTAAGAAATTGACGATGTTTTACACATTTTTTATTATTTTTATAAATTAAATATATACGGACTTATATTTTCATTTAATCATCTTCTAATTCACCTAATTATAGTAATAAATTACATAAGATTTTAGTAACTTCATTATTTAAGTATAGATTATTATTATTTTTATAATATACAAAATATTATGTTATAAATAACGGAGTAATGCGTCATCTGCATATATTTTAAATTAAATAAATAAAAATATATTTTATCCAAAAAAAAGAGTAGAAGATGAAAAACTATTGAATGTCCTTATTTTATATTTTTTATAATATATGTTCTTTAAAAGTTATATTTTTATAGTTTTGTTAAATAATTAAAATATTTATAAATAAATGATGCTAGTTAGATATTTTTATATTTTTAAATTTCTATTAAATAACTAGATTTTGAATAATTAATATTAAAATATGGACTTTTGGTAATTTAACCTTCAAAAAAAAGAAAAAAAAAAGTGTAACAAATGAATTTAAAAGTGCAAATAACGATCCAAAAATATTTTCCTTTTCACAAAAGAATTTTCAAATATTTATTGTGTGAGAAAATGTTTATGGATATTAAAAAAGGATTATAAAAGAAAAATAATAATAATTACCTTTCGTAAATTTTCATTTTCCTTTGCTAGCATCCCCTCCTAAATAATCAGGAAAAATCATCTCAAAAATCTAAAAAATATACTATTCATATTTTCCAAAAAACAAAATAAAGAAAAACACAGTTTTACATCTCCCCTCAATTTTTTTAAATCATTTAAATTAATAATATATAATTAATTACCTGTTCCTTGAGCTGCTCAATCTTCTCCTTAAGCAACTGATTCTGATGATTAAGAAACATAAACATAAACGGTGCATTATTTGAACAATCAAAAACAAATGGACTAAATTGCAATTTTAAAACTTTAAACTGTCTGCCAAAGGAACATTTTAAATGGACTAGAATAGAAACATAAGTTCGGAATGAATGGAAGCAGAACAGAAATAATTTCCTTCTCTTTTTTTTTTTTTGGCTTTTATGGTTATGTTTTTTTCTCGGGAAAAACAAATTAGAAATCAAAACACTAAACAAAGGAGGCTAAGGCCCGGTTTGATTATTGTTTCCGTTCTTTCATCGTTGTTCCTGTTCCTAAAATTTTGGGATTAATGTATAGATACGTATTTGATAAAAACGTTTCTATTCCCAAATTCTTAGAGTAATTATTGAATTACTCTCACCTCCACCTTGCCGACCACCATACATTTAAAGAAAAAAAGAAAAATATTGGAACCCAATGTCTTTCTTGTTTCTGTTGTCATAAATTAAAATAAACAATTTCAAAACAATGATCGTTACCAAATATATTTTTTTTATCAGAATATTCTAGAATAAAAATAGAATTTTCAACCCAGTTTATGTAGAAATAGAAACAGTAGCCAAACCAAACGCTGCCTAACTAACCTTTCTAGCCCTAATGTTGCTCAAACTTCGTTCCAATTGGCCTTCAATCTCTTCTAGCTCCTCCGTCGTACAAGACTCCAAACCATCTCCCAAGAGTTTCCTAACATCATCATGAACCTCAATATTACTTAAATTACACTTTTCTCCCCAAAATTTATTCTCATTTCTTGCACTTTGCACCTCAAAAATTATAATTGTGTTTAACACGCCCAATTTCTCACGCCCGACCAAAATCTCATTAAAAAAAAAAACAGTATTTCTTCAATAATTATTCAAAAAATTGGCACCTTTGGATGAAATTTTGATAGATTTCAGTGAGATTTTGGTCGGATATGGTCGATTTAAACCTCATAACCACAAATTTACCAATTTTAGAATGCATGCAATATGCTACAAATAAAAATTTTGAAGTAGAAAACACAAAAGAATATAAATTTCAGGGTACAAAGTGAAATTTATTCATATAGAAGTTACAAATACGAGATTGAGTAAGAAATCAACCTTTTGGAATCTTCAAGAAGCTCAATCTGCTTAGTCACGGTACTTGTCTCTTCCTTCAAATTCTAATAGCCAATAAAAGATCGATGAGATAATGAGTACAGTTTTTGAGTCACTTTAAAATAAAAGTTTATTTCCAACTTAAAACCCTATCGTAATAGTTCATTTGATACATACTGTGGTTTGAAAACTCTCAAATGATCGATGTGGAACAAAAATCTAACATCTACCCTTAAGTACAACTCCTGATTTACACAGATGATTTGACTATGAAGAAATAAGGGATCCAAAACTTTGGCTTTAATACCATATTAGGAAGTTCCAATTAAAAATTATGTGGTATCAAGTGAAGGAACTCATTTGATTTATATAGCGGTTTAGAAATCTCAAGTGATCGATTTAGAACAAAAATCTAACACACACCTTTACAATTGTTAGGAATTGAGCAAAATGACCAACCTGTATATTTTTTTCAACTGCTTTTACGATAACATCAGCTTGGTCATTTGCATTCTTCTCGTACCGTTCTATGGTCTTGCTAGCGCTGAATCATCTCACAAAAAGAAGGAATTGTTAGTGAAATTTCATATATTTATATAAATGCAAATATGCCATGTTATTTAATTTCTTGAAATAATTCATAATACCTACAATTTAGTCAATAAAGTAAAAATATATCCAGTGATTGATATGTAATCATTGTCCTAATAAGAGATAGGTATCTCGCATATGGTTGATCCATATATTAAACCAATCGCGAACCCAATTACTCACAAAATCACGATATAAAACTATGAAAAATATAATAAAATCATATCCCAACGTATCATATTTTCCACTATTTGTTTCTCTACTTTATCTTTTCATACACCATCTTCACACACATTTTTTTTTTGTATACCCACGAGTGTCTCCCCTACCCACAATGGGTGAAAAATTAGCTCGTTCGGGGTGCGTGGTTGCCCCTCCCAACAAGTGTTTTTCCGCAGGCTCAAACTCCTAACCTTGAATAGGCCCCTCAACTGTTTCAACTCAAGAATAACTCTTACACAATAATATTATGCCTAATAAAATAATATAAATTGTGCATATAAAGTATAAAAGAGTAACTTGTATCTTAATTTAGTAAGAGTGTTACAAGTTTTTATAATAAAATATAATATGTTGTAACTTAAATAATTAAATAATAATAAAATATTTTAATTTAAATTATTTTCTCAACAATAAAAACAATGGGTAATATAATATTATGCAATAGATGTATGTATCTTTAGGATTGAACCTCACTTAATGTAACAAACATTCATCCGAATAAACTATAATGAACAATATCCTGAATTATGTCTTTTTGGTCGAACTTCAGTAAATACACACAGTACATGTATTAGATCATCTTCGCGGTTTTGTATTTTTATGTCCTGGCCAGATATCTTGATTCTTATGTGAGTCATTAGGGCAATTCCAATCCCATAATCGCGACGTCACAACAACTCTCTAAGGGTAAACGTGACCTCTAACCTGTAGGAATTTTCTTGCTTTGGTCCTATTAAGGATTAAACTCATCATTAACATCACATTATTCAACAATAGCGTCTTAAGTGAATCACACAACATAGATTTTTACAACCTATTGAACCTTTTTCATAGGGTTCTCAATCACAGAAGTTGGATTACTTACCTAGATACTTCATTTGCAGGCTAACACTCATCTTCCTCAACAATTTAAGATTTAGTCACTATCAATCCTGAGAAAATTCGATCCACTTTGTGAAAAATAATGTATCGATATTAAGCCTAAAAAGATTAATTTTATTTATTCCATCAATTTTCATTTGGTATACCAATAAATATTTTGGGAATATCACATAACATCATTTTTTTTAAATCAACATTTAGAATTTTCTAGTCCCAACAACATTATCAAATAAATTTATTAAGAATATTCTAAACACAATATTTTATCACACAATCACACACACATATATATATATATATAATTTCAAATTTCCTGACATAAATTGAAATATGACACATGTACTAACGCAACAACTTCTGAGGCAATTTATAATTCCAATTTCGTAATCATGTAAATAATTAGAGAATTTTCAAAGCAATGATACAGACTTCCTTTCAAACCAACATATTTATCAATGCACCATATAAAATCCTAGTTTATTATCATATAAATCTTCTAGGAATATAAATGAAAGCAACCTATTGAAATAATATCTTCCAACACAATTCATAACTACAAAAATAACTCCATATAAATTGAATTTAATTTTGATTATTTTTTCAGTCAATTTTTGGACATCTATATTTCAGAATAATCAAATAATTACATTGTTCTTGGCACCATTATATATTAAATACGATAAGAATGTTATGTATCAATGTAAATAATTATTTTTTAAATAAATTTTTTGAACTTTCTCAAAGCGTCTTGATAATACCAATAACTTGGTTTATTTACTATATGTATCAAATATTTCGATGCAACCAAATAATTTTTTTCCAGTGACATACAAATATCAAAACTTTATCATAAACCAAACTTTAATCACAATGTCAAATATCTCGCTTAACATCATTATTTTAGTAGTCAATAGTTTTACAACCAAAAATCCTAACATTTTTCACCAATAGCCTACAACTAGAAATCCTAAAATTCGTGACCGATGGCCTACTACTAGGACCTATTCAATTGTAATTGGTAGTTGTCTTATAGTCATCTACTTTCGTAGACTAACAAGCAGTAGTGTTTTCACCTACTAGGAAAATAAAAAATAGTAACCATGAACGTTGTTATTTCTTTTACTCTAAATCTCAACCTTGGAATAGAGCATTTCAATTTACGTCAACATTCTTCCTAATATTGAACTTTCCTTGGTCTCCTATCAGATTGGGAAACTCTCTTGGATTTCTGACAGGATATCTGGTTGGAAAAAAATCTTTCTAGAACCAGGTGGGAAAGGAAGTTGTAATAAATTTATTGTTCCAAACCTTACCCTCTTATGCTATGTCAGTATTTTTTGCCTCCTCCCAGTCCCCCTGCAAGGAACTTAATTCCAACATTGCTAAATTTTGTTAGGCAAAATATAACGGAAATTCACTGGAAGAATTGGCAAACTATGTTTAAAGGAGCCATGGGCTTTCGGATGGGCAAAGATTCTCATGTTCGCATAATAAGGTATGGCTTGCAAAGAAGGAAACCAGAGCCTCTTGCAGTTGGATCAGTATCCTAGAAGGTCTAAAAGTCCCTCCCTAAAGACCTCTCTTTGGTCTATAGGCAACAATGCTTCGGACAGACCAGTGGATCCTTTGCCTTCCCAACATTAACGAACTATCATTTGGCCCCGCTCGAAGTCAAGAACCTTCAACCTCCTCCCCCTTCTCATCTTATGTACCGCCCCAAGATTTGTGGAACCTCCTTATTTGGAATACAAAAATTTCTCCCAAAATCTAGCATTTATGTGGAAATTTTTTACCAACTCTTTCACATCCTTATTCAATCTTCTGATGAGGAAAAAACTCAATTCGTCCTCTTTATGCCCCATCACCTTGAACATACTTTTCTCCTATATAATTGGACTAATCCATGTTGGTTATCTTACCTTCGCGTTCCCTTAGTCCTCTATCACGTTCATGGTACATTTCTCCTTCACACGAGTTTTTGCAGTTGTTTCTCATGATCATAGAGGCCAAATTATTTTCTATTGAGATGGAAAAATGTCTTTATCTACAGCAGCTGAAGCCAAAGCTTGGGCCCTCCGCATTGTAGTGTTAATAGCCGTGGATCTAAGTGTCATAAAAGTCATTTTCAAGTCCACAATGATTTTGGACTCAAATTAGTAGTACAGAGCAATTTTGAAGCACATCATACTCCCCTCATCAGAAAAAGAAATCGTCATTTTTTTTGCTATCAAGCACTCCGGTAACAAATCATCTTACTTAATGGTGTTCCGTTCTCTTAAAGGACACAATCTTAGTTCTACTTTTCCTGTTAATTCTATCTTGATTCTTGTTTGTGCCCCGCATTTAGGCATCCTTTTCTTTTGTTTTTCTTATTTTCTTTTGGTAGTTTTATATAAGTTCCCTGTTTAGAAACAGGTGCTAAAAGGATATCTGTATATTGAAACGATTATGAACCCAATGCCCATAAAATCATTATATAAAAGTACGAAAAATATAATGAAATCACATCTCAATATATCATACTTCCCATGCTCTATTCTTTTTTTGACTTCTATATCTTTTCGTACACCATCTTCATATGAGATATATACCTCTAGCACAATAACATTATGGCTAATAAAATAATACCAATGGTAGGCATTGAGTATAAAAGAGTAACTTATATCCTAATTAGTATGAAATGATAAATTTTTATAATAAAATATAATAAGTTGTAGCTTAAATAATTAATTAATAATAAAATATTTCTATTTAAAAAAAAATCTCAATAGGAATAATAGTGTAAAAAGAAAAGAAGAAAGACAAACAAAACCTTCAACCAATATCCACAATGGTGTTTTTAAAGAAAATCAAATAGAAGAAGAAGAAGAAGAATACTCATGATCTTAATATTGTCGCTTTGTTGAGTCAAAGTTATTGTATTTGAAATATTTTGCAATGTTTGTGTGTGTTATTAGGAGGTTATAACTTAAAAGTATATGGTATTAACTAAAATAACTCTTTTTATATATAGACTATTTCTTAAAAAGTCTAAAAAATCAATGTGAAATTCTAATACACAACCTCATGTGTAACCTTGCCCTGCATGTGATGCAAGCAACCATACATCAAAAGATTGAGAAATAAGACAAATAATCAGGAACAAACAAACAAAACTCCCCAAGCTCAGCTTTAATATTATGTTAGGAGGTTCCAACCTAAAATCATATGGCATCAAGTGGAGTAAACCCTATCAAATATAGAGACTGCTTTGGGTGGCCTTACAAATTTGATGTTGGATTCAACATCTATCCTTATGTACAACCACAGTTTGCACATGCAACAATCAGATATGCATTAAAAGAGATAAGTTAGACATAAAAAGACAGAAGAAAGAAGACAAATGAACGAGACTTCCCAAACCAAGTTTGATATATGAATCCCACATTAAATTTGTGAGGCTTCCCAAAAGTAGTCTATATGTGAAAAGAGTTACTCCACTTTATATCACATGGTTTTAAGTTGATATTTCCAAACATGGTACCAGAGTTGGGTTTGGAAAGTATCATTTGTGTATCGTCGATTATTTGTCATCTCTCTTTTGTATTTTGATGTTTGAGCTCCTCTGATGACTCAAACAGAGTTGGTTTATGATTTGTTGGCTAGAATGGTGCTTTCGCTTTCACTTTCACTTTCACCACTGTCAGAGCCAGGTAAAATGAGAGGGAAAAATATATGTTCAATCTTACATTGGTTACCAGATGGATTAAAAACAGGTTCATAAAGAATCAAACGATATAAACTATACAATTTAAGACAAAAAGTGGTCTAAAAATAGGCTTCTTGTAATAGCAAGGCTTCTCTCTTCATAGTCATTATTGCCATGTGATCATGGCAAGATTGTACTCTTTCAATAATTTAAACCAAAAGTCTGCTAGGATAACGACACGATTCTGACAATAATTTAAATAAACATTTAAATGATCATATGAATATAAATAATAAATAATAAATAAGAATGAATAAATAAATAAGTAAATATGGCATGTGAGTTCAAGGAGGCAAGAACAATTGTTGTAGTAAAGCAACGATTGTCTCTCCACGTGAAGGTTCAGACGACAATAACTACTTCCAGACACAACTTATGCTCATAAGCAGATCCTCTAGAGGTTTATGTCTACTGGAACACTAATGAATTGTCTTTATAGAATTAAAGATATGGGAATAGTATGAATGTATGAGTAAGTAGAGAGGAAGAACACTTACATGACATATGTTCTTCAACGAATGACTGGCTTCTTTTTATATAGTGTACAAAAAGTAGGAGTTGCAAAACAAATAATTAAACATAATAAGTGAAAATAAAATCGAAAATAAAAACTAAAAAAATATACTAACAAATTATCAAACAAAAATTGAAAAACTAATACATTAAATTTGAGGTTCGGAAATTTTAATTAAAAATTCAAAAAAATGTCTAACAATTCCCTGTAAATTTTAAAACCTTTCATAAACATCTAAAGAAAAATATATGCAATTTTATGCTAGATAATAAGTGAAAGTGTTTTCATGACTTGAATCTCACTTAGTATTTAACAGGTTTCCTTTAAATAATCATAGTGAACTATGTCTTAAATTGAACTCTTTGAGTCAAAGTTCAACCGTTACACATACAACATCGATATTTAGACATGGTTATCGGGTCAGTGCTATTAATGGTCATGCAAATTAATCTTGATACTAATGAGAATTACGAGGGAACAACTTAGTTTTCACGGTCGTGGTCTCACGACAATTCTCACTTAGGTGAGTCTTCCAAGTGTATATGTGACTTATAACCTGCAAGAGTTTCCCACCTTAGTACAATTTAGGGTTATACCCTTCTTTCATCACACTACATAGCGCTACGACCATAGGGATGTGCAAGAGAATATCTCCTGATATTAGGTGTTTGTAAATAAGTCATGTAGTACAGATTGATTCAACCCATTGAATCTATTTCATAAGATTCTCAATCATAGGAGTTGGGTTACCTCTCTAGGTGACTTCCTTGAGGGCTTAGGTCCATCCCCCTCGACAAATCTAAGATCACACTAGATATATTAATTAATTAATTTCACCATCCATATTTTGGTATGACCCTAATGGGTAACACACAAATAGGGAATTAAGGTTAGAAGAGTCCTTGAAAAAAGAATGGGCAATAATGTTGAACTTAAGAAGTTCGGAGGTCAAAGTACAAATCAGAAAAGAAGACGTCCAGGATTTTGAACCCTGGACCCCATATATATAAGGAAGAAATACCAAATGACCGCCCATCCCACATAGGAACTCGGCCAGATCCATTTGGCCACCCCTCATTCTCATATTTCTCTCAGTCCCTATGTCTGTGACTTCTTTTTTCCCTTCTACACCAATGGTTTCAATCCTACTATCCCCTAAATTTAAATCAGTGCTTCCTTAGAGCCTTGGGATTAGATCCAATTTTTGAAATCCCAATAATACTCGTCTCTCTAAGGTCCCTTAGTGGATACTATTAGAGGTGAGACATTTGTGTCACTTCTAAGAATTCCAGTCTCTTATAGTTATATCGTTCATGTTGAGACACTCTCAGAATAGCTTTCTCAAATTACGCCTCGGGACCTATCAGCTTTGAGGTTGAAGCACCAAAAGTGATAAATTTAAAATATTTTTAATATTACCTATTTGGTTGTTTTAATGTTAATATAGTTAGATCCACCCAAAGAAATTGGATATTAAATTAGATTTAAATTTTTCATATTTCGCTACGTAGATCTGGTATTAATATATGATTCCTTCAAGTGGTATCAGAGCAACCTATGTAATTAATTTAAAGTAACATTTGGTTATGTTTTATGGATTGTTGGATTATAGGAATATTGATTTTTTCGATCGCGTGTAAATTTGAAAGAGTTTTTCGAAACTAATTTTATAAAATAATTTTGAAAAATAAAAAATTGGAGAATTCCAAGGAAGGACGTTACAATTAAAAACAAGTTTTGATGGGAGAATAGGACTCCAAATGGTAGTGGCGGCGGCCAATCGTCGCTCACTTCCTCTCTCAGTAGGCCCCCGTCGTGGGGCGCTGGCAGCAGCACTAGCAGTGTGCTACTAATGTATCAGTGTGCATGCTACTTTTGCAGTACAAAGTGGCAACAGGAGCTAGCACAGTGGTACCAACGGCGGCAAGGCGGCGCAGTGGTTTCCAGGCGTGGTGTTTCGTTTTTTGTTTTGGCAAAATTCGAAATTACCTAGAATTTCATAGATTCAGTAAGATTGGATCTTTCAGTTATGTAAAGAGAATAAGTCAAACGTTGACTAGGACTTTTTAATTTGAACTTTACGTTGTATGTATTAGATTTGATATCTTTCAAAAAAAATTAGAAATTCCATCAAATAAGATTTGGTATATTGTTTAGAATTTAAATTTTCAAACTTTTTAAATTAAATATTTAATTAATCCTTGTAAATTATTTTTAGATAATGATTATTAATTATATAAAAATTGATAATTATCCCTATTTAATTTTATTTTTAAAAAAAGTTATTTAATAAATAAATATTTTTAAAAATTCTAAATATATAATAATTTTTAAAAGTTTACACGTTTATCGAATAATTTTATTTTAATATTATGAGATAATTTTAATAGACAAGGAATTTAAATAATTCAATATTTAAATTGAATTCTATTTTAATTATTATGCAATAATTTTTAATAGACATAGAATTTAATTTAATTTGAATTAATATTCTTATGTGATAAAAATAATTTCCTAATTTAATTAGACAACATCATTGTTTATCGATCCAATCTAATTTCATAATAAGATTAGCCGGTTATTACATAATTCACAAGCGACAAATTATATATGTTTGTTAGAAGATGATCATCGACTAAAACTATTTGAGCTATGTTGTTGGCTTGTGGAAAGGTTGTAATTTTGTAGATTAGTCTTCTAAATCCAATCAGAATTTTAATTAATTTTTTAGTGTTTTTCAAGGGTTTGTATGCTCTTCCTCATTTTTCTATTTCATTGTATTGATTCCCTTCTTGATACCCCTTTATCCCTTCGAAATATATCTCCTTCTTTTTATTACTTTTCACTGTATTTATAATTTTGAGAAGACAAAGTGGAGCCTCAACGATGACAGTAAACAGAGCCGAATCTAGAACATGAAGCGATAGAGGCCAAGAAATTGAAAGCCCAAGAAGAAGGCCCATTTGATGAGTCATCTTTAGATTAATTAATAACATAACTAAATTAAATCTAAAGATTTGGCCTAGTGGGCCGGCTCAGGCCGAATTGACCCTCAAGTCCATGATCATCTCAACCCATTTATATGTGTATAGGGCAATTTATTTTATGTTACTTTATTTTGGACCATTTCGCATTCATGTATGGGGCATTTATTCATTATTTATATGTATATGATGCATGTTAAACGAACTAAATAATTAAAAGATAAGATTCAAATAAATATCCCTCAAATCCAATATTAAATTGTAAGCGGAAGCATATGAGATGTGTTTTCGTGGTCTTCCATCATGGGGATTTATTCAGGTAGGGGTTCCATAAACCTAAAGTCGGGACTTAACTGCCGGGCGAAACCGTATCCTGAAAATCGAACTCACAATGAACTTATCTTTATTTATAACATGCAAAGAGTATACTAGTGCGTTCCCTCAGTTGCTGAATGGTGTGCAAGTTAGGACTAGCTTGAACTATGCGGGGTGAGTATAACTTAACTATCAAGATATTACTGGAGTTATTATTATTATTTAGTATTAAGGGTAGAATATTCTTTTATTCGCTTTGTAGATTTTTTTATTTTAAGCCTATATAAGTTCTCTTTTATAGGTTTTCTCTTGGACTTTTTTGTATTCATTCACTCACAGCAGAAATTTTTTTAAAGTCCATACGATTCCAACGTTCATATAGATCCGGCGTTCATACATATCTGACGTACGTATAACTATGATTTTTGGTATTCGTACAGTTTTGGCTTCCGCACAACTTTGATTTGGTTTTTCTACAGTGAATCATCGTATTGTTTCTCGTATTTGATTTTCTTTCTCCGTTGCATTCGATTTGCATTTTTTTTTTTTTGGTATTTGTAATGGCTTCTAAAAATGATGATTTGCTTAAGTCAATTAATGTGAGATTGAATGGGAAAAAAATCTCAAAGGCAAAAATATGTGAGGTTAAATTAGTGGTACGTTGGTTAAACAAAAAAATCGAAAGGCTGAAGATTATATAGTTTCGTTAGACACTTGAGAGGCAACAACTCGCAAATTATCACTTGGATTAACAACTCTGTAAATCATTCAATTGATATGCAATTGGCGAAGTATGAGAACACCAAAGAGGTCTGGGAACATCTATCAAGGTTGAACACAGTCTAACTTTGAAAAAAATTCCAATTAGATTCTGATGATATTCCAGCATTGAAACAGAATGATATGAATACTCAGGAATTCTATTCCGCTATGAAAAATCTTTGGGATTAATTGGTCCTCAGGGAATCTGCAGAATTAGGAGTGTGTACTCCGTACATTGCTCGAAGAGAAAAACAACGTTTGGTCTCATTTTTTATGGCGTTATGTGATAATTTTGAGGGATTTCTTCGGATAATTTTGCATTGTAGTCCACTTCAATCTGTTGACTGAGTAGTTTGTGAGGTATTGACATAAGAGATATGCTTCAAGTCTTAATTTGGGGGAAAAAAGAGGTTCTCCAAACACCTAGTCCATCTATTTTGGCAATTTCTTCTACCTCACCTTCTAATCATCAAAACAAGCCTTATTGGAGACCTGTTTTTGAATGCAACTTTTGCAGGCAAAAGGGTCACTTGAAGGCTTAATGCATTAAATTAAGTAGAATGCAATAGCAATAACAACAACAACATCTACAACCGCCGCCCCCGTGGAAATCTAACAATCAATATCAAAAATGACCTTACAGGCCTTCATATCATAACATTGCATCAACTGTACCCTCATCAAATTTGTTTGGCTTGGGAGACCCAACAGCATCTAATCCCACAATGGCTATTCTTACTGAGCAATTTTAGAAGTTTTTTGCCACACAGCCACATGCTATGTCCGCCACCTTTTTAGTAGGTTTTTTTGTCCCTAGTTCTTCAAGTATGTCTTCCTTTGTATGGGTTCTACTTTCTAGATTATGGAACCCTTCATCATATGTCACCTGACTTGTCATCATTTGCTTCTTTAAATCTTACATCATTTGTATCTATTAAGACTGTTGATGGTACTCCGATGTCGTTGGCAGACATTAGTTCTGTTGTCAACCTCGGTTATCTCTTTCGAGCGTTTATCATATTCCTAATCTTGCATTGATTCTTATTTCTGTTGGCCAATTATGTGATTCTGGTTATTAAAACTTTTCATTTGACTTCTTCATTTTCTAGTTTTTATTTATGACATCCTCGACTTGATCATATTTCAGCATCTTGTTTAAAATACTTAGTATCTACAAGAGCATTAGAAAATTTGTCAACTTGTGAGATTTCTAATTGTAGTGGTTGTAAACTGACAAAATTCTTTGCTCTACCTCTCTTGTAACATTTTATCTGATTCACTCTGATGTGTAGGGACATTCCCGATTGCTACAAAAGGTTAGTCTAGATATTATGTTTCCTTCATTGATAATTACACTCGATATTGTGGGTTTATCTTATGAAATGTTGATCTTTATTCTTTGGTATATTTCAAACATTTCAATCACTTGTTATGACCCAATATAATGATGTTACCAAGTGTATTAGATGTGATTTGGGTGGGGAGTACATTTCTAATCTTTTCACTTACTTGTTTACTTTAAATGGAACAATTCAACAAACCTTATGTACTAACACTCCCGAGCAAAATAGTGTTGCTGAAAAAAAACATAGGCACATTGTTGAAACTGGTCGTTCCTTCTTACTGTCAGCCTTTGTTCCTAGTGCATTTTGGGGAGAAACAATCCTTACTGCCATAAACTAATTAATAAGATCTTATCTTCCCATTCTTCAGGTCTATCTCTATTTGAAAAGTAGTATGATCATGTTCTTAATTATTCTTCTTTAAGAGTATTTGGGTGTACTTATTTTATGTTACTTTTTTTGGACCAGCCCGCTGGGACGCACTCATCCGACCAGATAGCTATGGCTATTCGATGAATCTGACTCGGCGATGGCCTGAAAAACACTCCTTGTACTCGGGCAAACCTAATACCCTGTGTCCACCCGAGCAGGGGGGCGGCAAGGAAAGGAGGCCGTCGGATTACGAACCTGGGTTGTGAACAACCCCACTTGGTGCAAGCCTCTACATTTGGTTTACGAACAATAGGTTGTGAGCAAACCCATACACGGTTCAAATCTCTACATTTCAATGATAAATTTTCCACAAAGACTACATGGTACGTACTCTACTATTTGTGGCCTTGTTCAAACTTTTGCATTGTATCAATCAACACAAATATGTATAGCAAACAGGAGACAAGAATAAACACTAAAAAAGATCTCGTATTCATATGAGTAAAATATTTACAAGACGTATCCATACATGAGCAAAAATGTGGAAAAATAATTCAACCGCAACAAGGCACGAACGTAAAATGAAAGCATGGAAATATCCCCTTTGCATATCTTGCAGGGGGAACTTGATCGCTCGATCCAATCTCCTCATCGAAAGAGGATTCAATTCCCTCCACGTAGGTATAGTTCAAAAAGATGGCAACGAGAGTAAGGATCTTCGCCTTCCGAGAAGCACACTTCCTCTTTGTTGCCAACCTTCCCACTTGTTGAAGGTACATTTCAGCTGCATGGTTGGTGAATTTTGCCTCTCCACCTCTAGAGGCTCCAAAGTGTCCAAGATCTCAATCACTACCTTTTAGTGACGAGCGTCCATACCAACAAATTAAAGACTCGAAACTCCTCCAAGTGGCAAAGACGTTGAAATGGCAGCTCCTCCGTCCTCAGTTGCAAAATTAGGGCCTTTGCCTGCCATGCCTCGTGGTTCGCCTTGCGGCCGCAACCTTCAATGTCCTCGTGAAGACCCATCACCGGAAAAACCAAGGAAAATCAAGAAGCAAGGAAAAATGGAAGAACGGGATTAAGATAGCAGTGAAGGATGGTGAAACAACAAACGAGACACGTCTTAAATAGGCAATCCCGTGGAGGGCGATGCAAAGGGCACGCGTAGTAAATGATTGACGACTAATTAGATATAGAATCCCAAAAGACTTCACAAAGATGCGCACAATCAAGCTGGCCTTGGAAACACGCAAACCATCATGCCTGGTGCATGAAATGAAGCGACTGGTAGGGATTCGTATGAAAGTTGGCCCTAGTCCCGAGTCAGAGCAAGCAAGAAGTCAGAAAACCCTACCCGAATGGATTAGCGTGATCCAAGCTCCAACTGCACCCTCAGCCCGCTAAGACCGAAATTGTTCATGTTTGCCCATATCTGATCGATATGGCCTCAAGGTTTCAGCTAAGTATTAGTCAGAGGAGGAGCAGAAAAAATCAAGGCAGCCAGACTGATCGCACAAGTCATTAAGAACTCGAATGAGATGCAAGTTCAAAATGCATAAAACGAAAGGAGTTTCATTAATCAAAAAATAAAAGCCCGAATGTGATACAAAATGTGGCCTTCTACAGTAGTTACAAAAGAGAAATGGAGGGATACATGGCCAAGAAAAATAGGCAACCGCTCTCCTACCCCTGGGAATCAGGAGAGGCATGATTGCTTGAGCCTGTTTCGTCGTCTAAAGAGTTGAGATCATCAACCAAAGTGTAGTTCTATAGGATGGTAATAAGTTCCCAGATCTTCACTTTTCGGATCTTGATTTTCACCTCCACGGCCCTCACGGCCACCCTCTGTTTCACCAGCTCCGACTGGATCTCATCCATCCTCTTGCGAAGCCCATTCACACTCTTTTTCTCATCCTCCATCTTGAACAGTGTGTCTAGGACCTTGGCCACCGCGTTATAGTGGCTGGTGTTTGGACTAACGAAAAGGCAAAGCTCTTCTAACTTGCGTAGCTGATATAGCGGTCACCTCCCCGCTTTCAGCTACTGAATAAGTACTTCAGCCCTTTTCATATCACAGTTTTGCTTGGTCCAGCGCTTCTCAACATTCTTGTCAAGGCCCATTGTCTAGCTTTGATTAACAAAAAGTAACAAAAAATGAGTAGAGCGAGGACCCTAAATCATTAGCCCTAAAAAGGGGTACGCCAAAAGGCACGGGCTCCAAATACTAGTGATTGATTGGATGGGCCTTCTTGGAGGATCCAGTGCCAAGGCACAAAGAAAACTCTCAAGAGTACATGAGTCGCCAAGTCTAACGCATGAATATCGAAGCAGTGTCAGTGTCATCATGTCTTCGTGTTGATCGCTTCCAAAAAAAGTGACTGCGTGGCATGAAAGGTGCACGCGAATGGAAAATGAAGCTACTGGCCGACTCGACTACTCGAGGTCCCCAGCTCAGCAGCGACCTGAAGCCACACTCGGACGCATCCAAATACTGGTGATTGATTGGATGGGCCTTCTTGGAGGATCTAGTGCCAAGGCACAAAGAAAATCTCAAGAGCACGCGAGTTGCCACGCCTCAAAAGGCCATCTAACTCAAGGCAACCATCTACTTAGGTCGGTCTTCTATGACCTACTTAGCATTACCTGCCATGCTAGCACCAAAAGTGACGTTCCTACGATATACTATGCACTCAATCAACAAGAAGACAAAGGGGGCAAGAGAGAAGCTGAAATAATTGTCGTTCATATAAAAAAGGAAAGACAGGTACCCCGTATATTTAAAAAAAAGACAGCAAAAAAACGATGATAAGCAAAGGTCGTCGTCCTTCCTTGTCAACCCTCCGACCTGGAACTGCTTCCTCATCAATGGAAGGTTAGTCGTCTACCGCCATGTACTCCCCAAGCACATTGAGAAGCTCTCTAATCTTATCCTTGCACGCTCGACACCTCGCCTCAGCCTGCGCCTAGAACTCTCTCTCAGTCGCCCAATTCGCCTCAAGATTATATGCCCTAGACTTTTCCTCCTCAAACTTGTCCAGCGTTTTGAGCATTTCCGAGATGGCAGCGTAGTGACTGGAGTCCACGGCTATATACAAAGCCCAACACTCCAACTTGCAGAGGCAATGATGAGGTCTCACTTCCGTCTTCAACTTGTTGACCAAGGTCTCCATTCTCCGGACATCCCAAGATTGTTTCTCCTGGTGCTCTTCAATCTCATAGTGAACAGAATCCATGAGAGAAGAGGAAAAACCATCAAAAGATACTCGGAGGGAAAAGATAAAAATAAGGCAATACGGCTTGCCTTACATGAAGAGAAGGAGAATATCGAATGTCAAAATCCCAAAAGTCGCACACTGACAAGGCAAATAAACAGGGAACGTCACAAGGTTGCGACAACTGTAAAAGTACCCTGAGGGAGAACAGGTTACACTGAATCTTCGGACAAAAAGATTTGTCCTCCAAAGATACAAATCAAAGCAACCCATGTCAACGTCATCAGGTCACCAGGCCATTTTCGAAGCCCACTTCGGTGCCCAACCATAATTTCTCTCTCCTCATAATATTCCCAAACGCACCCCACAATGCGCTCGGGAATAGGTAGTATCTGATGAGTAAGAAATCAGGCATAGCTTCATCTTCAACAACGTGTCCCTAATGGTGGCGGGCACGAAGAACCCTTCACTCTTGTCATGCTGGCCAGAACATCAACCCAATCGGGAAAGGTCCAACCCGCTCCGTTGGGATTGCCAATAAGGTGGGGTCAGGGTACACCTCAAAGAAAAGCGTCGGGTGACCGTTCGGCATCTTTTAGCTCTGTGATAGTCGCTATATTCAACAGGGACTAAACCCATGACTCCGGAGCACGACAACATGACCAAGGCGGTTACAGTAGACACTACCCAATTAAGAAAGAGCCATTACCCTCCATAAATAACGAATTAATGATTTACTCCCATGATCATCACCATCTTAATGGCGATGGGCCGAAACTACTGTCACCTTAAGGATGATGGGCAGAGAATCAAGGAAGACTTATCAAACAAGTCTTCGCCCTCTTATAAATATCAGAACGGTGAGCTAACCAGGCACGCACACTTTTCCTAACCACCATTGCCAAAATTATTATGAGAAACTCTCAACTGATTCTTGCACCATAGGTGTAATGTCGGCAAGCCCACCCGCGGTGCATTGTTTTGTAGGAACTCATGTTGAGAGGAAGTGAGCTAAACTAGAGAATATTCCAATATTCCGAACTTAGGGTGACGTGTCCGTGAGCCATTTTTAGGCATCATTAACTTTCTACGTAGACATTCTTATATCAAAACCATTACAAAATATTCTTATGAAAAATACTTTAATTGGACCAAATTTTTCTGATTGGTTGAGAATCCTTACGCTAGTTTTGGATTCTCGAAAATTGGACTATGTTTTGGAAGGTCTAGTTCCTCAGCTCTTAAATGTCAACTCTAAAGAAGAATGTGTCATTATCCAGAAATGAATAGACAATTATAAGCAAACTCAGTGCTATACAATAGCATTGATGAGTAATGAGCTTTAAATATAGTCTGAATGACTAGGGAGCACATATGCGATTGTGTAGTGCCTGAAAATTCTCTTTGGCGAGCACAGTCTTACTACTAGGTACAACATCTCAAATAACATTTTCAGAACCAAGATGCTGGCAGAGTCATCGGTTAGGGACCACGTCCTTTAGACAATCAGTCAGATTGAGGGACTGAAAAAGTTTGGATTACCTCTTGATAATGACTTGGTTGTGGATCTTATTCTGCAGTCACTTCCAGTTCGTGGTGAACTTCAACATGAACAAATTAGAAGTCACACTTTTAGGACTTCTTAATATGTCGATAACCGCAGAGAGTACCTTAAAGAAAATGGAGGAGAAGGAGAAGAAAAAGAAAAATGAGAAAGAGAAAGAGAAGTAGAAGCAGAAGCAGACAAGAAGAACAATGAGGAAAAGCATAAGCAAAAGGAGAAGGAAAAACAGGTGTAAGAGCAGAAGGAGGAGGAGACGATGAGAAAGAAAAGGGAAAGAAGAAGAAGAGAATGAGAAGAAAAAGATGAGGAGAAGGAGGAGGAGGAGGGTGAGAAGAAGAAGAAGAAAAAGAAAAAGGAAGAGGAGGAGAAGCGGGAGAAAGAGAAGTAGGAGGAAAATAGCAAACCCAACTCTACTTTGAAAGTAAACCAAAAGCTGAAGAAGGAAAAAAGACCCGATAAAAGAAAATGCTTTCACTATGGCCAACAAGGGTATTGGAAATAGAACTATTCCCAATACCTAAGTTCCAAGGACAAACCTTTTGAATGTATGTCAGATTTGCTTATTATTGGTTGTTTGACAACCTTTTCTGTTTTGGATTTTTTTTTTAGACATTGGTCCTAATTTACACGTGTATAATACTACGTAGGGTCTAAAGAGAAGTAAAAAGCTAAGTAAATGAGATATATCACTACTTGTTGAAAATGGAACAAGAGTTGTTGCATTAGCCGTGGGAGACCTTCACTTGAAGCTATCGTCATCACATATTTTAAATTTAAAAAATTATTTATTTATGCCTAAATTTTTCAAAAATACTATATTTATTCATTGTTTAATGAAGGATGGTTATTCTATTATTTTTTATAATAATAAATGTATTATTTATTTCCATTCGAAGTTGGTTGGCTTGGCATATGTGATAACAATCTTTATTATTTGACATGTGGTGAAATTAACAACATAACAAATGAAAGTATGATAAAGAAAAGATTGAGAAATGAAAATCCTACCTACTTATGGTATCTCAGATAATGTCATTGATAGGTGTAATTTACCTATCTAGTTCCAAACCGAACTTGTTAGTTTTCGAGTACGTTTTTTACGTTTTAATATATTTTTATGTATTTTTGTATAAATCATGTGTGTGGGGTGAAAAGGTATGACAACGGATCATAAACGATCAAATCGGATCAAGAACGGTGGAAGAATGGTAGGCAAACAAGCATAAGGGCAAAATTCAGACTTGCAGCCCACCGCCACGGCGACCAGACCACCGTCGCGGCGGTCAATATGCAGAGAAGGCCTAAATATTGTTGAATATCCACCGCCGCAGCGGTGAAACAATAAAAAGGTCTCTGATCCCACCTCCGAGGCCATGAACCAGCCGACATACTCACCGTCGCGGCGGTGAAACCCACCGCCGCGGTAGTCACTCTACACAGCTGTTAGATATTTATTTAGATATTTTAGTTCCCTATTTATTCCTCCTCTCCTCTATTTCGGCCGAGGGAGAGTCCATTAGAGAGCTCCTAGGGTTCCTAATATTTTGAGAGTGGTTTGGGGAGTGCTCAACCAAATCCGAAGGAGAAAAACACGTTGCGAAGAGGAGAAGCGATCGTTGAACAATTTTAGCGACAAATCTTCGGACTACAGCTAAGTTCTTCCGTTTCTCCCTTTATTTTCTTAATTTCGATAGGTTGTTCAGCATGTTTAGCTCGGTTTTCATTGTATAAATAGTTATGGCCATGAGGTAAACGGATTTTGTCTAGGGATTAATAATATTTATGAAATTATTGTTTGTTTGAGTTGTGTTTCGTTAATGGTTGTTATTCGCTATTTCGATTGTGTTTATTAGTTTGTCATGATTATATGCTTGTTTAGATATAGTGAGAAATCGGGGTTTGACACTCGAAAGAGGTAACCCCAAATTCGGACTAGGGTAAACACAACGCGACGATCTAATAAGCTAGGAGGGAGTTAGAAAGTGTGCAATCAATGACGCTGGGGTAAGACTCATGTGACCTAGTATCGTTAAGACGTTGAGGGGGACTTCTTCGTTAACACGAAGTCGCATATTCACTCATCTTATACTCGGGAGAGGTGATGAGTGAGTTTACGATACAAAGATTGTCGGATAGGTCGAACGCCGTTATTGTAAACTAAACGAGACCAAACATGTTTTTGTAAACGAAGTTAATCCCTAAATAAACTTTTCCCCTAAACATCTCAATATAGTAATATTAGTATAATTAGTATTTTAGTATTAGTATTAATTAATTATAAACTCATTTTTTATCGCCTAGATAAAATTAGGTTATGATAATCGCTATATTCGATAATAATCTTAACCAATCCCTGTGGATACGACAACCCCTACTCCTTCCCATCTATACTAAAACTTGACCCGTACACTTGTGGTGAAAGTGACGACGTAATATTCCGCCATCAGTCATATTAGTGAGAAAATAATCAACAAGATGATTAAGGAAGGACTTGTGGGCTCATTTGACTTGGAGACATTACCCATTTGTGAATCTTATCTCATAGACAAAATGACCAAGTCACCTATTGTTGGACATTGGGAATGAGTTGCTGACTTACTAGGTCTAGTACATATTGATGTGTGTGGGCCCATGAACTCCTCAACACTAGATGAATGTTCATACTTCATTAACTTTACCAACGATCACTCCAGGTATAGTTTTGTGTATCTTATAAGACACAAGTCTGATACACTTGAAATGTTTAAAGAATTTAGAAATGAATTAGAGAAACAAACCGGGAAGAGTATTAAGACATTCAGATTAGATCGAGGTGGCGAACACTTATCCTCAAAGTTTCTAGACAATCTCAAGCTTAATGGTATATTTTCACAGTGGACTCCTCCTGCGACTCTAAAATTAAATGGTGTATTGAAAAGGAAAAATCGAACCTTATTAGATACGGTCAGAGCGATGAGAGTCGCACTAATTTACCATTTCATTTTGGGGTTATGCCTTGATGACTATAGCTCATTTACTGAATAAGATTCCAACTAAGTTCGTGTCGGTTACACCACATGAGATGTGGAGAGGACGAAAACCGAGTCCTAAATATGTTAAGATTTGGAGATGTCTAGCTCATGTCAAAAGACTTGAGGTAGACAAATTTGAATATAAGATATACATTTATAGATTTGTAGGGTACCCTAGGGAAGAAACTATAGGATACTTCTTTTATAAACCAGAGAAACAAATAATATTTGTTGCTAGAAATGCAGAATTCTTAAAGGAATCGTTTCTCCAAGAATCCAGCACTAGGCAAAAGATAGACTGGGCAAAGGTGTTGGACACCGAGCAAGCTGAGCAAACTACAAATATAGAACTGATCATAGTAAATGCATCCAGTACACAAGTTCCTCGTAGATTTGGTAGAACCCATGTTCCTCCTGATAGATATCTGGGATATCTTGGACAGAAGGATATACATGAGCTAATTCTAGTGGGAGATAAAGACCCCGCTAACTATGATAAGACGATGTTAGACATCAATAGTAAGAAGTGTTGAATAAAGATAAAATTTTAAATGGATTCCATGTACACTAACCGAGTCTGAACTCTTGTAGCTCCACCTGAGGGAATCGTTCCCATTGGGTGCAAAGGTATATTTAAGAGAAAATTGGAATTATATGGTAAAGTGGACGTGTTCAAGGCCAGATTGGTAGTAAAATGATATACTCACCATCAACGTGTTGACTATGAGGAGACCTTTTCGTTGGTCGTCATGTTAAAGTCTATTAGAATTTTATTAGTTATAACTGCATACCAAAACTATAATATTTGGCATATGGATATAAAGACATCTTTCCTGAATAAAAACATAGAGCAAGGGATTTACATGTTTCACCTCTTGGACCTGGCCTTTTTCACCTCTTTCTCCGTCACATTAGACTGTACACTCCAAACCGGGCTATTCGGGGAGACCCGATAAGAAGGTCGGTCAGGGTTGACGTTAGCCGGCACACCCTGACCAAACGGAGCAGAGGAGGAGAGAGCCTTTAGGAAGGCTAGATCTGCTGAACCAGGCTCGTCAGCGGGACCCAGACCGAGTTCGATTGCAGGATGTCTGGAGAAACTTGTCTTTCCCTGGGATCTAGATCGACTGGACCTACTAGTCTCAATGGAGTGCTGAGAAGGCTCTGCTCTGCTAGACTCGCTGGTCCTGCGGGACGATGAAGACATCCAGTTGACCTCTTCCAAAGACGAGGTCAGCTTGATCTACAGGATGTGGCATGCCGAACAAGTCCACTCAGAAAAGCCAGACCTCGACGGGCTGTACCCAGGAAAGAAAGAAGAAACAGACATGAAGAGAGAAAAGAGAAGACTACCGTAGCCAAGAAGAAAATGAGCGCTCGAGAAACTCTGGTGCAAAGAAATAGGCAAGAATCGGGGTGCTATTTATAAGCGCCATGTCCAACCAAACCATCGCGCAATCGAATGTCGAACAGTGCACCGATTCTCCCGCCCATCAAAAGGTGCAGGCCACGTGTCACGCATCAGCAAAGTTGCAGTAAGGCTTCTCGAGGAAGCTAAGCGGTGACCAACCGAGTAGGGGTGGTCATGGGTTGGGCCGGGCTTAGACTAGAATATTACAAGAATTTGCTAGGCCCGAGCCCAACCCAGCCCTATGGTCGGGCCTTAATTTTATGCCCAAGTTCGGCCCTATAAAAAAAACTAAGCCCAAAGCCCGGCCCTATAATTTTACGAACTTCAACTGCGGCCACTGAAAAAACAAAGGAGAAAGACTCAATGCAATCGCAAAAATACAAATCAAAAATTCAAATTGATTACCATATGAGCTCGCACTGAAAATACATACACATATGCACCAACATAGACGATACCTGGCTAAAACAGATATGCACGAGGCCCAAGGAGTAGGAGTGTCGATGCTAGTCCGTTTAGGGACTGAATTGTCATGAACAAATCTTCGATTCTCAACAAGTGGAGTGATTGGTGCATCAGGCGGTCCACAACCTGAGGTAAGGTCCTTGAGCTGAAATTCAATTTCTTCGTTGAGGGAGAGAACATGACTACAGAGTAGAATGAGATAACGACGACGGCGAGAATGAAACAGCAGAGCTGCACAGAGGTTTAGGGTTTTAGTGAGAGTGAGTGGATCTCTCAGCGGCGGTGGGAAATGGAGGAATGAATTAGGGTTAGGGTAGGGAAATGGAATGGAGCTTCGCCTCTTTCTCACGTCTCAGCACAGCAGTGGCGGGAGGAAATGAGTCTCATTAAGGTTAGTAAATGTGTGTGTTTGTGTGTGTGTGTGTGTTAAAATTAATTATTCTTCAGGACGGGCTAGGCCAGGCTAGCCTTAAAATATTTTGGCCTTACCCAAGCCCGGTCCTAAAATTGATTGGGCCCTAAAACCTAGGCCCAAGCCCAGGCCCTGCTCATGGGCTCAAAGCCAAGTCAAAGCCCTTAAAAATAGGGTCAGGCTGGGCGGGCCCCCGAGCCCATGACCACCCCTACAACCGAGCTCACTCTCGCACCGAGCAGGATCTCCCCAAGAACAATGGCCCTTATCTCATCAAAACCCGGGCGGAACAGAACCCCTAACGTTTGGTGTTCCACCTCAAAACTAAGGGCTGTGGGGCAACTGATGAGTGTAAAAATCAATCATATCCAAGTCATTCCACCTAAGCCTGCCACATAGACCAAATGAATGACATGTCATGAGGCATCGACAATGTGGGTGGCAAAAATTATTTTCTGGTCGGCAAAATCCCCAGACCAACCTGTCCAGCTGAGCAAAGTCAAGTCGATCAATTATTTACACTTCGACAGTTACGCGCATAAATATTCTATAATTAATCTTCGTTCAGCCAACGATACTCTGGTCGGTGCACTCATCTCAGCATCCGTACTCTTGTCCAGGCTGGTTCATCTAGTGTTTTGGCAGCACAGCCCATGGACTTCTCTGCCAAGACTAAAAGTCCCAGGCCCATGGCTCTAATCCCTTTACACGCCTTTTTTCTCCACCATGCGACGTGTTAAGGTTGATAACCGAGCTTAAGGCCCCTAATCCTCAAAACGCTAATCAGTTTTTCTCTTATAAAATGAAAGGTGAATAATGACGAAAGAGGTAATTTCTTTTAGAATATTCAAAGCATTCCTATAATTTTACCTCCTGAGCTCTTACTCTTACGCGGGAGGAGCTTTGTTGGGCACAACCCCGGTGGGTCCTGTGCAGGTACATTCTTGGAGTTCAGGCCGAACAGCACCCATGCCAGTGCAGTAAAGTGCAAATCTGAAGATAGAGACTTTACAAAATTCCCCTTCTTCGAAGACAAGCTCCAGGCCACCAACTACTCTCCACGCAGATTCTGACTGGACCATTCTATGGGTGTAGACCATTTTCCAACACCAACAAATTTCAACATCTAACTTTGGTATGAACCTAATGGGTCACACACAAATTGAGAATTGAAGTTAAAAGAGTGCTTCAAAAAGGAATGGGCAATAATATTGAACTTAAGAAGTTCAGGAGCTAAAGTACATATAGGAAAAGAAAGGGTCCAGGGTTTTCAATATTGGACTATATTTATAAGTAAGGGAAGACCAAATGGTTGCCCATACCATGGGAATTGGTCGCCCCTTCATCTCTTTTTTCTTTCAGTCTCTGTATCCGTGAGATTTGTATCGTTTTTCCTTTTGCACCAATGGTTTGAATCCTGCTATCCCTAGATTCTAGTAAGAGTTGTTTTAGAGTCTTGGAATTAGATCTAATCTTAGAAATCCAGAGAACACATTCCTCTCTAGGGTTTCCTGTGTGGATACTGTTAGAGATAAGACGTTTATATCACTTTTAAGATAATCAGTCTCCTATAGCTGCACCGTTAATGTTCAAATGCTTTCAGAAGAGCCTTCTTACATCATGCCTAGGGAACTATTGGCTTTGAGGCTTAAGCAGCAGAGGAGATATATTTGAAGTGATTATAATATTACCTGCCTGTTTTTTAATGTTAATACGGTCAAATTGCCTAAAGGAATTAAATGTTAAATTAGATTCAAAATTTTACATTCCGCTGCAAAGATCTAGTAATTTTTAAAATCCGATCATTTAAGAAAGAAAAATATAATAGATAAAATCATATATATGGGATAATGAAGTACAAGAGACACACAAACAACTTTATACAACGTGGCTTATATATAGGTGTAAGACTAGGATTAGGAAACTTGGCTCCAAGTAAGGTAATGGACCTGAGCCGTATATACATATTGTAACATCCCCCTCAAAGCCAAGGTGGTACAACAAATACCAACTTGAGTTTGGAAAGTAGATCATGAAAACGCCCTAGATGGTGAGATTTGGTGAAGATATCAGCCATCTGATCGGAGGAGCTGACTAATTAAAGATGAAATGTGTTAAGAAGAATGTGATAGCACAAAAAATGACAGTCAATCCAGATATGCTTGTTGTAGTCATGGAAAATATCATTGTGAGTAATCTAGATGGCACACTAAGTGTCACAATAAATTAGGGTAATTTTGGACATCACCTCTCCAACCCTAGGCCCCAACTACGTGTCTGTCTCCTCCGTATTACATGGCCGTATTTTCATTGTCATGCACCCACACCTGCCGTGCTATCTCTAGCCGGCAGTTGGTTGATGGGGGGACCCTCTTCAAAAGTGTCAAGTAGAGTCTCCACTCTCCTTTCTAAGCGCAACGCCTCTTGTCCCTTGTCGTCACCTGCCTGGTCGTCGCCACCTTGCCGTCCTGGGGGGAAGTCATTGTTGCCTACGCATGTTCGCACGAAGTCCCTTGTCGAACAGACGACCTGCGTCATTCCTCTACTCCAACCGCTTCCATGGTGACGGTCTTCGCCCTTCTTGCCATCCAAAGTTCCCCTCCTCTGTCTCTGGTCAGCAACGAGCAGAACTTGGGCTCATTTCCTCTATTTGTGCGCTGCTCCACATGTTTCCACCTCCCTAGGTATTCGTGGATAGCGATCTTCACCAACACCTCTCTACAAAGCAAGTAACTAAGCCCATGGGCCCTCTTGATGGGCCAAAAAGCACAGGCCCATAGGGTTATCTCCTCAATTACTCTCCCATCGGTCAAGCAAAAGGTTTCTTCTACTTAACCATGCTCAGGACTCCAATTAGACAATACTAATTGATCTTCACTCCTATAAATACTAGGGCATTCAATACCCAAGGTAATTCTCATTTTTCCATTTGAAGTATACTAAGCACTTACCCCCCCGAGCTCTTACTCTCACGCCGAAAGGGCTTCACCGAGCACCCCGATAGGTCCTTGTGCAGGTACTCACTCTGTAGACGTCAGTTCTCTACACCTCAGCAAGGAGTTGGAAGAGAAAAGACAATTGGTTGTAACCTTTGACGTCTCCGGCTCTTCAACTCTCCAGAATTTCAAGACTCTAACTCAATACTCCACCTCAGCAAAAATAACACGTGGAATCTGACTGGACCATACTTGTGGTATATACCAATTTTAGACACCAACAACCATAATTTGTGAAAATACTGTAAAGAAATAGTTACTTTACAAGGGCATAATTGGAATTATTCTAATTAATCAGTTAATTAAATTTCACAGTTTGGCTTTCAATACGAATCTAATGGGTCACATAACAGAGAGAGATTGAGATATTTATGGTCTTTCACAAAGAATGGAGAGGCATGACGAACAACTTAAAAGGTTTAGGGATCAAAGTGAAATATAGGAGAAGAGGAGTCTAGGATTTTAACCCTAGGAATTATTTAAGCCCCATTAGGGGCTTAATAGCCGCATGCCTAAAGGTAACGGATGTAGGCTTCACATTGGTGGTCGTTCCTCTCTTCCTCTTGTTCTACACTTTTGGTTTTGATCATTAGCTACCACGGACGATAAAAAACATGCCTTCCTTTGCGTTCTTTAGTTATTCAGATCTAATATATTGTTGAAGAGTTAAAGAAATTCAATTAAGATTAATAAAAAAATTTGGTAGATATCGTTAGAGGCGAGACACATGTATTACTATTCAGATATCCAAATTTTTCGAAGATGATGTCCGAACAATTTGTGAATGAAAAGAAGATATATCACCGAGACAACTAGCTAAGTGTTGAAGCATGCTACAAGAGATTAATCTATCTACCTAAATTAATAAATTTATTATTTCATATATATATCAAATATTTATTAAGGTCTAGGAAATTAATAGTGAAAAGTAAAAATTAAAAAATTAAAAATCTTGTTGTGTTCACATAGGTCTACTCAGAGAACCTGGACCCGAGCCTAGTCACGAGGATTCTAGACTGACTAGTAGTCTAATAGGAAGTTGTTCACACTCAAACTTGGTAAATAGGACTGGTTGAATAATTGACCAATGGAAGCCCCTCCGTCTTGTTTTTTACTGTGAGTTGAATGAATAAACGGATGAAATGCAAGAAAAAAACCAGAAGACTAGTTTCCTTCATTCTTGAGTACAATTAGTAAGAGCACAATACTCCACCTCTGGGCCAGATCAAGCAACAGTTGTTTGATTTTTAGTATGCCACAAAATAAGAGTCTCCACAGAAGAAACAATATTTTGTTGTAAAGAGCCGATCAGTGTGATCTCTAACCCAATCAACGTCAATGTAGGCATACAAAATTGAAAAAAGACTATGAAGAGTTGATCATGTGTGTTGTTTTTCCAAGGTATGTAATTCATTTGTTATTGCTCGCTACCAAAGAGGATTAGAATAGGGCTCATGATAAAATTAAGACTCATACTAAGAAAGAATAGTGGAAAAATAATGGAACTCACGAAAATATGAGGTGGTTGTGTTACCCTACTAGAATGGCGTGAATTCTCTAGCTCAATAAGATAGAGATTGGGATCAGTTGGTGCAACATCTAATGCCACTAGGATGTCTTCAAAGGAGTCGTGCTCAGCATCCATAGATGGAACATGAACATCAGTGGGGGCCAGTGGGGTAGATGAAGGATCTATTTGAGGCTCAATGACACTTTTATGTGGGCGATCCAAAAATAAGTCTGTAGATGGATCAGTGCTATGTAGTTGGTTAGTAGTAGAGATAGAATGGAACTTGATTATGGAGGAAAACATCTTTTGTTCCAAAAAAATAACATAACAGGAAATAGAATCCCAACATCGATATCCTTTGTTTTCAATTTCATATCCTGTGAAGCAACATAATCGAGAACAAGTTTCTAGTTTGGTATGCTCATGGGGTTGTACAAGGATAGAACATACACACTCAAAGACTTTTAAGATGTTGTAATTAGGAGATACCCCATGCAAACACTCATAAGAGAAGATTTCCAATAGTAGGTGAAGGAACCCGATTGATGGTGTAGATAATAGCGAGAATAGTTTTTCTTTAGAAGTACTTGGAACAAGAGGATGAAATGAGTAGTGCACGAACAGTATCTAGAATATGTCAATATTTACATTCAGCTCGATCATTTGGGGCAAAAGTACTAGGGTAAGATCTATGGGAAAGTGTGACATACTTTTGAAGGATAGAAATAAAAGGTTGATCCTTGCATTCTATGACATTGTCAGGTCTAATTGTTTTGACATTAGGAGAAACTTGAGTTTGAACCATGATAGCAAAATCTGATTAGATTGAAATAGTTCAAAACACTTATGTATAAGGTATAACCATGTGTAAGGAGAGTAATCGTCTAAAAATATGACAGAATATATTAATCTCCTAAGGTGGCAAAAGGTGAGTGTCCCCACACATCAGATTGGACTAGGTCAAATGGTGTAGTAAAACCGATTCACCAATGAAAAACGTAAGGCTGGTTGTTTAGCTTGCTGACATGGAAGACAGTTAAGATGCTCGGTAAAGACAAACCTTAATTTCCCACAAAAGGTTAAAGATATAATACGACTGATAAAGTAAAAAGGTAATATGAGAAGAACGAAAAAGCTTACTATTGTGTTAGCCTCTCCCACTATTTATAACAAGAATTAGGAAACAATACGATAAAACCTAAACCGTATGGGAAACCCTACACTATCTTCCTCATTTCCAGATCCTATCCCCCCTAGTCGTTCTTCAGCCCCTTTGCAGGTATACTCTCGTCACCAGAAGGAAGCCTTCGCTGTTTTGCCCATCAATTCTGTGCCCTCAGATTCTTCTCCAGCAGACCCACCCATGTCTGACTTGGACATGCCCATTGCTATTCGGAAGGGTAAGCGCACATGTACTAACCATCATATTTCTAACTTTGTCTCATATGCGCACCTATCTCCTTCCTACTCTTCTTTTGTTGCTTCTCTGTCCTCTATTTCTATTCCTAGGTCTGTTTCAGAGGTCTTCACTCACCTTGGTTGGGCAAAAGCAATGGCAGAATAAATGTTTGTCTTACATCAGAATGGCACTTAGAATCTCGTCTCGCTTTTGCCTGACAAAACTATGATTGGATATAAATGGGTGTACACTGTCAAAGTTCATCCGGACGGCACCATTGATCTCCTCAAGGCTCGCTTAGTTGCTAAAGGCTATACTCAGGTCTACAGTCTTGAAAACTATGAGACTTTTTCTCCCGTTGCCAAGCTCGCTTCTGTTCATTTGTTCATCTCTCTGGCTGCCACTTTTCATTGGCCATTACATCAGCTCGATATCAAGAATGCTTTCTTAAATGGCGATCTAACTGAAGAAGTATATATGACGCAACCTCCTGGGTTTGTTGCTCAAGGGGAGTCTGATTTGGTATGTCGTTTGAAGAAATCAATTTATGACCTCAAGCAGTCTCCTAGAGCATGGTTTGAAAGATTTAGTGAAGTGGTCACTGATTTTGGTCTTCGGCGTTGTGGAGTCGATCATTCTGTCTTCTACAATCATAGTAAAGTCGGGAGAATATTGTTAATTGAGTATGTGGATGACATCGTGATTACTGGGGATGACCACCGTGGTATTCAAGAACTGAAAAAGTGTTTGCATAGTAAGTTCCAAACCAAAGATTTGGGGCACCTAAAGTATTTCTTGGGGATTGAAGTTGCTCGATCAAGTCAAGGCATTTACCTGTCTCAGAGAAAATATGTCCTTGACCTATTGAGTGAAACAGGAATGCTAGGAGCAAAACTGATTGACTCGCCTATGGATCCAAACACCAAATTATTGCCAGATCAGGGTGTACCACTGACAGATTTAGCTCAATATAGACGGTTAGTTGGGAAGTTGAACTATCTGACAGTTATCAAACCAGATATCTCCTTTGTTGTTAGTGTTATCAGTCAGTTCTTGGATCGTCCAATGGTTTGTCACTAGGATACAGTGATTCGTATTCTCTGATATCTGAAAAGTGCTCCTGGTTGTGGTTTGCTATATCAAAATTTTGGTCATACTCAAATAAAAGGCTACACAGATGCAGATTGGGCCGGATCACCCTTAGATAGGAAATCTACTACTGGGTATTGTGTGTTTGTTGGTAGTAATCTTGTCTCTTAGAAGAGTAAAAAGCAGACGGTAATGGCATGGTCGAGTACGAAATTGGAATACAGGGCAATGATGCATACTGTAGAAATTTTTACTGGCCTAACTCACTCTCAAAAGACGTCTTGTAAGAGGAGGATTGCCCTTAGCTTTATATATAGCTCAGGATCAGTTAACACAAGCGATGTGGGATTCAACACACCCCCTCACGCGCAGGGTGGACTTTGACAAACCACTGCGAACGGATATCGGGAGGTCCAACATCAATGTGGGATTCAACACGCCCCCTCACGCGCAGGGTAGATTTTGACAAACCACTGTGAACGGATATCGGGGGCCCATCATTGATGTGGGATTTAACACGTCCACTATCAAACAAAAGTTTGGCTCTGATACCATGTAGAAATTTTTAATTGGTCTAACTCACTCTCAAAAGACGCCTTGTAAGAGGAGGATTGCCGTTAGCTTTATATATATCTCAGGATCAGTTACCACAAGCGATGTGGGATTCAACACATACCACTTGTTAGTTAACGTGGTTGAAACATTTGTTGGAAGAACTTGGATTTGAACACACTTCACCGATGGACCTAGTATGTGATAATCAAGCAGCACTTCACATTGCATCCAACCTAGTCTTCCATGAGAGAACAAAGCACATTGAAGTTCACTGTCACTTTATTCGGGAACTATTGTTGCAGAAGCAGATTGAGACTAAACATGTAAACTCAGTTGATCAGTTAGCTGATATATTTACTAAACTGTTGGGGGGTTCAAGAATAAAGTACATTTGTAACAAACTAGGAGCATACAATATATATGCTCCAGCTTGAAGGGGAGTGTTAAAGGGTAGTTAGGTGGGTGAACAGGACTCTCGTCATGATCAAGGTAATAAAAGCCATTTTCTTCACGCCCTGTGCCAATCATCTTCCGTGTCCTCAGATCCTGGAAAATGACAGAATTAGGAAAAAATGAGACAAAACAATTAAGATGTTTGGTGAGCTTACTAGCTGACATCAAATTAAAAGAAAATGAAAGAATATACAAGACAGATGAGAGAGATAAGGAGGGTGAGGGTTCCACTGTACCAATGCCACGGATAGGGATAGTGGAACCATCAGCAACTGTAACAGGAGACAACGAAGACGATGACTGAATATGCGTAAATAAGGAAGATGTACCTGACATGTGATCAGTGGCAGCAGAATCTATGACCCAGGGTGTAGGAGGGGATGGGCAAATGGAAAAACAAGCAAAAGAAGTACCTCATTGAGCTAAAGAAGCAATGGGAAGAGATGCCTGCTGAGATGCCCTATATTGAAGGACTTGAGCATATTCATCATCAGAGATGTCCTTGGCTGCCTAAGATTCTGGAATAGCAGGATTAGTTGGATCAGATGTCACTGCATTGGCGAATTTGGGTGGACGGCCAACTAAATCCCAACATGTTTCTCTAGTATGATTCTCCTTTCCACAATAGGAGCACTAACGAAAGGAGCCACGACCACGGCCACTACGTCCGCCCCAAGGGCCACTACCACGGCCACCACGAGAAAAACCACCACGACCACCACTGAGTGCATCACCTCGATTTCGTGTAGGAATCTGTGTAACAAACACTGAATGCTCAAATGGCATAGACGAACTTGAGCCAGAAATATTATCCTTGGTAGTGCTACGCGAGACGCGAGAATATATTTCAGTGATGGTGAAGAGAGTAGCACTGGAAAGAATCTGAGATCAGACTGGTTCAAATTCTGGACGTAATCCAGCCAAGAACTTTATGACAGTCATCTGCTCATGTTGCTTTTGCATTTCTTTCAGATCGATAGTCATTGGTAGGATAGTATTCATCTCCTCATAGAGGCGATTGAATGTGGCGAAATAATCTGTAACGGATTGCGTTCCTTGCTGAAATTGGAAGTACTCTACCGATAAATCATACATCCTGGTGAGATTACTAGAATATAATACACGAAGATACTCCCATATATCTTTGCACATATCTAGATGAGTACAGAGATCAGCAACTTGAGGCTCTATCGAATTCCACAACGATGTTATAATTTGCGCATCAGCCTGAATCCACTCGTCATACTTTTTATCATCTGTTGCCGGGGCGGATTTCGTCAAGTGACAGTGTTGCCCTTGTCCAGTTAGGGCTATTTTCACAGCCTTAGACCAATTTAAATTATTGGTTCCGTTCAACTTACGGGTTGTTAATGGTTGAGATGTAGCCATCGACATTAGTACCCTCTAATACAACAACTAACAAATAACGTGCACAAGGGAAACAAACTAGCAATACAAATAACTATAGGGCTTAAACGAAGAACATGAGAACCAGAAAAATACTTACGAACATTTGGAGGGCTGTCTTACGAACAATGACCAATAACCAGAAGCAGATCTGGTTCGCGATAAACAGTAACCAGAAGCAGATCTGGTTCGCGATGAACAGTAACCAGAAGCAAATCTGGTTTGCGATGAACAGTAACAAGAAGCAGCAGTTGATTCACGAGGAAGGACCGCTACTCAGTAACGATGTGGTCGCTGACTCACGTGCCTGGTCACTGCACAATACCGACGATAGTCGCTGTACAGTAACAGCGAATGAAATAGGGTTTTGGCCGGCAAATGGTTGTTTCAAGCTCAATTGAAGGCCGGCGAAGGTTCGGAGAAGACCGGCGAAGGTCGACGACATCGATGGTGGACAACGAGTATGAGATCTGGTTCGCGATGAAGGTATAGTGCGAGAATGGTTTGAAATGGTAATGGAGAGGCTCAGAATAGCCTGGGCGATGGCGGCGAGGCTCAGATCTGATTGTGGGGAGTAGCGGCGGTGGCGAGGATTTGTGGGCTGCTAGGGTTTCAGCAGTGTTTGTTTTTTGTTTTTGTTTTTTCGTATGAACAGTAGACAGGGAAAGGAAAAAAAAAAATGGTTTGAACAGATCTTATGGAATCAATCTCCCATAACCTACTCTGGATATCATGATAAAGTAAAAAAGGTAATATGAGAAGAACGAGAAGGCTTACTATTGTGTTAGCCTCTCCCACTATTTATAATAAGAATTAGGAAACAATACGGTAAAACTTAAACCGTATGGGAAACCCTAATTAATACAGAAAAGACCTAACTACCCTTTAACAACAACCAATGGATGCATGACATAATCGAGAGTATTAAAGGTTGCGGGATGATGAATCAAGGGATAATTATGGGGTTACACGAGTTGATGAAAGAAAATGGAGTTGTAGTAGTAAGGATTGATATGGAAGGTGCAGACTACTATGCTCAATAAGACGTCCAATTTTACAACTAATTCCAAAAAAAAATCTAGTCTGAGGATCTTATATACGACAACCGGTATTAAAAAATATAAATTTAAGTCCCAATTCACAGAGTTCCCCAACAGATAAAAGATTTAAAGTAAGGATTGATATCAAATACATGTTAGAAATAAAAAGATACAAAATGAAAACTTGACCAGTGTGACTAACATGCATATGGACCAGCATAAATGTTAGGAGCATTAAAAAGTAATAGTTTTGATGAGAAAGTGTTTGAATCAGATATTTTGTGGTTAAAATTGGCAAAATCGAAAAACTAAGAAGAATTAACTGTCGTGGGTGAAAGAACAAGAGAAGGGTATTGTGGATAAGCCATATAGACAATCGTAGGTAGGTTTATTTCTGAAAAATAATCTTACCAAATTCAAAAATCAAAAAGTGTAAACTTCCTATTTCACATACCAACATGGTATTTTACATATCGTCATGTATGTATTATATAGCTGTTAGATTCCTTGGATATTCGATTGAAGTGTCGTACATTTTTAATGAGATTAAAAATAGGAGATCGTAGACATTTAGTAATTGAATATCCTAAAACGTTCCCGGTCATAGGATTATTAATTGGTAATTAATAATCAAGATAGATTGGCTTATAAGGTGTTTTCTCAATTAAGATTAGCGAATCTCAAATCCATTGGTATGAAATACTAAAACAACCGCAAGGGGGCTTGTTAAATATTAACAGGTGCCTGAACATGATCATACATTATATTCTATGTGGGTGATATTACTTAAGATCAAAATATAATATTTGAATTGTACTGGTGCATGTGATCTTTTGACTTGAGATACTGTTTGTGGGTTATACTTTGATAATACTAAGTATTGTACTCTAACCACGAGACTTCAAGATACTCATTAGACATAGTGAGACATACATATGATTATTCGAGTATGTAAAAAAAATCTATCGCCCTTTAGCAAAAAGAAATGATCATATGTGATTGAACCTAATTTACTTGAAGTCTTTGAATAAATCAGTATGATGATTAAAATAAGATTCTATTGGTATCATAAAGTAAATAATGGATCAAGAACATATGACTGGACTAAGGGTTTTGACTTTATCCATCCTTGTTGGTTCTTTCAGCTTATAAAGATAGCGAGATCAAATTGTACAATAATTACATATGGGTGGGTTCTCTGATTAAATTCTTATCAACTGGATAACTATAATATGCAGGTAGACGTAACCCATAGTTGGTAGATATGCCGCAAAGAAGTATTCTTCACAGAAAGGAAAAAGTTAGAATTGTTCCAGTTTTTTGTTATACTAAAAAAATTGTTCCAGTTTTAAGTGATTAATTAATTTAGTAATTAATTTTAATTGTCCACCTTTTGTTACGAACCTAATGGGCCACACACAATGGTGAAAGAGCTTGAATAGTCATTGAAAAATAAATAAGTAGTAATGCTGAACTATTTAAAAGTTCGAAGGACAAAGTACAAATAGGAAAAGAAGGGGTCCAGGGTTTTGAACCGTGGACAGTATGTATAAGAGGGAAGCCATCAAATGACTGCCCCCTTTAGTCAATATTCGGCTAGAATGTCTAAGATAGTTGTTTCCTTCCTTTGATTGTTCTATGATTCTTACTACTACCTAAAATCAAATCTAACCTATCTTAGATCTACTAATTTAGAATATAATTCTTAGATAATCAATAGGCACCATTTAAATAGATTTCTTCGTGTGGATAAAGTTAGAGGCAGGACACTTTTGCCGCTATTTAGAGATCGCTACTCTTTTGGAGATCTGGTCTTTCCGCTCTTAAAAGAGTATTCTTAAATCACACCTGAGGAACTACAGGCTACGAGGCTAAAGCCCCAGAAGATGTATAGTGAAGTGTTGAACCGGTCCAAGAAGTTTACCAGGCAAGATCAGGTGAAATGGAAACTATCCTAGATAGTCCAAGTAGCTTACCAGGGATGACATTACAATGACATGGCAAAAAGATTATATGGTAGAAAGACAACATGGCAGCTAACAGCCTAACATGGATTGGTGGTGCTGACGTAGCCAATAACATGTCAAATGATGTGGTTAATGATATGGCGCTAATGTGTTAGGGATGTAGCGCTGATATGGTTGACGACGTGGTGCCAATATGTCAAAGACATCACACTTAAGAGTCATGACTTATATGGTGCCAAGTAAAGTAGCTACTTTGACTTATATAATGGTTTGGGAAGTCTTAAACAACCAATATAGGACATAAATCTAACACCCGCCGTCAAATGCAATCCCTGATTTGCATGAAATATTTAACTACAAGGTAGAAACGAGAAGAATGTGCAACTCCTGACTTGCCTGTAATATTTAACTATGAGGGAGAGAAAGAAAACTTTCCATAATCTTTAACTTTGATACCATATTAGAATAAAGAAGAAGAATATATAAAAAAATCATATATATGGAGTAATGGAGTACAAGAGACACACAAACAACTTTATGCAATGAGGCCTATATATAGACGTAAAACTAGGGTTAGGAGAATTGCACTCTAAGTAAGGTAATGGACCTGATGTGCCTAAGCCGTACATACATATGGTAACAGCGTATATTAAGCTTAGTATGTTAGGCCAATAGCGATTGTTTTTGTCATCCACAGAAAAAATTGGGCACTAAGGCCCCGTTTGGTTAGTGTTTCCATTCCAACCCAACCCAAAAATTTTGGGTTTGATTTTCGGAAACGCGTTTAGCAATACAAAACTCAACTCAATCCAACCCCAAAAATGAGAATTGATTCTCAAAATGTTAAGGAAATGAAAACCAAAAACAATTTGTTTTTTTTTGGTGCCCAAATACTCAACCCAAGACAAAAGGACACTCTAGGCATTAATTAAATTGTTATTGAGTCTTGGGTTCCACTTTTGCTAAGCTCTTTTTTGGAAACTTTTATTTTTCTTTTTTCCTCGCCTGTGTTAAGCCTCTCTGTGTCGTCTTCTTCATCTCGTCTTGCCGTCGTCTTCGCCTGTGTTAAGCCTCGCAATGTCGTCCACCTCCTCCTCGCAATCGTCTTTGTCGTCGTCTTCCTCGAAATCGCCGGATTCCACCATCTCCATCGTCCTCTCCATTTAGGGTTTCAATTTCGTTCGTTACTGAAATCGATCTCGCTTCCTTGGTTCTTGAATCGATTTCGATTTTCATTTCGAAATCGATTTCGCTTTTCGATTTCGATTTCATCACGAAATCGATTTCGATTTTCGATTTTCGATTTCGAAATCAAAAAGCAAAATCGATTTCGATTTTCATTTTGATTTTCGATTTCGAAATCCAAATCAGTTTCGCTTTCGATTTCATCACTGATTTCGATTTGGTTTTTGAAATCGATTTAGGGTTTCTGAAATGGATTTAGGGTTTGGTTCTTGAAATCAATTTAGGGATTTTGTTACTGAAATGGATTTCGATTTTAGATTTCGAAATCGATTTCGATTTTCATTTCGATTTTAGATTTCGAAATCAATTTCGATTTTTATTGCGGTTGTTCATTTCTCGATTTCGCTAGTTTTCATTTCTCCATCACTTTTGGTGCAGATAATTCTTAGCATATGCACAATTCTCTGATTTGATCATTTTTATTTGGATGTTTTTGTTTGGATGATTTTTTTTTTTTGTTTTGATGATTTTTGTTTGAATGAGAAAACAATTTCATAATAATATGGTTACCAAACGCGATTCTGTTCCCAGCGCAAAACAAAAATTGTCATTACCAAACGCAATTTTGTTCCCAATAGAAAACAGAATTCTCAACCCAACTCAATCCAACCCATCCCAATTGGGTTGAGAAAAGTAGGAACACTAACCAAACGCCACCTAACCTTTTTAGGTTTAACACTATCAACATCATCTAAGAGAATCATGGCAATGATATAGAGAGACATTAAAGGAAATAGAGAAATTGACATATCACTCTGTATGATTAAGCATGAAAATATATAAGACTTATGAACGATAAATAAACAATTAAAGCAAATAATAAGGCGTTGTTTGGTAACCATTCTCATCCCAAAAATTCTCATCTCATTCTCAAATTTTTGGGATTTCTGTTTGGGCATAGCGTTTGGTAAATTTTATTTCCGTTCCCATTCCATTTCAAAACTAAAATCCATCTCACTTTCTTTTTTAGAAATGAGAAACAAAAAAAATTTGTTTCTACCTATTTTCATCTGATTCCCAACCAAAAAAAGACTTCGTCTTTGTCTGCTCCGATCACCTTCATCCTCCATAATCAACCTCCATCGCCTTTGTCGTCGGCTTCGCCTTCTTATTCTCCATCGTCTTCATCGTCATCGTTCGCTCGTCATCGTTGTTCTTTGTGTTCGTCTGGTTCTTCGTCATTCGCTCGTCATCGTTGTTCTTCGTCATTCCTTCGTCTTCATTGATTTCGCTCGTCGTCGTCTGGTTCTTCGTCGTTCGCTCGTCTACTTCTTGGTTCGATTTAGGGTTTCGATTTCAATTGGAGTTTAGGATTTCAATTTCGATTGGGATTTAGAATTTGATTGCTTGATGATTTCTTGATTGTGGTTTAGGGTTTGTTCTTAATTTCTTGGATAAAATCGTTACCAAATGTGATTCTGTTCCCAGATCCAAAAAAAAATTGTCGTTACCAAATGCAATGCTGTTCCCAAAAATGAAACATAATTCTCATCCCATCCCACTGCATGAGATGGGCACGAAACGGTTATCAAACGGACCCTAAATAATCAAACATAATTTCACAATTTTTATCATTTTAATTAAGGCACATAACAGTTTTGCAATATTTGTGTAATTTAATTGCAATCGTTATCAATTTTGTCATTTAAAATTGGAAAGAGAAAAAAAAAAACTAATTTTCAACATAACTAAAAGCTAAGTTCTTTTAGATGCAATTAGTTATTGTTATGATATGAACAATATTTAAGAAATGAATAAAATTTTGAAAAATGTGTTTAAAAAACTTTTGTTTGTTTGGAAAACGAACAAGAAATTGAACCCTTTTCTTTCAAAATAATCAATGGTATACAAATGAGACACGCAAATTCATTGCTTTAGCTTGTTACGAAAATAATACGATTTGGATAACAATTAAATAAATATTCACATGAATATAAATAATAAAAATAAAAACTAATAAATAAATAAATCCAACTAGTAAGTTTAAGGAGAAATTTAAAGAGGTATGAACAATCGTTGTCGTAAAGTAATTATTGCCTCACTAGGTGAAGGCTCTAACGGAATCAGCTATTTCAAGATAGAACTAATGCTCACAAGAACATTCTTTCGGGACTTACATCTACAGGAATACTAATGAACCGTCTTTATCTAATTGTCCATTTAAGAATAATACGAATGCATGTAATAGAGAGATAAAAAGTGAATGAAATATGATATACAACAATAACCAACCTCTCTTTATATAGTGTACGAAAACTAGTTGAAAAATATCGCAAGTGATAATAAAAATAAGGAAAAAATTGAAAAATTATTATCATACATTATCAAATAAAAACTGCAAAAAAAAAAATTTGAGTTTCGAGAAACCACTCTCATCTAAATTCTAGCTATCTTGCGCAGTTTCTCTTAACTCCATATATATATTCCATCAATCCCAATCAATCTCCTAATCGTTCAGCATTAGTATCTCTAGGGATGTAGAAGAGCCGAACTGATCATAGTAGTACTTGTTCAGAATCGATTCGTTTAAATTTGCAGAACATAAACAAGCTCGAGCTTTGTTGAATTCCACATTGATGTTGGGTCTCTCGATATCCGTTCGCAGTGGTTTGTCAAAGTCCACCCTACGCGTGAGGGGACGTGTTGAATCCCACATCGCTTGTGTTACCTGATCCTAAGCTATATATAAAACTGAATGCAATCCTCCTCTTACAAGGCGTCTTTTGAGAGTGAGTTAGGCCCATTAAAATTCCTACATGGTATCAGAGCCAAGCTTTTGTTTGATGTTGGGCGTGTCAAATCCCACATCAATGATGGGCCTCCCGATATCCGTTCGCAGTGGTTTGTCAAAGTCCACCATGCACGTGAGGGGGGCGTGTTGAATTCCACATTGATGTTGGGTCTCCCGATATCCGTTCGCAGTGGTTTGTCAAAGTCCACCCTACGCGTGAGGGGACGTGTTGAATCCCACATCGCTTGTGTTACCTGATCCTAAGCTATATATAAAACTAAATGCAATCCTCCTCTTACAAGGCGTCTTTTGAGAGTGAGTTAGGCCCATTAAAATTCCTACAAGCTTGAACACATAATTATATGTCTTGATAAAAAGTAATTATCTAATCTTATATTTGAGCTATTCCTGAACATATTGAAATTGTTCGGGAACAAAATTTAGCTTGGCTCAAATATTAAAGGAACAAAAAGTGAGCCTTTGCTCGTCTCGTTTAATAAGTAAACAAACTTTTTCCAAGGCTTTTGCGGGGAAACACGAGCACGTTGAAGATGAGTGTTAATATCCCAACTATAGTCTACAGCCATATATGCATATACTCAGGAATCCTCAAGGTTACTTTTTAGTTAGATGAAGGCAATTTTAATCTATTGATTTTCTAGTGTGTGTATGTAAATATATTTATAGAGAGAGAGAGAGATGAGAAAGGAGGTGGAAGAAACATAGAGAAGATAAACAGAAGTACTTAAGGAGTAAAACTAGCTTCCCAAGGATTAAATGAGATACCCAAGATATTTGTCTACTTTTAGATTATCAGAATTTTTGAACATTGGTTAAGTTTCATATCTCACTATTATATTATCAAAAATATAATTGTTCATAAATGTATTAAGTATCTATCTCTTAGCTAGTTTGCTACACAGTTTCGAGATCTCAAATTTTTATTTAACAACGTTCTTATAGTTCGTCAAAATAGGTACTGGTTTTTAGTCCCATTATTTTACATTAGGCGCGTGTTTGGGTGAGGTAGAATTTAAACTAATAACGGGATTTGTAACAAGATTTTTTATTAAATCAAATCGAACTCCCTCTAGTTTTTTAGCCAACAATACACTATTGTTTTTATACAATCAAATGGAAGAAACAATAATGTTCTATTAATTCCTGCTGTGATCACAGACTTCAAAACTGTTTCTTTCGAGAACTAAGTACTATGTTAATAGGGTTTTGTCTGTGTGTGTGTGTGTGTTGTGTTTTGTTCTCCAGTACTAGACTAGAGCTTTGATTCAATATAATAAACTCATTTAAGAAATAAAGAAAGATTTGAGGATTTTAAGATTAATAAGTCTATAAAAAAAAATTAAAAAAAATAAAAAAAGTGACATCAAATCAAGAAAAAAAAAAAAGGACAATTTTCTCACATAAAGCCTGAGATTGTACTCTACTCCAGGTCCCTTTAAAATATCATCAAATTTCTTCAGATTCCCATTATTTTGTGGGGTAAATTTTCTAGAAATAAAATATAAAAAATCATAAAAACATGAAGAAAAAAAAATACCTGGAGCTAGCAAATTCATACAGCTTGCCTCTAGTGGAGAATATGATAAGAGCAACTTCAGCATCACAAAGAACAGACAGCTCAAAGGCCTTCTTGAGGAGCCCACTTCTGCGCTTTGAGAAGGTCACTTGCCTGCTTGTTGAGTTCTCGATCCTTTTCATCTGGGTCTTCCCCCTCACCATTTTTTCTCCTCCAAAAAAAAAATAAATAAATAAATTTCTGGAGAAAAATCAAATTTGGAGAATTACCCAGATGAGGAAATGATAAAAACTCTAATGAGTTTTCAATAAAAAGACCAAAAAAAAATTTAAAAATCTAAAAATAGAAAGGGGATATGGGATAATTAAAGATAGATCTATTATGGAAGATGGGATTTGTGCTGGTTGGTGGCGTCTGGAGAAAATTCAAAGTTTGAGGAATACCCAGATGAGAAAATGATGGAATCTTTAGTGAGTTTTCAACGGAAAAAAAAATCAAAACTTATAAAAAGTTTCCATAAATAGAAAGAGGCAAATGGGATAAGATAAGGCTCTGATCCAGGTGAAAAAATAGGAAAAATAGAAAAAAAATTACTTTTTCTGGAATTTTTCGAGATCTATGAAAGAAGGAGCAGAGAGAAAATAGTGAAATTTCTATAGGGTTTGTGAGAAAGTATCAAAAAACCCTAGCTAGAGAAATAGTAATTCTCTCTCTCTCTCTCTCTCTCTCTCTCTCTCTCCTCTTCTGTTTCTCTGTCTTGTTGCTTGTTTTTGAACCACAGAATGATCGGATAGAACCAAACATGGATGATTAAAGGGGAAGACCAGTGAGGACCAAGCATCGTCTCTTTTTTTTTCTCCTTTTGGTAAGCTCGCAAGTTGCATTAGAAAAAGGAAACCCCAAAAGAGAAATAAAACTAAGAAGGGTAAAGAACAAAACCAAACAACATTAAAATGGGGAAAGAAATATATTATTCGAGTAATTCAATGAAGTAAGGGTCACCCTTGGAGGCACAGTGTATTGACTTTGCTATTGACTTCTCTCTCTCTCGCTCTCTCTTCTAGTTGTAATTACTTTCAACACCTTACTAGTAAAAAAATATATATTATTACATATTTTCATAATTTTTAAATATTATTTTTACGATTTATGTTTTAAATATTTTCAAAATATTTTTGAATTGTAAATCAAAAGTGTTCATTTTCATTTGGTTTACAATTCAAAAATATTTTTTAAAAAAAATAACTTTTAAAAAATTAAGAAAATTTATTTGGTTTAGAATTTTGTTATTTAAAAATAAAATATTTATTAATAATATGTTAAAAATAAAGAATAGCTATGATGTGATTGATTTATATTTAGAAAAAGAGGAGATGTTGATATGACATAATCCTTACTTCTTAGTATCATTTCTCTTTTAGTTTCATCTTTCGCATTGAATTTAAAAAAAAATCTCATTAGTAATTACAATTGGCATTTTAGTCTTGCGCATTAAAAAAAAAAAAAAAAAAAAAAAAAGACCAATTCATACATTGTACTTTCGCAATTATATATATTTAACTTGTGTGTAAAATATTTGATAAATGTAACAAATATTAAATAAGTATATGTAACATAATTACATGTAATTTGTAACATATAATTAATATAACACAGATATATGTAACTAATATTACACAAACGTAAGCACTTGCGAGACTAATACGCAATCAAAAATCAATTTAAGGGACTAAATTAAAATTTATGTTTTAAATGGGATTAATAACAGATTATATCCGTTATTTGGGACTAATTACTAATTACCCCATAATTTATTATACGAGATATGTTACACCCTTAGATTAAATTTTAAATTAGATATTTTAATATTAGTTTTCGCCTCATCTTTTTTCAATCTCTCATAGTCATTGTCATCCATGTTCATTCTCATATCTCTTACTACTTATTCACGCATCTCTTATCCGGCCCAATAAGTCAGCGGCCACCCTTTTCAGGCTGGGAATCACCCAAAATCGTTCCGTCGGTCAAGAACGTGCAAATGGGGAGCGAGGGGAAGAGCACCCTTTTGGGATTCGAAGACCGAACACTCTGCTGATGAGGAGGAAAGGGAGTCGCCTTCGAAGACAAGGACCCAGAACTAAGATCAAAAGAAGAAAAAGAATAAGAAGAAAAAGGAAAAAAAATGGTGATCAGTTCACGGGCATAACGAGGAGCAAAAAGAGAGGGAAAGAAAATTGAGTATCGTGCAGCAAATATCGGGCACCAAGGACTCTCAAAAATTCAGGAAGGAAGCAAAGTGACAAATAAAGTTCTGGGGCCCCCTTATACAGGGTTGACATAGGAGAAGACCAAAAAATCATCATCCAACAAATTGGAGGCCCTCGATTCGCATGCCCAATATGATAGGAGGACACATGTCAGCCATCTAACAGTCTCTCCCAATTCGCCATCCATAGCCAAATCGCTCCACATGAGATAGTGATCGGCTCCGTCCACAACAACCACTACTTTCCAGCACCTTGCACATCGTTGTTCGGGAGTGGGCGCCAACTGAGGAGAATTATTTTTGCCGCCCACCAAGGACCACTCACAGCCTTACACGCTACAGGAAGGGGACCCTAAAGAGATCGTGACTAGTTAGCATCCACTACGCAAGTTGACTGGATCTATTACTGAGCAGAGATCAAAGGGCAAATGTCCTGTGACGACCACTGCCCAACGAGCTCAGCTATGGCGTCGTCGACCTCCTCCGTGCCGACTACCGTCCAACGACCAGAGCTAAGGGGTGTATTACTACAAACTCTTGTCCAACCTCCATTGGATGACCATCGACTAGGGCCATCAGACCATTGATTGAGCTCTTGTGTGTCCATGGGTTGTGCCTTAACTCGTGATCCTTTGGGTCTTCTTGGTGGGTCGAAACACAAGTCCCATGTGCTTAAGTCATGTCACGCGCTTTCTCATTCCACACGTTGGATTACGATAACTAACTATGCTTAGGGCCCCAATTTTGGTGGTGTTAATCCAATTTCACTCCTATAAATATTAAGATATTTATTGCTCCAACTAATGCTAAGAATCTTTACTTAAGGCAAATATCTACTCTTTTTCCCGAGCTCTTACTCTCACGCTGGAAGGATTTCACTGGAAACACCACAGCAAGTCTTTGTGCAGGTGCAAGCTTTGACATAAAGACCGTTGACAGTGGATTGTTCGGTAGGAACCAATCACAAAGCTCTAGAACTCCACCTTATCAAGGAAAATCAACCTGGACCCTAACCGGACTAACTGTGGGTATTAGCCATATTTCGAAACCAACACCCATCAATCTTCATTTTCTTTATCCTCCTCGCTGAACAACCACCACCGTCAGCATCTCAGTTGATATTTATCTTTTTCTTTTCTCTTTTAGTTTAATTATTTAAATTAAAATTTGTGTCTTCTGCCATATATTATACATTGCTGTAAATAAAAAGATAGCAAAAAAGTTTAAAATGAAAAGGGAAAAATTGAATTAATCAAAAGATGATTTAAATGTACTAAAATGAAAATTAAGGAAGAAAGATAATTTTAATTGTAAAAAATAATTTTTGAATTACGTTGTAATAAATAAATGAATTTTCTTCCACAACTCTTTTTTTTTAAAAAAAAAAAATAACTTTTTCACACCCACACAAATAAAACATTGTTCAAAACTCCTATTTAAACAAAATATGCACAAACTCCTACTAATAATTTTTAATGACAAAAATTACCTTTCAATTTTAATACATCAAAACAATAGATTTATGTTTTTTTGTTCTCTCATTCAGCTCATTCGTGCCCCTCTCTCTCCCTTAGATCTACAATGAAATCGTCGCCCTCTCCCTTATCGTCATCACCATCGTGGTCGTCATCTCCATTATCATAGTCGTCGTTCCATCCATCATCGTCGTCGTCTCTTTCATTCGTCGCCGTCATCGTGGTCTCCACGCATCTTCTTCGTCGCGTCTCCTTCATCAACCAGATCTAGATTAGATTTGATTACCACATCGATCGTCATTCATCTAACCATATCATTGTTCGCCGTCTTCTCTGTTTGTCGTCGTACATCGATGTGTTCATGTGTCTCCGCTCCATTGCTTCCTCTTAAGTTCAGATCTAGCTTAAATTTGATCGTTTTTGGTCGATTTCAATGATTTTCAGTGGATCATTATTTACTTAGATCTAACACTTTCTTGAAAATCGTTGAATCGTTTGCTTATATTTGAGTAGATATTCTTAAATTGTTGTTTACTTAAATCATTGTTTACTCCAATCTAAACAACGATTTTCAACAATTTCTTGAATGTCAATGATTTACTTAAATCGTTGTTTGATTTTCGCATTTGTAGATGTTAATTTATCTCCATCCATCTATGTATAGTTTCTGAATTTTTCGGTTCAGATTCTACGTTTTTACGGTTCTATGATTTTCAATGGATTTTCGATTGATTTTTTTTAGTGGATTTCCACTTAAGGATTTATGTAAATATTTTAGTGAAATGTGACAGAAAATTAATATTCAGTGGAATTTTTTATTTTTTTATTTTTGAATTCAATAGATTTGGGTTCTCGATTTAATTTTCAATAGATTTATTCAAAAGAATGTGGTGAGGTGATGAATTGTTTGATGGTGGTTCGGTTTTTGAATGTTTTCGTTCATAATCTAAATTTGTGTGTTCTATAATTTTTAGTGGAATTCTACTTGATTTTTTTAGTGGATTTTCACTTGATTTGTTTAGTCGATTTTCACTTAATTGTTAAGTGGATTAAGGAAGTGATTTTTAGGGGTATTTAGTGTATTTTAAAAAATAAAATATTTTCTAAATAAAAAATAAAATTGAGTAGATATTATAAAAAAAAATTAAGTGAAACGTATATAAGGGTATTTGTGACATTTTAAAATAAAATTAATTAAATTTTTTATTAAAAAAATAACATTAATTAATTTTTTTATTAAAAAATAAAATTTTAGTGGAATTTTCAAAAATTAAATGAAATTTCAAAAATTAAGTGGAATTTATATATATAAAAGAGGAGTAATATTGGAATGATAAATATGTTGGTACTTTTGAATAAATCTAATTTTAGTAGTCCTTAGAAAATTATTTTTTAGAAAAAAAAATACATAAATAAATAAAATATAGGAATTTTCTCCGAGAACTCTTATTTTTTAAAAAAATAACTTTTTCACACCCACACCCCTAAAACATTGTTCAAAACTCCCTTTTTTTTTAAAATGCACATACTCCTTCTACCAATTTTTAATGACAAAATTACCCCTACCACTTAAACCCTACTTTTCAAGTTTTTTCGGTCATTCTTTCTCTTTCTTCCCCTCATCTTATTTCTCAAGCCCTACCCGTCATTGCCTCGCTTCATCTCCGTTTGTCGCCTGGTTCATCTTCGTTTGTCATCGTCGCCTCACTACCATCGTCGTAGCCTACTTCATCTTCTTTCGTCATCGTCTCCTTCATCGCCATTCATAGTTGTTCATCACCTGGTCTTTGATGGCATTCGTCGCCTGGTCATCGTCTCCTTCATCGTCGTCTCCTTTAACGCTAATCGTCGTCGTCTCTCCAATTGTCACCATTGCTTGATCGATGGTCTAAGATTCGTCGCCGTTAGATCTAGCCAGAGGAAGAATTTGTGAGTAATTTTCTAAGTAATTTTTATTTCAATTCTAGATCTGGCCAGATTATTCATCTTTTTTATTTCAATTCTGATTTTGAATCAAGCCGCATTATATATCTTTTTTTTGCCATCACACATCCTTAGGTTCATGTCTAAATATCCTACTATTCCTATATATCCTCGTAAAATAGATGATTGCACTACATACCAATTTCAGCACAAAATGAACATTTCATATGAACCACATACTGAAGCCAATCACTCAATCCACATTCATTAGATTTCAATGAGTTTTATTTCAGATTTCAATAGATTCATAGTCATTTGTTTTCAGATTTCAATAGTTAAATGGTAATTTTCTAGTTTATATATATATATATATATATATATATATATATATATAGAGATATATAGATATATATTCACATGTTTATTGGATTTTCACTTGATTATTTTTCAGGAGATTTTGACTTGATTAGTTTAGTAGATTTTCAATTAACTGTGGTTTTTTATTCATTTTTTAATTATATTTGAACTCTCAAGTTTGAGATTCTTTTTAATTTAAAAGTATTTTAGTTGATTTTGCATCTATTGTGTGTAGTTTTTGAATTGTTTAGTTCATATTCTACAATTTTAGTGTTCTATAATTTTCAGTGAATTTACACTTGATTTTTTTTTAGTGGATTTTCACTTAAGGATTTATGTAATTTTTTTTTTAGTGGAATGGAATGTAATTGAAAATTAATATTCAACGATTTTTTTTATTTTTTTTATTTTTGAATTTAATGGGTTTAGTTCTCGATTTAATTTTCAATGAATTTATTTATGAGAATAGGATAAAGTGATGGCTTGTTTGATGGCGGTTCTGTTTTTGAATGTTGAAAGTATTTTTAGTGTATTTTTAGTTGGCCGAGTTTAAATAAAATTTAAAATTGAATATTTTTTATATTTTAAAATGTTCAATAGAATGTTTCAAAAAATAAACTAAAATTCAATAGAATGCATGTAAGGGTATTTAAGGTATTTTTTTTTAAATAATAAAAATAAAATTCAGTGAAATTTTTATTAAAAATTGAAATTTAAAAAATTATATTTTCTTAATAAAAAATAAAATTAAGTGGAATTTCTATTGAAAAATAAAATTCAATGGATATTATAAAAAAAAAATAAGTGAAATGTATAAGGGTATTTATGACATTTAAAAATATATATATTTAATATAAAATAAAATTAATTAAAAAATTATTTAAAAAAATTCAGTGAATTTTTAAAAATTAAGTTGAATTTTCAAAAATTAAGTAGATTTTTTAAATTTAAGTGGAAATTGTGAATATAAAAGAGGAATAATATTTGAATGATAAATGTGTTGATACTTTTGAACCAGTTTAATTTTAGTAATCCTTTGAAAATTATATTTTAGAGTTTTAGGACTATGAAAAAAAATTATAATTTTAGTAAAATTCTATTTGAAACCTTAAAACCAAAAACGACTTAGACAGCTGGAAGGGTGATGGTACAAGAATAGCAGCCTTCGTTTGTTAAATTTAGAAAGAAGAGACAATACTTTTATTTAAGGCTTCAGAGATGTTAGGTGCATAAAATATTAGTACACTCTTATGTCACCTTAACGCAGTTTCCTTTTTCTGGAAAGAATGATAAAAAAAAAGTGATCGTCCGTACAATGTTAAAGATGTCTCCTCCCATCCCACCCATCATCGAACCGTACAACATCTTGTTAGCAGGGCCAATAGATTGTTGCCATGTCATGGATTGCACAGATCGTTCAACGTGGCTCACATCCACTTGTGCCTTGTGGCGCGTTTACTTTTTTTTTTTTTTATCTATTTATTTATATTAACTTTTTCTTTTAGGTATGTTTTGTTGGATGTGGAAAAAAAGAAAAAAGAAAAATGAAAATAGAGGGGACATGATCATTTTTCCCTCCAAATATGTTTGGTTAAAGATGAAATTAACGTCTAACCAAAAGATTCATTAAACTTCAGAAGTCAATTATGTTTAGAGAAAGTGTTAGACACCTTGAGGCACCCATTGAAAAACACATCTTATATGTAATTAAATTTAAAATAAACTAAGTTTATGTGCTTTCATTTATTTTTTTGAAAAATTTAAAGTTTTTTTGAGAATAACACAAAACAAAGTAAGACAATTTTTTTGGCAATAATGTAAGGGAAACATTTTTATTTTTACTTTTTATTTTATTTTTGAAATTAAATCGAAACATTTTCATTTAAATTTTCAAATATTTCTTGGTATAATCTTCAATTACATTATAAAATTGACAAGTTTGATTCTCAGGGGATTCATGTAATGAATTCTAACAACAAATTAAATTAATAATTTGATTCAAACTAATTAATGGTGAAAACAAAATGATGAATGAATGTCTTGGAGACAAATATATAATTATGCAAGAAGGTAGAATAATGAATGTGTGGGGCAAACAACGTCGTCTACTTCTATTTCTAACTAAAGGCGAACTGTCAATATTGCAAGCAGATAGAGAGCTCCCACCCGTTTGCGAGCCAGAAGACATACTGACAACTTGAGTCAATGAACTCAAAAAAGAAAGAAATTGAGCTCTTTCGTCTTTGATTTTGGTCACACGGGGCGGCTATCATAATGTAGGGACTCCCATAGAAAATTAAAATTTAAGAACAAAACACTAAACAAATACACCTATAATTACATGATTTAATTGAAAAAAGAAATTATATGTGGATTATTTGTAATTTTTTATTTTTTTTTATTAGAAAATAAGAACATTTTTTTTAAAAACACAAAAGCAATAATTATGATCTGGTAATTTTTTTTTTCGATATTTTTTTCCCATGAGCACTCAAATCCATAAAGAACAATTTCAATTTGAACAATTTTAAAAAATAATTTGAAGTTGATTGGGCCTCATTGGAATTCTTAAAGCAAGGCCCATCAAGATAGATTAATGGCCCATGTTAGGAATTAAAGAATGGGGCCCTTATTGCAAGGCCTGTTTCATATTGTGGTTGGAATGGGCCTATAGCAACCTGGGCCTAAACCCAGTACTGCCCAATTCTCAACGGCCAAGCCACTTGACCAGAAGAAAATAGGCTCCCGGTTTGATTTTGGGCCGATTTTACTAGAAAACAAAATCAAAACTGTTTGACATATATCAAACTCAAACTTGAAACCAAAACTGTCAATTTTTTTTAAAAAAGAATTTAAAATCGAACGTTTAATTTTATGCAAAATAAAAATTAAAACTGTGAAACCATTTAATTTCATATAAAACCAAAATCAAAACTGAAACTGTGAAATCGCGAACCGTTATTTTTATATAAAAACAAAAGCATAACTAAAATATTGAAAAAATTATGAAAACTGTAAAATTAACCCTAGAATATATATAAATATACCAACATAGTCTATCTCAAGTGATAATGCCCACTTTAATTAAAATAGTTGAAGAACTTCTGTAAGATGAGGGGTTCTAGCTTGCGGAAAAGCACTTGTTGGGATAGACAAACACACACTTCAAATGAGATTAATCTCACACTCTATGTGGGTGTGGGAACACTCGTGGGTATACTAAAAAAATATTTATAAATATACTAAGGGTCAAAATATAAATTAATTTAAAATATATATAATATATATAATAAAAATATATATAAAATACCAGTTACACAATTCGGTTTCAAGGTTATTATCCCAAGAGCAAAAGCAAAATCACTTCGGTTTTCAATTCCGCAACCAAAATCATAACCAAAACTATTTAATTAATTTTAAAATCAAACCGTTCAGTTTGGTTATTCATTGGTTCAGGTTGAATTGTCATCCTAGCCCCATTGACCTAATTCTTTAACACGCTAGGCTCATATGTTATTCTCTCTTTATAAGAACCCTACTAATGCATTGCATTGATTTAACTACAATACCCTCAACACACCCAACATCTTTTTAAAAATTTGTTATGTCAATAAATATGTTGTCAATTTCATGACGGGATCAAATCTACGTCGATTGCCACCACTGCTGTAAACTACCACAAAAAAATATTAAAAAAAAAAAATTGTAGTAAGCATTACAATCAAAATAACTAATAGCGTTTAAAATTTCTAATTCAAACAAAATTTGTAAAATCAACAAATTTTTTGACAAAACAACAATCAAAGTGTAAAGCAATGTTACAAACAAATCAACATAAACAAATATTATGACAAATCAATTGAAGAAAAAAGATGAGAGAAATTTGTTGCCACAAGGGGAGAAAAAAAAGAGAAAGAAGATAAAATTGTTACAATTTGATCAACAACAAATCCATCCACAACAAAGAATAAAGAGAAAAATAAAAGATGGGAATCATAAATAAAAAACTGTAACAAATAAATTTTGTTAGATTCTTATCTCACATCGATTATTCAAGAGTGTGAAGTCATTACATAAGGCAAACGAGTTACTTGACTTAATACCATTTGCTTTTAAATTGGAATCTCCTAATATGGTATTAGAGTCAAGGTAACAGGGAATCGCTTCTTTTTTCTCGTAATCAAATCATTCGTGTAAATCAAGAATTACAGTTAAAGAAGAGTGTTAGATTCTTATCTTATATCGATTATGGCATAAAAACCATTTGTTTTTAAGATTGATCCTCCTAGTTTGGGATCATACCCAAGCTTATGAGAATTCTCTTATCTTCTTTCGTAGTCAAAACATCCGTGCAAATTGCGAGTTGCACATTTCTTATTATTCCTTTGTTGTCAAGTTATCCGTGCAAACCAAGAATTGCATTTATGGATGAGTATTAAATTCTTATCTCATATCGATTATTTGAGAGTTTTCAAGCCACTATATAAGTTAAAGGAATTACTCCACTTCGCAACACATGATTCTAAGTTGGAATCTCCTGACAAACTTCAAAGCATAATTTTTAATCGTATGCCAAAGATTTGTTATTAAAATATGATAATTAATCAAAGCATAATTTTTAATCATATGCCAAAGATTTGTTATTAAAATATGATAATTAATCATAACTAATTTGTAATTCAAAGTCAATAAAATATTATTCAAACTCAGATATGAAATACATGTAAAATTAATTTATTGTTGTGGGTGGAGTTTACAATCTTCATACCAACCCCACTTCAAATGTAATTAAATCCGTACCAACTACCAACCCCCAATATTTGAAAAATATTATTACTCATTTTTTTTCTATTATTATTTGCAAGATATCCCCTTAAAAGAAGAGATAGCCTTCTCATTTTCTAAACACAGGTACATAACATTCAAACGCGTTTAAAGACTAAGAAATGATAATAACTCCGTGTTTACTGGCATTCAATTAGGCGGATGAATATATTGAGTAATCTCTTTATTCCTTTGGACCTTTGGCATTCTTTTTTATTTAAAAAAATAAAAATTTAAAGCATAGTCTTTATAATTACTTTTTGTTAAAATTGTAAATGTGTCAAAACCAAAAATATGTTTGACATTGAAGATATAATCCAAATATTCTCAAAATTTTGGAAATGGTTTCGGAATTTCTTAAGAATTTGAGAAATAAAAAAATATTGACTTCAACTCACTCCCACAAAATTATTCCCAATCTATTTTATTAAGCGTAAGTCTTGAGAACCACCACCACGCTGGCCACCACCATGCCAATCTACAAATCACCACTGCACACATTCATCTTCTTATCCCATCTTTTCTTTCTCTATCATATATATGTACAAACTGATTCAAGCTTAATTGCAAAATATTTTTTTTTTTTTTAAATTATCAAAAAATATTTTAAGGATAATTGTCATTACCAAACGCAATTCTATTATAACGGAAATAAAATTCTCATCCCATTTTATTGAGAGTAGAAACAGAAAAATAGAAACATTAATGAAAGATGACCTACATTCCTCGTATTACATTTGCAGTATTTTGTAAATAGGTGAAAATCAACTTTAGGCCAAATTAATAGTCACCAATAATTGATAAAATTAACATACTTATGTGAATCATTTTAATTTACAGGGATATTGTTGATTTGATACATCTAAAAAAAGAAAAAAGAGAGAGCGCCATTGACAAGCCTCCATGAACATGTGCATCCAACATAAGACACCTGTTGTGCTAAAAAAGCATGTTTTTCAACTTTTTGCATATATTATTATAACATTAAAAGTGGAAGATAAAAGTTTTAAAACAATTGAGATTTACTCCTTTTTTCTCATCTCCTTATTCCTACCAAATCAAGATTAATCCATCACTTATATTTAATTGTATTCATTGTAATAATTATCCAAGTACTTTATTAATTTTCTTTCAATTCAAAATATCTAATTTTTTTTTAATATATATGACATATAAAATTGGTTAAAAAATTGTATTTTCTCTTTTTTCCTTTTTTATTGTGACTTTTTTTTATTGATAATCATGAATAAAAAAATTTAATAATAATATTTACTAACCACCGCAAATTAGGAGCTATTATATTACTTAAAAACTAATCTAAAAAAATTAAAAATAAATAAATAAATAAAATTGTTATTCAAACACACACTAAAAAGTTAAAAAAAATTATATATATCATCTGGAAACTTAATACTTAATTTTTTAGCTCTTTATTACTTTATTTTTAGATGTAAAAACAAATGAGAGTGATATGAAGTTGTTGGGTTTTTTTTTTTCCTAAATGTATTATTTCTTTTTTAAAAAATATTATTAAACATGAAATTAAAAGAAATCACACTCTAAATGTTAACAATCAAATTTTAAATACTATTAATATAAATTTTAGTTTAATTTTTAAAAATTTGCACGTTGTGCGGGTCTAAAACTAGTTTTATAATTAATCCAAAGAACGTTGGAGCTTTGTGGGCCCCTGCCCTGGCCCTGGCCCTTGTTGCTTTTCAATTAAACATGTACACATTTTAGCACAACAGGCCAAAATACGATACGAGTTTTAATTTTAGGGATAATTAATATATACATTCGCATTAGAAAAAGTAGCATGTTTCTTAGATGAACATGGTACTTCTTTGGAATGAGCTTATAACGTATGGTAATGAGTCAAAGTGCAACTTCTTAAATAGACATACAACGTCTTTGGAATGAACTTGCAACTTCTTTGCAATGAACCTGCAATTTTTTTGGATGTATCTATACATTCGAAAACCCTAAATGTATTGTAGTCAATTCTTTAATGATTATGCTTGAACCATGTCTCCTCTTTGTTTTTAGAAATTAGATATACCACCCCTAAGAAATTTTAAAGTTTACTTGTTTATTGCCACCATATGGAAAATTTAGAAGGAAATAAATTTTGAAGTTATAGAGGCAAAGACCCGAAATCACTCAGTAACGATGTTCAAAATTAACCAATTTTCAAATGACCTTAAATGTTCATTCCTTCCAAAAGATCCCAGGAATGGTAACCCTTATGTTTCTCTTGCTATGTGGTATTCCCCAATTGTTGGTTTTTTTCAAACTCAATACGAATGAAAGAGCCAAAGGAAACCCAGGGAGATGAGGCACAGGCAGACTAATCAGAGACAGCCTTGGAGTTTGGATGGTGGGTTATTTCGACCACTTACCAAACTGCACAGCGTTAGAAACTGAAATTAGAAGCATCCACACAGGAATAAGTATCGCTCTATCTAGAGACATCCCAAGAGTCGTGGTGGAGACGGACTCCCAAGAAGCCATCACCCTTATCTTGGAAGAGTGTACAGAGCATCGCAAGTTCAAAACCTGGATCGAAGATTGTAAGTGCTTCTTATCCAACAACAATCACACGATCCAGTGTACGCCTCGTGAAGAAAACAAATGTGTTGATTATCTGCCAAGAATGGTGTGGACTGCTTGATTGACTTGAAGACACTCGAATCACCACTAGAAGATATGGAAATGCTTGTCTTAGAAAAGATGGAAGCGGAAGCTGTTAATCCCGAGGTTTTGATGAACAATTAAATGTTGATATTTTTTTGTAGAACTAATGTGTTTGTTGAGTGTTTCAGAAAAAAAAAAAAAAAAAGTTCCATTTATTGATTGTATCATGAAGAAAATATCAAGAGTGCAAAGATGAACAATAAATAAATGAAGAGTATTGAAGATCCCGAAGAAATTAGGTAAAAAACAATTTAATACTCTTATACTTTTAATATAACCCGAATTAGGATCACACACGACACTATAAAATGAGTTATATTTTTTGTGTGTTGATATGATGAATTTTAGGATCCTAATTAGTGATTAAATATGTGCTCCTTTGTGAAATTGAAAAATGAAAATTGACCTAAGTGAAAATCATGTTTAAAGTTGAAGTTTAGGGTCAATTCAGTTAACCGAGAAAAATAATCGGTTAACTGAATCAAATGTTGAGTTTTGGAGCTAAAATTGGTGATGGTATTGACCAACCAATATCAATCGATCAATTGATCAGAAAACGATTGGTCAACTGATTGAAACAATAAGGTTTCGGATCAAAAAATGTAGAACCTGCATCGATCGGTCAACCGACCAAGAAGAGATCGGTCAACCGATGGGTGTAGTGGAATAGAAAATGAACTCTTTGAACTAATCGGTCAATTGGAAAATGGCAGGGAAAACTCTTTGAAACAATCGGTAAACCGACCGAAAAGAGATCGGTCAACCGACTGGGTGTTTCGTTTATCCTGGCTTACAAGCTGTATCGATCGGTCAACCGATAGGCCTAGGATCAGTTAACCGCCTGTTTCGGTTGAGATTTCGAGGATCTTAGTTTTTTGGTAAAAAACTAGCCCTTTTTTTATGATTTCAAGGGATAAATTCGGAGGATCTGATCTTGTTGAAGATATTGTCCCTATTTTTTAAACTTATACTGATTTGGTTCACATATTAAATGATTCTCTCAATTTGGTTAGTTAAATACTTCCTATTATTGTGATTGATAATTGAGCAATATTTTATGGACTTATTTGAGAGTTTTGAAAATTATTTTTAAGTAAAATATCCCAAAATTGAAAGAGATTATTATATGGAGTTTAAGAGTACCTTTTAGAGATATATCTTTTGAAAAATAGTTGTTGAAAGGCTTGATACTGGTCTATATAATTTGACTTCTGGGATTGTGATAAAATAACATCAAGAACATCAATTCCTAAACTTTTCTAAAAGTATCATTCTGTTGAGATTCATTTGAGAGAGATATTGTGTTACATTCTTAATCTAGAGTGGTAATTATTTTGGTGTCATCGATTTGTACTGTCTTGCGATTCTATTTACATTTTTCGGTGTTATCCCGGTGAGATCTTTCCAATTTTTATTTCTTATTGTGATTTCATATTATCATATTTGCTTGGTTGTTAAGATTATTGAAAAATCGTTTTCAAATTTAAGAGCATATTTTTTTTTTAAAATAATTTTGTGTGTTTATCTGATTATGTACTTTATTTTGTACTACCCATACTTATTTATAATCAGATATTAATTTGTTTCATATTGTATCTATCACGTAATAAATTTCGGGACATTAATCGAGTATATCTGTTTTGAAGTAGTAGAAGCTTTTTGTGGAAAGAAACTCAAATTTTTGTGTATTTATGAGTTTTGAGCGGATTAGACACGGTCGGGCTGGTGTCTGATCAGGGTATCTAGGTTTCAATTTTTTCCGGTAAAAAAATTATGGTTTGATCTTTTCCTAAGGTATAATAAGATTAGGTTATTTTTTTCCCTTGAAAAGAATTAAGTTGTGATTATTCTTGAATTGAATTAAGTGAATTATGAAGATTTCATCATTACCTATGAAAATGATACTTGTGTGAGTTGTGAGGTTTGATCTTTAGCGTGTAAAAGGATTATGTTTGATCTTTGAGTTTGTAAAAGGATTAGGTGGTGATTCTTTCTGTAATAGAATTACGTTAGTCTTTAGTCAGGTAAAAAGATAATGTTATTCCTTAGCTTGGAAAAAGAAAAATTGTAAGTGTTTGGTTCCTACCTAGTAAAGGGATTAAGGGTTTGGTGGTTGCGAATCTCCGTGGAGCTCGAGGGACTAGATTAGGCAAGGTTAACTTGTTGAACCATGATATATCTTAGTGCGCTGCTTTGTTATTATTTTTATTATATTCTATTTGGGTGTGCACTTAGAATATAAGCATTTATCAGCTGCATAACAAAAATAATAATTGATTTAGGATAAATTGATTATTTGATAAATTAAGTGTTGAAAGATTTAATTGTTTAAATTTTTATAATTACCCAATTCACCCCCCTCTTGGGTAGTTCACTAGGCCAGTAGAAGCGTTTGATAGACTTCCTTAGTTTGTGTTGTTTTATTTCGTACTATACCCCACAAAAGATAGATTGACCACCCTTAAGATTTGGTTTCGTCAATAAAATAGAACCATCAACGTTAAAATGATGGGGTACTTCAAAATGTACACCTTCTTTTGTCATTTTCCTCCACATTTTTCTTTGGCGAGTCCACCACCGGAGCGGAAACCGTCTCTCTCTTATATATTAACCCCCGGTTCCCCCACCCCACCTACTTGTCTATCTTCCCCATTCCTTGTTCTCGCCTTTCTCAAACCCTTCACCATCCCCTATCCCCACCGTCCTTAGACCATTTCCCCGATCCCCAATCCCTTTTTCTTTTGTCTCCTCCCTCTCTCTCTCTATATATATCTATATATATAGAGAGAGAGAAGAGATGAGTGAGAGAAAGATGAGAAGATGACCGCGGGTGGGGAGAGGGGATGAGGACGGCAAGGACAGGGGTGCGGAAAGTGCAATGTTCTTTTTTTTTGTGAGGGGAGGATTTAGGGATGTTAGTAATTTAAAAAAATAAAAGGTAAAGAAATATATTAAAGTTATTTCAACTGGGAGTAGAATAGTGATTTTAAAACTATTTAATTTTTTGTAAATAAGGATGTAAATTTAGAAAAGGGGTGTACATATATAATTAACCTAAATGATGATGTAAACTCATTTTTTGGATAACTTTCTTTATTACCCTTTAAATTTTTTTAAAAAAAAATTAAACTTTTATATGTCAAAATATTTTATAGATAAGATAAATGTGAGATGCAACCCCATGTGTGGGATGAGGCGAATGATTAAATTAAACTACTCCTAAGGATAAAGATTTGGATGAAAAGTAAAGTTACGGTAAGTAAAGAGTTAAGGAATAGAGAACATTAAGAGTAAATTGACATTGAAATTAAAGAGTTAAAGGTTAAATAGATACATTAAAACTATGATATCTCATATTGAAAGTATTAGAAAATATTTATTGATATATAAAGTATTATATGGACTACTACTAGTATCTTGGATTTGGGCCACATGGACTCAGTCCTAAAGGTATTAGACCAGTGAGCCGCATGGGCATTACAAATGGTATCAAAACCAAGATGGTTCGAAAATTACACCTTAATGGTGTTAATAAAGGATTGAAGTCCCCAAAGAGGGGTAGAGGCCCCAAGATAGGTAGCATATGTCCGCTTATGGACTTCTATCTACATCACCAATCAACATACGAGCAGGGCCAACATGATGAAGACATAGTATTCTTGAGTGGAGGATATTGATATCTTACATAGGAAGTATTGGAAAAGAATCAAAAGATTGTCTAATATATAAAGTATCATTTGAGGGCCACATGGACTCGGAACAAAATGTACTAGGCCAAAGGGCCACATCATACTAAAAACTAATATTTTAAAGTTCGGTCAATAATTCTATGTAATCAAAATTTATAATACAACAAGTTTTAGATAATAACATGTTGGCAACAATCATTATTTCATAAAATTTTCAAATATTAGTCTCTTTACAACAATTAATAATCTAAACATTTATCAAAATTGTAGTTATTTTGTTTATAAATTTGGGAAATTAATTATTTGATCCTCAAGAGATACAGAAAATGAAAAATGGACCCCCAAATTATTATAATAAAGTTTTTAGTCTCCGAAGATTTTCAGAAAATAGTTATTTGTTCTTTGACCATCATTTTTTCATAATTTACATAAAATGTCATTCTGTCAAATGTAACAAAATGTCACAATTCACATCTTTATTTTATTATTTTTAAATATTTAATACATGTTTAGGGGTTGATTTTACTGCTTTTAATGTTCACAATTTTCACGAAAACACACCGATATATATTTTCACCAAACCACCATAACACACCGATATGAATATTCACACAAAACATACCGATGTGCATTTTCAGAAAAACACCAAAACCACTATGAAAATATATCATATGAATATTCACAAAAACCAAAATCAACACACACACACAAAAAAAAAAAAAAAAAAAAAAAAAAGAGCATTCACGTAAATAAACAAAAATTTCACAAAAATCAACAAAATACACCGATGTGTGTTTTTATCAAAATACCAAAACACACTGAAAACATACCTATAAAACATTCACAAAGACCATTAAAAAAAAAAAACGATCGAACACGAAGAATCACAATTAGTAAACCAAACTGTTGAAATATATGAATTTTTAATTATTTATTTAATAAAAAAAGTGTCAAAAATGATTTCCCTCTATTTTCTCTATCTCACATTGGTTGAGAGAATAGGTGATGAGGAGTATAATTAAGGGCATGTGGGATACTTGGGATGTGCCCTAAGGGATACCCACATTTTGTGGAGGGGAGAGAAGCTATATCCCTACTTGTTTACCACACACGTGCGCGCCGCCGCCGCCATCCGTCCGGCCGTGCCGTGTCGAGTCGAGTCGAGCGTGCGTGTGGTGAGGTGGCACTTATATATTTTTTTGGACAAAAATTATTTAATAAAATATATATTAATTTTATAAATCAGATCAGATTATTTAATAAAATCTGAACAATTTCAAAAATCCAAATGCAACACTTATGAATTGTTTCCAAGTCTGAACAATTACAATTGCTTTAAAACTAAACGTAAACATTACAAATTTTTTTTAATTGTTTTCTGATGTTATGAATTATTTTCCAACGTTCCAACGTTATGAATCATTTTTTTTTATCTATAAATATTGAAGTGTGAATCTGTTTGTAGACACACAGAAAAAAAAAAAACACTATTGTTTCTTTGGTTTAAGATCAAATTCGTTTTTCTATTTTCCATTTTTTGTTTTTTCAAGTTCCTGTTTCCGAGCAGTCTGTTCGTCATTAGAACAGTGTGGGGGTGTTTGTTTCCAGGCCTTCTACGGTGCATAGAAGGTTCTAGATAGAGGTGATTCTGGGTTGTTTTATCCTGGGGACGACGGGGTTGTTACACTGCTTGCACATTTTTGGGCAGAGCCGCGAAACATCTTAAAGAGAGCGACCTAATCCACGACTCAACCCAAGCAAATTTGGTAATTTTGTTCTTTATTTATTTACTGCAGTAATAATTTTAAGACGTTTTATTCTATCGATTATCTGCTACGATGTTTACTGTTGATCTCAACAAACCCTTTCGATTTAAAGGGTTTCATTTTAAAAGATGGAGACAGAAAATGTTATTTTTTCTAACTATTGAAAAAGTAACATATGTCTGTACAACCGAAAAACCTGAATTACCTAAAGATCCTACTGATGCTCAGATTCAGGAAGATAAGTCTTAGGATGAAAATAATTTTCGTTGTAAGAATTTAATTCTTAATAGTCTATCTGATAATCTGTATGATTATTACTGTTCAAACAAAACTACAAAGAAAATTTATAACTGAGATTGAAAATCATTGCAATAAGAAAATTAAGAGGTTACGTAGTGATAGAGGAACCGAATATGATTATGATATTTTCATTGATTTTTATAATTCTCATGGGATTATTCATGAAAAAATTGCACAGTATTCTCCTGAAATGAATGGTAAGGGTGAAAGAAAAAATAGAACTTTTGTTGAATCTGTAGTTCCTATTTTGTTTAACTCCGGTGCTGCTTCTCATTAATGGGGTGAAATTTTATTGACTATTCGTTATGTGTTTAATAGAGTTCCTAAATTGAAAAGTAAAATTTTACCTTATGAAGTTTTCAAAAATAAGAAACCAAATTTGTCTTATTTTAAAATTTGGGGTTGTTTGACATATGTTCGTATTCCTGATCCAAAAAGAAGAAAACTTGTTAGTAGAGCTTATGAATGTGTTTTTATTGGTTATGCGGTAAATAACAAAACTTATAGATTTTATGACTTGAAAGATCAGGTTATCATTGAATCATATGGTACTGATTTTTATGAATATAAATTTCCTTTCAAATTGAAAAATAGTGGAGGCTCGACATCTAGTGATGTACCTGTGATTAGGATTAATGAATCTGGTAAAGAATTAGATATTGAACATAGAAGGAGTAAACGACCTCATATTGCTAAGGATTATAGTTCGGATTTCTATGCATATACTTTAGAGGAGAATCCGCTCACCCTCTAAGAGGCGTTGTCCTCTATAGATGCCAATTTGTGGTAAGAGGCTATAGATGATGAAATGGACTCTCTCGAGTCGAATAGAACTTGACATTTAGTAGATTTACCTCCTGGTTGTAAAACAATAGGATGTAAATGAATTCTTAAGAAGAAATTGAAACCTGATGGAATTATTGATAAATATAAGGCTCGTCTTATAGTCAAAGGGTTTAGACAAAGAGAGAATGTAGATATCTTTGATACTTTCTCACATGTCTCTAGAATTACTTTGATTTGTGTGCTTTTATCACTTATTGCTATTCATGATCTTGTTGTGCACTAAATGGATGTTAAAATTACTTTTTTGAATGGTGAATTAGAAGAAGAGATATATATGGACCAACTTAAAGGATTTGTAATCCTTAATCTAGAAAACAAAGTGTGCAAACTAGATAAAAAAATTTATGGTTTGAAACAAGCACCTAAACAATGACATGAGAAATTTGATAATCTAGTTATTTCACATGACTTTAAAGTAAATGAAAATGACAAATGCATCTATTATAAATCTGAAAATGATTTTTGCACTGTTATATATCTTTACGTGAATGACTTGTTGATTTTTGGTTCTAATATTCATGTTGTGAATAATGTGAAATCCATGTTATGTGCTAATTTTGACATGAAAGATCTTGGTGAAGCAAGTGTAATCCTTGGTATTAAAATAATTAGGTCTAAATAGAGAATTTCTTTGGATCAATCTCATTATATAGAGAAGATTCTAAAAAAATACAATTATTTTGATTGTAAGCATGTACTCCTTATGACCCTAGTGTGAAGTTGTTTAAGAACATCGGTGACGGTATTAGACAATCTAAGTATGCGAGCATCATAGGCAGTCTTCGATATACCACTGATTGCACTAGACCCGACATAGCATATACTGTGGGATTACTATGCAGGTTTCCAAACAAACCTAGTATTGGGCATTGACATGCTATTGATAGGATCATGAGATACCTAAAAAGAACTATGAACCTTGGATTACATTATCAGAAGTTTCTCGCTGTTCTGGAAGGATATAGCAATGCTGATTGGAAAACCCTTTCAGATGACTCCAAGGTAACTAGCAGCTATATATTTTGTATAACTGGTGGAGCTGTTTCTTGAAAATCTAAGAAACAGACTATTTTGGCTCAATCTACTATGGAGTCTGAGATGATTGCACTAGCGTCATCTAGCGAGGAAGCATGGTGATTAAGAAGCCTACTTTCTGATACCCCTTTATGGGAAAGACCGATTTCAGCTGTCTTGATCCATTGTGATAGTACCGTGGTTATTACAAAAATTCAGAACCGTTATTATAATGGAAAAATGCAACAAATACGTCGCAAACACAACATTATTAGAGAGTATATCTTTACAAGGGCTGTGAGAGTGGATCATGTACGGTCTGATGATAATTTAGCCGATCCTTTGACGAAAAGATTAGCTCGAGAAAAGGTTTACAAAACCTTGAAAGGAATGAGACTCAAGCCCATAGATTGACGAGTCACTTGTGAGAGAAACCCAACCTATAGACTGGAGATCCCAAGAAATAGGTTCAAAAGGTAATAACAACTCATGAAGTGATATGAGAATAATCATGCTATAATAATAATTTTGAGTTCTATTCCATAAATATGTTGTTTGAAGCATGATATGCTGAAACGATAGAAGATTGAGTTTTTATTAACTCTTAATGAGATCTATACTCTATTTGAAGTGGAGTACCTAGCTACAAGAGTACTCTTGATAGACTCACCTATGTGAATGTGGAAGTGTGGTCGCTTCCTATGAAATTTTGGGCAAATTCTCTAGAGCGTTCACTATACTGGGATACACGTGTATGGCCATAAAGCACGGGCATTTAGACTACACCCTGATAAGATTGTGTGTGTGATGTTGTTAGAGATAGAGTTCAAAACTACAAGTTACTCTACTATAATCTAAATCATCTTCACTATGTAAAGGTTCAAGTAGATAGACACCTTTACTTATACACAATCTTATATTGTTTTATACTGCTCGATGAAAAAAAATATTTTTAAAAATTCAAGTGGGGGATTGTTGAAATATATGAATTTTTAATTATTTTTTTAATAAAAGAAAAGTGTCAAAAATGATTTTTCTTTATTCCCTCTATCCCACATTGATTGGGAGAAGAGGTGATGAGGAGTATAATTAAGAGCATGTGGGATACTTGGAGTGTGCCCCAAGGGGTACCCACATTTTGTGGAGGGGAGATGAGCTACACCCCTACTTGTTTACCACACACGCGCGCGCTGCCGCCGCCATCCGTCCGGCCGTACCATGTTGAGTCGAGTCGAGCGTGCGTGTGGTGAGGTGGCATTTATATATTTTTTTGGACAAAATTATTTAATAAAATATATATTAATTTTATAAATCAGATCAGATTATTTAATAAAATTTGAACAGTGTCAAAAATCCAAATGCAACAGTTATGAACTGTTTCCAAGTCTGAACAGTTACAATTGCTTTCAAACTAAACGCAAAAGTTACAAAATTTTTTTAATTGTTTTCTGACGTTATGAATTGTTTTCCAACGTTCCAACGTTATGAATCATTTTTTTTTAATTTTTTTTTTTATCTATAAATACTAAAGTGTGAATCTGTTTGTAGACACACAGAAAAAAAAAAAAACACTGTTGTTTCTTTGGTTTCAGATCAGATTCGTTTTTCTATTTTTCATTTTTCTTTTTTTCAAGTTCCTGTTTCTGAGCAGTCTATTCGTCATTAGAACAGTGTGGGGGTGTTTGTTTCCAGGCCTTCTGCGGTACATAGAAGGTCCTAGACATAGGTGATTCTGGGCTGTTTTATCTTGGGGACGACGGAGCTGTTACACTGCTTGCACATTCTTGGGCAAAATCGCGAAACGTCTTAAAGAGAGCGACCTAATCCAAGCAAATTTGGTAATTTTGTTCTTTATTTATTTACTGCAGCAACACAAACTCCACTGAATCACAACCGTGGTAGCAAAAATCAAACAATGAACATTAAAAAAAAAAAGAAGTCAAAATCAGTGACAAAAACCCAAGATTAATGTAAGACAAACAAGCATTAACATTTCACCAAAATCACACTAATATTCACAAAAATACAACCCTAAATGAAACATTCACAAACACAAATAATCAAACAAGAGATTCGTCGTGAATATTCACCATGGCAATGATTGTTACAGCCCTAAAAAATTTCAGATCGAAAATTTTCAAATCTGGTGTTGGACGAACTTGATTAGGCGAAAACGAAGACGAAGATGAACGACAAAGATGAACGAACCAAAGATTTTCAGATCCTACGAACTAGGTGGAAGGAAATAAGCTCTTAGGGATTTGAACGACAATGAATCTCATCATTGCTCGGGCTTGGGTTGATCTTAGAACGACGAAATCGACCTAAATGAATCTCCTCCATTCGTCTAGGTTGATTTTAGAATCCAATGAACCAACGATTTTCACAATCGGACGAGCTCCTATCCAATTCGTCCGTTGCTGTTCCCACCATTCCAGTAGCTCATGTCGTCAGCGATATAGTCCAATCTGCAGCACACAGTAGAGCACATCTACAGAGAGAGAGAGAGTGGCTGCAAGTTCCAGTTCAAGAAATATGTGAATATTAGGGATTTAGCGTTAGGGTTAGATTTTTTAGATAAGGGTATAATCGTCTATTTTATGCCTATTTTAATTACTAAAGGATTAAATATTAAGAATATTAAAAAATAGATTAAATAATAATTTTTTTCTTTAAAAACTCATTGAAAGGGTGTGAAATTTAGACTAAACAAGATAATTTTTTTTTACCATAAAGATCAATTAATAACATGTCTTTTTGCTTTTTAATACACAAAATAAATATACAAGTCTATCAATTATAACTTTAATTGATGGTATCAATAAATCATGTGCCTTTTCAAATGAATTAAATTTTTTATTACTATAAAGATCAATTAATAACACGTCTTTCTGCTTTTTAATAAACAATTTTAATAAACAAAATAAATATACAAGTATATCAATTATAACTTTAATTGATGATATCAATAAATCATGTGCCTTTTTCAAATGAATTAAAAATTCAAAAAATGATACTCCAATAATTTCTAAAATGACTAGAAAGGTGAAAGGTTACTTGCAAGTAATATTTTCATAGTTTTCGATAATTAAAAAGATTGTAAACACTTACATATTATTTTTGTAGTTTAGCAAATGAAAAACGAATCAATTACTCTCAAATAATATTTGTATAACTTTTCGAATAACTTCAAATATAATTAATAACCAAAAAATAATATTTCTATAACTTTTCAAATAACTAGAAAAGTAGTCCATTGCATTTAAAATAACTTTTCAAATAACTAAAAAAAAATAGTTAATTACATTCAAATAGTATTTTATAATTTTTAAAATGACTAGAAATATATCAATTACTGACCAATAACATTTTATAACTTTTCAAAGAGTAAAAATATAATCAAATACTTAAAATAGTATTTTAATAACTTTTCAAATAATTAGAGAGATAATCAATTATTTACAAATAATATTTCCATAATTTGAATGTACATTCAAATAACAATCTATAATATTTTAAATAAATGGAAAGAAAATCAATTACGATTTTTCTATAACTTTTTAAATACTAAAAAAAGATAATTAATTAACTAATAATATTTTTCTAATAACTAGAAATATAATCAATTACTTAAAAATAATATTTCTGTAACTTTTTAAATTACTAGAAAAGATAATAAAATAAAATAATAAATAATATTTTTTTATAACTTTTGAAATAATTAGAAAGGTAATATTTTCATATTTTTTAAATAACTTAAGCAATTGTAAATTACTTATAAATAATCCTTCTATAATATAAATATAAATAATTTCAAGTAACAACTTGTCGTTCCAATTTTCAAAATATAAATATTTACGGGTGCATAAGAATAACGATAATTGATTATTTTAATAAATATCGTCTTTCATTCGGATGAATAAAAAATCTTATACATAATATCTTAAATAATTTTAGTTTTGATCTACTTAGCTAAACTTTGAGGTCAAACTAGATTTTTTTCAAATCCTTTGATTTTACTTGATTTCCTTAAAACTGACTTTTGAAAATTGAAATCGATTAATTAAAATATGATATACTCTTGATTTTTTTTTTTTTCAATTGATGAATTAAACCCAAAAGCAAATTTTGCAAACTTTCTATTTTGACCACAAAGTTTTTACTTGACATTCCAAACGTCAATTTGAGCTCCGATTCGAGTTTTCCTTGAATTAACCAATATTAAGAATTTAATTGAAAATTTGGATCCAATATTAGTCATTTTGAACGTCGATTTAAAATTTTCTAAAATTTCAATTAAGCCCTCTAAATGTTTCAATTCGACAAATTGTTTCAATTGGGTTATTTGGAGACCCAATTGGGATTATGGGACTTTCATTAAACTTGATTTGAGAGTAATTAAATTTATCAAAGATTAATTTTGAACTCCGGATCCCAATATCAATCTTTTGAATTTTTAATTTAGTCCCGAAACTTTCAAAATGGTCAATTACAGTTCTCAATCTCTAATTAGAAAAGTTTTTGACTTAATTGGACCTTTTGAAACATTAATTTAAACTTGGAGATGCAATTTGTTATTTCAAATTCTCAATTCAACCATTAAAGTTTTCAAATTGTAATTTTCAAGCTTGAATTAGTCCTTGGAACCTTCAAATCGGGGCCCTCCATTTTCATTTGGATATTTTCCAAAATTCGGGAATAATTGACTCGGCAAAATCATTATTATTTATTTATTTACCTTTTCTTTTAACTTTTCTTTTTAGAATGAAATGTCATGCATTGATGGGACAAAATATGTTGTACACAGCGGGGATGAAGGACTGAAGGCTCTGAATAAAGAAACATAGATCTATTTCATGTTGCCAGTGGGCGAAGAGGACTAGTCGAAGACGATCTTAAAAGTTGTTCTTGTTGTGCCTTTTAAGGTTTGAGAGTTTTCCTAAGGTTTTCTAAGGAACGTGACTTTTCAATGAAAATAGTAATAAAGGGAAATGATAGTTTAAAACAAGCAAAGTCTTTTGAAGAAATGACAGGATTCATAATTGTTATTAAATTTATCCTCTTAAAGGAGGTCTGAGTCAAGTGATCGAAGAGACTTGACTTATCTGAACCAACGATAGGTGATAGGGCGACAATTGACAATACAACCCTAATTGAAATGTTAGTTTGCATGATTCTAATAGATAAGATTAAATCTAAAATACTTATTTAATTTGGTAGTTTTTATTAAGGGATAATTGATGAATAATCCCAATTAGAGAGACTAATTCATAATTTATCCTATTTTAATTTTAAGTTGAGTAGTCTCATGATTAATACTTCCTTATATATCCAATCACTACTTCCAATTAAGGGATTCATTGTCGACCGTTGACACCACCTTCTGTGGCCACTAGTTGTCACCTGCCGCCGGACTTCATGCCTCCAGCCGCTAGAGTCCGACCACTAGGCACCAACTGTCGATTTTTTTTTAGTTCCATGTAACTATTTTTAGTATAGCTTTCAGTTACGCGTAACTATTTTTTTAATATATTTTTCAATCATATTTTATATTTTTAGTTATATTTTAGTATATTTTTTAGTTACATTCACGTAATTTTTCAACGATCGACATTTGAAAAATTAGTTGAATGCAACTTAAAAATTAAATAAAAATAAAAAGTATATTAAAAGATGTTACTAAAAAATTAGTTGAATGTACCTAAAAAGAAATTCGACAACCAGTGACGGGTAGTGGTCAAAAACTGGCAGTTGGAATATGGGAGGCAATTGATGAAACGACCCTAATTGGAACTTAAGAGTTAGTATTTCCATGAACTCTAGTAGATGAGGCTAGCAATAAAATCGTTAAAAGTATATTAAAAGCTATCCCTTTTATTAGTGAGAAATTTAATAATTATTTCTCTAAATATATGTAATCTATATAAAAGACCCTTAAATGAATTTTTTTGGTCCATGAAGATTTTTCGGAAAATAGTCCCCAATCTTTGCCTAGTGAGTTCCCCTAATTTATATAATATGTCATTTCACAAATTTGTAACCGGATAAATAAAAATAGAAAGTCCATTATCATAAAAATAAATAAAAAAATATGAACATTTCCAATGTAAAAAAAAAAACTGAAAAAATGAAAAATGATTTAAATGTACAACTCATGCTCTTAATTTTAATATACATATTGCATATTTTTGAAAAAAAAAAAAATAAATTCAGAATGTTCACATATATTGTTGAAAGTTTTGTGGTGTGAATATTCACACTAGTACATAATCTGGTGTTTTTAAGATTTATTGTTTTAAAGTGATGTGAACATTCACACTAGTACAATAATTTGCTGTTTTAAGAGTTGTTGTTTTGAAGTGGTTTGAACATTCACATTAACACAAATATTATTAATGTAAACATTCACAATATTATTTTGTGCTAGCGTGAACCTTCACAATATTATTTTGTACTGGTGAGAATGTTTACGCTATTGTGAAACAATAACTTGTACCGCAATATATTTAAGATTATTAGTGTGAACATTCACAGTTTCACACTTTGTGATTGTTGTAAATGTTCACACTAAACAGAGCAAAAAACTGCAGACCTCCCTCTAACCACTTCAAGCCTCTTCTGAAACCCCTCTGAGTTCTAATTCCAGCAAACCCAAACAAGGCTCCAAATTCCAGCAAACCCAAATTCAAATTCACGCAAATCCAAATAGAGCTCCTAGCTTAAATCGTCATCATCTTTGCTCCCAATTTCTAATTTCGTTGAGAACAAATTTAGATCTAAATTCGATTTTGTTTTCGAAATCGATTTTTAATTTTCAATCTAAAATTCGATTTTGGAATCCGATTTCCAATTTCCAATTTTCGATTTTGTTTTCGACGGTTTGAAAACAAAATTGGAGCTATGTCCATATCTAAGTTTAGATCTGAAGAGGGTTAGGGTTTGAAAACATACTTGCGTCGCCTCCTTCGTTGTTGCCTTTTTGTTCAAATCTAAATCCCTAGAGTTGGAGTTTTAAAAATTGGTTTTCCTAAGCTTCGTTCTCATGAAAATGACGAAATCCTAAGGGAAAGATCCCATAGAAAGAGAGAGACTTCGAAGATATGTTCATATCTGAAGAGAGGGATGAAAATCGCACGATAACGGGAATATGAGAAACCATTGGCAACAGAAGAGCTGTCGTTGACTTGGAGAATTGCGATAGAGACGACTTTAGTTTAGTGCTTGGACGACAACGAAGAAAACTGGGAGATTTGTGACGGGACGGCTTTTGGTTGCGTTTGGGTAAGAGATTTGACAAATTCAAGGGATTTGTAAAATGAAAGGATTTCAAAATCCTTTCATTTCACAACTCCCTTATTTGGATAATTGTTGGAGCTGAAACATTTCAACGTGTAATTTCCGGGGAACAAAATAGAACAGAACATAATGGGAACAAAAACAAAACAGGACAGAGACGAACAAAAGCTAGAGACGGACAAAAATTGAACAGCACAAAGACGAAACCCATCGATTTCGATTTCGTCCCCTTGACTAACCCCGCCTTCTTGTTCCGATTCAGTACATCACGATTTCGTTTTTGAAATCGATTTCCATGTTGAAGAACAATTGATTTCGTTTTTGAAATCGATCAGCCACCAGAAATTCCTTTCAATTTTTTTCAATTTCTACGAAAATAGCGACGAACAAGAACAAATCGGAGAAGAAGACGATGACGCCGGAGACGAACAAATCGCAGTTGACGAAGAAGAAGACGAAGACTGGAGATCGACGAAGCCGTAAATCGACAATCGAAGATGACGAACCCTAGATCGGCGATGGAGATGAAGAAGACGACGAACCCTAGATCGAAAACGGCAACGAAGAAGATGACGACGACGGTGACCAAGAAGACGGACGACAGACGAGTGGTCATTTACGATGGACAGTGGTCATCTGTGAAGAACAAAAGGCCATGAGAAGAACGAAGAAGAAAAACGACCAAGGGATTTGTGAAATTCCACCTGTTTCAAAAGTATTTGCAAATCCTTCATTTGAGACTTCAAGGGATTTTACAAATCCATTCCCTAAACCATAATCAAGAAATCATCAAGTAATCAAATCCTAAATCACATTCGAAATTGAAATCCCAAACCCTAATCAATATTGAAATCGAAATCGAAATTGAAATCATAAACCTCAATCGAAATCATAAACCCGAATTGAAATCAAAATTGAAATCGAACTAAAATTATAGCTCGAAATCGAAACCCTAATTTCGATTTGGAAACCTTAATTTCGATTTCGATTTCAAAATCGAAACCCTAAATCGATTGGTGTGACCCATGAAGCCGACGGTGATGAGGATGCACGAAGCTGACAGTGTGACCCACGAAGTCGACAGCCATGGACAAACGACAAATAACATGCAAGAATAGAAGAAGAAGACGGGGAGGAAGAGGACGATAAGTATAAACGAAGAAGATGAGGAGGAGAAGGACGATAAGTACAGCTAAGCCGCCGACGAGGAGGAGGAGCACAGATGAGGAGGAGGAGGCCGACGAACAACAAACAAGAATAGAAGAAAAAGAAGAAGAAAAAAGAAAAAAAAAAAAAGAAAAAAAAAAAAGAGGGCTTACAAAGTTTGAAGAAGGGATCTCACTAACAAATATGAAAATGACGGTCATGTCCTTTTACTAAATCGGAATGAGATGAGAATTATGGGAAATAACAATTTTTTATTTCTTACTTCTTAAGAAAAAGTGGAAATGATTCTTGGTTTTGGGATGAGAATGAGAATGTAAACAGATTTACCAAACATTATGTTCAAACAGAAATCTTAAAAATCTGGGAATGAGATGAGAATTTTTGGGATAGAAAAGATTACCAAACGGGGCCTTAGAAAATCCTGAGCTTCAAATGCGAGAATAAATTTCGATTTGAGGAGAGAGAGAGGTGAAACCATAGGCATTGATGAGAGATATATTGATTACCCAAAATACTAAACTTTTCATCAGAGTTCTTCGTGATAAACGCATGGGTAGGAATATCCATCTACCACTTTATATTAATCGTCGATGACCATTTGGTAAAAAAGTTTTGAAAATGGTCTAAATTACAATAAGACTGTTTATAAGAGTTTTTTGTCCTCAATAACTCTTAAAAAATATTTAAACAATATTTTTTTTTTATAAATTTAGAGTGGGTTTTAGTTTTAATCCTGTATTTTAAAAAGGCAGAAGTTTGGCACACGCTCCTGCGCACGCACGATTACATGTAATAATTTTGTGTAAAATTACTGTATTTTGTAATATGTAACATTTTTTTTTTAACATATAACAACTTTGTGTGTAAAATTTTGTTAGATGTAATAAAAAATCACACAAAATATATGTAATTAGTTACAAGTAACTAAATGGATACAAATACATGTAATTAATATTAAATTAATTTATGTGTCTAATATTTGTTAATTGTGACAAAATATTACACAGATATATGTAATTGTAACATGTAACTAATATTATATAAGTATATGTAACAAAAAATATACAGATATATATAAAAAAATAACAATTGTAAAATTATAACTAATATTCACTATAAAATCTCTGTAATGTTCCTACAATTCCTGCAATGTAAGATTAAAACTCCAGTAAAATTTAACTTAAAGAGCTAAATTAAAACTTAATAATAAGAAAAGACTAATAGCATGTTGCATCCTAAAAATAGGACTAAAAATTGGACTAATTGTTGATATTTAAAAATAAAAAATAAAAAAATAATAATACAGAAAAAAGGCCGTGCAAATTTGCAACAGGCTTTGATGTTGCCGTCAAACGGCTGAACATGTCTCGCATTTTCGATTTCGTTCTCTCTCTCCTACATGCACAATCCTCTCTCCTTCTCTCCCCCTAAACTTCATCGTCTCCCTCTCTGTATACACAATATATCAGAGCTTATTCTTTGAATCTCTCTCTATCGATGGCTTCTTCTGCTTCATCCATGGAGGAGCGAGCAAAAGAAGAACCAGCGAAAGAATTGGTGCACAAGACGAAGGTCGTGCAATTCCTTGGGCGAACTACTCCCATCATTCTTCAAAACGACAATGGGCCTTGTCCTCTCCTTGCTATCTGTATTGCCTCTCTCCATCCCTTTTTCGTTTTCTAGGGTTTCCTATTTGGTTTTATTTCTCTCTCTAGCTACGAACATATAACCTGTTTTTTTGATTACGTAATTGATTCCTCTCAAATCAGGCATGTATGCGGGACTTTTTTTTTTTTTTTTCAAAATTCAATTGCAATGAATAATAATTACTTCTGTGAATAATTTGAGACATATTTTTTAGCACTGGAATCCTTAGCGGTTAAGTTTAGAAATTAAATTAGACATATCTTTTCCATTTAAAGGTTACTTGCTGTAAACTGGAAGGTATGATCATTGTTGATCAGTCTGATGTTATACTTTTGGGATTAGGCTGATTGTTTGGTGTCATTTTCGTGTTTGTTTATACAAAGCTGTTGTGGAATTTACTTTCTTAGCTATGTTTTTTGAAATTTGCAATCGGCGCCGTGTATGGGATGTCCAATTACTACTTAATATTCAATTTGATGTGAAAGTACTACCGTGATGGGTTGTGTGAATTTTAGGTTTATTGAGCTAGGGTTTTGCGGTGATATTGTATGGTGGAATGAGGATTACAAGTTGGCAACATGCAATTGGTCCTTTTTTCGATTTTTTTTCCCATTTTGTTTAATTAAATGATCATGTTTGAATGTTCAACTGGATAAAGCTCAATAATAGAGTAGTTGCATCATTGTATTTTCATTATGATAGAGGATATTATTTTTCACAGCTGGTTTATGATTTTTTTTTTTTAATTTATATATATTGAAGAGGGGTGGGAGTTGTTTTCTGATGATCAGTCTGTGGGATGTGTGATAGGTAATGTTCTTTTGCTAAGGAATCAATTGAATCTGAGTCCAGATATTGCTGAAGTATCACAGGAGAAATTGCTTTCGCTTGTGGCAGAGCGGTTAATCGATTCAAACAGTAATGTCAATGTAATTACTTTTTTGCTTTGTCACACTTTGAAGGTTACTTTTCTTCTCAGGAAGAATGATTGACATAAAAGAAAATGTCAAACAGAAAATTTCGAAAATTGTAACACCTCCTTTTCTTTCACTCTTTTAAATAAGTTCCATAGTTTTCAAAGGCTCAAGGTACACTGAGGCTCCAGGGTCTCCTAGAGCCTAGGCGTAAGTTAAGGCGTGTGCCTTACAGATGTTGGGTGCATATTATACAAAACTTGTGAAATATATATTTGCATATTTTTAAAGCAAGAAATATATTATTATTCTAAATTGAATTATTTAGCATCGATTGCTATGATATTTTTTTAATTGCGAAGTAAGAATTAGGAAGACATACTAGTAAATTATAAAAAAACTAAGTAATTCAAATATTATACAATATTTTAATGATCAATAAATCCAAAAAAGTAAAAGTACCATCCGAAAGATTTCATGAAACACGATTCAAGTGCTAAAAGAAAAATTAAGGAGATCAAAATCTTGATAATCATGTTAAGAGTGCAAGCCTTTTGAATCGGTGAGGTTTAATCATTAGTATTTGAGAGATGAATGAGGAAATTTAGGACTTTATTTTCGGTAACTCCGTATGTTTTAGGTATCACAAAGCATATGCAAATTTGTGGAACACTTCAAGTCAATTCTTTAAGTGGTATAACAAGGGAAGATGGAACTTCATTGAACTAAATCAATCAGGCTGCTTTCATGCGCTTTTTGCCTTGCACCTAGGCTCTCTAGACTTGTGCCTTGTTGAATGCGCTTTTTGAGACTAACGAGGCACACTAGGGGAGCCTTTGTGCACCTGGAGTATAGGTGCACCTTTGACTACTATGATAAGATCAACAAGCCATAGATTCCCATTTGCATTTCCTTTTCATTTGACTCTTTTATTTGAACAGAACAAAGATGCAGGTTATGTTGAAAATCAACAGCAAAACATAGCCGATGCCATCGATTTGCTCCCTCGACTAACAACTGGGATTGATGTGAACATAAAATTCAGGAGGTAGTAAACCTTTCTTTTCTTTTTTCCTTCATTTTCATTTTCATGGGCAGGTAGTGTGTGTTTGGATTTACTTTTTTTTTTTTTTCTTTCCGCACTTTTTCATTTTTTTCTCTCACATTTCTTGCTTTCCCCTCTCTCTCTCTCTCTCACACACACACACACACACACGTGCGCGCGCGCGTATTTTCAACCAATCACACACACTTCTACTTTGGATTCTATGGCACTTTAATAAAAATTTTATATTTTTTTTTACTATTTAAGGAGTTTGTATTCTAAACAAAACTTAGCAAACCAAACAAGTTTGCACTATTTCCAGAAATTGTGTACGACTTTGAGGCTCAATTGTGTTATTCTTTCTTCTTTGTTTTCATTTTATATTTCATTTTCATGGCCATTTAGTATCTCATCCGGTGAGGTTCTACTGTCATTGTACTTTTTGATGAAGGGACATGCCTAAATTTTGCAGAATTGACGATTTTGAGTTCACTAGAGAATGTGCAATATTTGATCTGATGGACATTCCGCTTTATCATGGTTGGATAGTGGATCCGCAGGTGTGAGCTGTTTGGCATATTCAACTCCCTTTTTTGAAAATAAATAATTTATTATTATAGTTTGTTTTTGACTTTCACCTCTTTTGGTTGTTTTGCCTAGGGAAACGTGTGTGGAAACTGTTAAAAGGAGTTTTGGTCACAACCAAGTGACCAACCAACCAACCAACCTTACCTAGGAGATTACCCTTAATCGAGTAGAAAGGCAAATTTATTCATGTAGTTAACCCCACATACACCAAAGCTATGTTGCTGTTGCAGCTTTTATTCATTAATTTATCGTTGCTATTGTTTATAATACCTGTTTTTTCTATCGTTCTTATGCAACTGTTGTTTGTTCATGTAGTTGACTTCACTTAGACTTGGGGCCTGTTTGATAATACAATTCAACACTTAAAAGTGAATGCATTAAGCACTTATCCAATTAAGTGTGTTTGATATAAAATAAAACAATCACTTAACGTATTATCATTTAAAGATAGGTCAAAAATCAAATAATGTGTAGATGACTTCTCACTTTAAATTATATGATTTTCATTAATACATGTATCATTAAACTATAACCATTGGAAAATATAGAGAAAAAACTAAAATTAAATTTTAGATAGGGAAATGAATACCAAGGACAGAAATAAAGAGAGAAAATTGAAGACATATTATTTTTTGAGACATCGAGTTGTAATGGAACTTTTAAAAGTCAGAAATTGTGAACTACAAATATATTAAAGCCGAAAATGTTTAAATGAAAATTACTTAAAACCAATTTTGCACCTCAATAAATTTCAATCCATAATCAGCTTTCAAGACTTAATTTTCAGTTGTATTACACAGGCCCTTAGCTGTGTTGTTGTTGTTGTCTTTATGGACTATATTTTTCTTATTCTTTATGAGTTTAAACCTTAACGTTTGCTTATTTGTCTTTATCTGAAGGGAAATTGCATCAATCAGCCTTGAAGCTTTCTGTTTTTATTTGTTTTTAAATTCCTTTTTGGGGAACATGTCCCATGCATTGACGCTGATTACTAGATTGTGATATACATATTGCAGAAAATTAGTACAGAAATTTAAGGTTAAAAATACCATGATGAGTAAAGATGGTGTAGGATTTACATGCTCCTGGAAAAAGGATGTGGAAGTTGATTTTGTAGTATTAAGTGAGATATTAGTAGTTGATGACTTATGGACTATTGTGTGTTCATTATTTCTAGTAAGTTGAAGCCTTGAAGGTGACTGGACTTTTCCACGATTATGTTTGCAAACACTAGGTTTTCTCACCTTCACCAAGAATATGCAAAACAGTAAGATCTTGAAACCTGATCCTCAAGTCATATGTGTAATAAGATGAGAAATTCTAATCTGAGAAGGAAAGAAAAGCTGAAATTGTTAGAATTAACCACGAATGAGCTTGGGTTAGCTTGTCTGTGAATCTGCTGAAAGAAACTAGTAATTGACTCATTAGACAGAAAATGGAACAATCTCATCCACATTAATGATAAATAATGGGAGGTTGACTGTGAATACCTAGTTACGTACTAAGCTCACTTGTTGCCATCAGCAAATTGTTGGAGCACCCTTTCTTTTGGTGATGTTTTTTGTTGGGCGAGAGATGGGGGTCCTCCTGGTTCCTTCTTGTAACTTTCCATGACCCATGAGAAATGGGCGTATTTTTGCTGTTTAGTAGGCCTTTTCTATGGGGCATGATGAGTCCCCATCGTGGAACTTGGGAGGTATAAAGCGTAAGAGAAGAATAAAAGAGTGAGGTGGCTCAACTTGGTAAGGGTAAGGTCCATGTCCCTAACACTAAAGGTAGAGTGAGAGGAATTGAAGTGAACCATTAAAAATTAATTTGCACACTTGCATTACCATTGCATTTTCACGTATCAAATTTAGTGGATAACTAGGGTTGGGGATTATGATCAAATTAGAATTTTGTTAGAAGTTGTCTCGAGATGGGTGGGTAGTTGACTTATGGTGGAGTCGAAGTGTTGATAGTGAGACAACAATGTTGCGGTGATGATGTTTTTTTTTTTTTTTTTGGCGCCTAGTTGTAGTGATGGTAGATGGAGTTGTGACATTCTATTGCCAAATCCATTTGCTTGTGGAAGAGAAAAATGGAGTAAAGTCTGAGTATTAGCAAAAGCTATATGAGACGGCGGCATTGTTATTAAAGGTGCATCTGGGCTTGTGCCTGTACCTCCGTGCTTCTTTGTTTAGCCAGCATGCATGCATGCGCCTAGTAGTTTTCATCAGTGACACCCACTTGTTCGACACTATACTTGGATTCTGCCCTTCTAAAAGGAACATCCGCTCTAACAATTCCGTCGCCATCTATCAAAACTACCGGAAATGTTTCAAAAAAAGTAGGCATACGGCGTATAAAAAGTTCACGCCCTTCTTTATCTCTAAAGATAGGGTGCCCTAACCACCCAACAGCTATTCCATCCCCGTTATCCATTGAGCCCGCTCTGAATAATCCTCCCTTCGCCGGGTTATTGCCAATGTAATCATAAAAAGCTAATTTTTCGGGAATTTTAGACCAGGCTTCTGAGACACTTTGATTTTCCGCTAGCCCAGCACTAACTCTTCGATATATTATCTGCGACATTGCCTCAACCGATGGAGATGGTGGTCCATGGTGGTTTGAGAATGCCATAATTGTGAAACCCCTATTATGAATTATTAGAATATAATGAAGAATGTTTAAGACTAGATTGTGTCTACAAAAAGCTACTGCAAATTACAATTTATATTTGTACAAAACACTGTCAAATGAGAAGGCCCCATTATCTTTTACATGCCCACTAATTGGAGAAGGAAATAGAAAAATACTATGAAGCTTTGGTGCATCTGAGCCCTTTTCCCTAGGTGATTTGAACTTCGAAAATCAAAGCCTGACCCTTCTAGGTTACCTTCAAAATTCTTGAGTATTGAATTCTTTTATCCTCCGCAGTGCAAGGACAACAACAATTCCATGTATCACATCTAAGGTGGGCCTTGAGGCTCCTCAAGGCATTACATTGAATGATATGGTGCTGTCTTTAGTATGCCTGTGGTAAAATATTTTGGTCTTTGGTTAAATGATCATTTGTAAACATATATTGTAACCAGTGATCTACTGAATGCTCCAAGTGTGTATAAACACACTGGTCACTTTGCTTATCAACTATCTGTCTGACGTTTTGCAGGATTATGACACTGTTAATGCCATTGGGTCAAAGTCTTACAACTCCCTTATGGGGGAGCTAGTTTCACTTGAAACACGAAATATGGAAGCTGAACACAAGAAGAATTCTGAGGAAGATTGTGTTGATTTTGCTGCTGCAACAACTGCAACTCTAGGAGTGCCTTCTCCATGCCTTTCACGTGGTAGGTCATTTGATGAGTCTCCTCGGTCTGTCTCAGATCAATATACACCAAGGATAGTAGACATTGAAGAAGATGCTGAACTGTCAAGGGCTTTGAAACTGTCTGAAAATGTGATGCCAACAACAGTGGATGATTTGCTTGCCGTCAATACAAATGAACCAAATTTGTTTGTGAGATATGAAAATGGACCTGCATTAAATTCGGACGAAGAAAACTTGTTTGCCAGTTCCAGCAGGACTGAATGTCTTCTGAAGTCTGGAAATGCTGTTCTTGCTCAAAGTTTAGGAGTTGATAACAGAAATCAGAAGCCTGCTTATCAGGAACCGTCTCTTGCAGATAATGACAATACCTTTAGTAGTAATGCCAATGCTAATCCCATTGCTTCTGAAATGGTTCCTGGCGAAGCTGCTTGTTTGTCTTCTAAGAGTGACCACAGAATACCCATGGATCAATTAAATTCCGAAGAATCTGATCAACATGTTACAGAAAAAGATGTTGGCAAAAGTCAATTGCTGGCTAAGAGTGAAAATCCGCTAGATAATTCCATTGGAAGTGATCCTTCATTTGCATATGAAACCTGTATGCATACTTCTGGTGGAAATGGACATGTACAGGACCAAACTACTTGTTTGCCTGATGTACATGACAGAGAAAATAATGAATGTGGTTCTCTATCGTTAGATTTCTCCAAGTCATCTACGCCATCTTCTGATTCAGATTTGTCCAGTGGGAGAAGGCCAGATATAGATGCAAATGAAGCTCTTACATCGAGTGTCGATGGCAGCGAACCCATTTATGAAGGAGAGGAATGCATATTGGAGTCAGGAACTGCAATTTATGAAGATAGAGAGCCTATATATGAAGGTGAGATGGTTCTTGCAGAATTGGCGGACAAAGGCAGTCAAGATGTTTATGATGAAAACAGTCATGATGAAATTACTCCCAAACAAGGTAAGAAGTGATCGTGTTTGATGTTTTTTTTTTTCGTCTGCCCTCTCTTGTAAGAGGTGGGCATTATGAACGAACATGTATATTTAAAACAACTGTTTGTTATTTCTTATTAGGGGAGATCATAAGCAATTTTTTGAAGAACAGTGCAAGTCAGCTAACTGTTTATGGGTATGTTTCGTTTCTCTTTTCTATCTGTTTAGCTAGAATCGTCACTTCTGTTTCCTGGCTGGGTGTAACAAGTTTATTTGCTTTGTTGGTTTTTGCAGCCTATTTTGCTTGCAAGATGGCCTAAAAGAACGAGAGCTTTGTGTTTTTTTCCGTAATAATCACTTCAACACCATGTTTAAGGTCAGTTTCTTGGAAGTGTTTCAGTTTTGCTATGTCTGGCAGATTATGCGACTGCCAGTAGCCGTCAATAGCATTCGTAGCAAGAAACAAAAGGCTTTTGTGAGAGTGAGAGGATAAAATATCTGTCATTACTCATTAGAATACACACGCAGACACATAAATATTCTTTTTTGTTTTGAATCATAATCAGAAAAGGAGAAACATGAACACTATTAAAACGACACGTTCCATTTCATGTCAATCAGTGTGCTGGATATTAAGCAGTGGTCATCTTTTGCAGTTTGAAGGTGACTTGTATATTCTGGCTACAGACCAAGGCTACCTCAATCAGCCTGATTTGGTGTGGGAAAAGCTAAATGAGGTAAGCCATTTCCCTGCACATTTCTTTGTTAGCAGCATGTTAGGTACTACAATGTATTTTGAACTAGAGATATGATGATAATGTTTATTGTTTTACTAGTGGGAAGCAAGGAAGAAAGCCTTGAATTGGAAATCTTATCGTGGGAAGAAGATATTAGTTTCTTGTGTTGATGTTGGTTTACAGTTTATTAAGTTAGATTTTCTTTCATGTCAGGTGAATGGAGATACAGTGTATATGACTGGTAATTTTAAAGAATTCAAGGTAGAAGAACTTTCCAACAACACATGGGATGAACAAAATGCCATGGCCAGTACAGCTGTATGTCTTATCATTTTCCCCTTTCTTCGCCCCCCCATGTGAACTGTTATGGATTTGTCCCTTACTGCATTGGTAAATTTACTATGATATATTTTTTCTCAGGATTATCTTGCCCGTATCGACAATTCGGCACAAGTGCATTCGAGTTTTAAGTAATTATTCTGACTTATGTTTCCCCCCTTCATGGGTTTGTATCGTGTTTATATCACAGTAGCAATTAGCGAGTGATGCTGTCTTTTTCACTTACTGTGTATTCCATCCAGATGCTATGTGTGGGTCAAAGTGGTAGTGTTTCATTTTCCATTTGTATTCTTATATTCTTGTTACTGTTTCTTGTGTGATTGATCTATGAGTTGGATATGGGAATTGGATGCCCTCTTGTATTAAGACATCAACTGGTTCCTCTCATATGTAATGGTGGACCTATTCATGCATTGGAATGCCCACTGCATTTGGGAGAATCAGGATCTACATGTGGTAAGGGGATTGGTAATTGGAATGGAGGTCTTTATTGCTGCATACTCGCATTTACATCAAATTTAATTTGGTTAAACTTATATTTGTAAAGATAGCCTAAACATCATTACCGATTGGAAATGTTATTCAAGTGTTAGAATTTCTGTCGGGGATTTATATAGTGGAGTCTGGATTCAAATTTTTATTTGTCAATGATATCTAATTTTATTTTGATCATTTTCCTTGGAATATACTCGTGTGATGTCTATATACTGTACTCAGGAGGGCATGAGTCGAACCCTGTGGCTTCAATTTTATTCTTTATTTAGGGTCAAATGGGAGGGGGCTGATTGTTGTGTTTATTTTGTATAGTTCTGATCTGCAATTGGCTATAGCTCTTCAACAACAGGAATTTGAGCAGCAGCCACAATCGCAGCCTCCGCCTCAGCCACAGCGCAATTTGCAGCAACCTACTGGTATTGGCGGTTCAAGGCTGGTTACTGGTCCACAGGTAGGGCTTAATTTATATTTTGCATTTTTTCCTCGGTATATTTTCTTGTTTCTTGGTAGCTTTCACTTACTTTACCTCTATATGTTTTGTTGGTGGGCTGAAGTTTGGGTCGATCCTCAGTAGAAACTAATTCTTGTGAACAATATGTACTTATTACGGAACGATGAGCAGCATAATTGCGCCCAATGAAATTTTGCAGCATCCGGACTTCCAGAATAACCCTTTCTGTTAAATGGCTAGAAACTTTTGTTTGAAAATTATGTGACTAGTTTACCTTCGTAAATATTATGTTGAATTGGGCTTTACATATATTGTTAAATGTGTGTGGATGTGGCCGTTGAATTGATAACTCAATTGTACAGTTTGCTTATATGTTGTCATAATTCTCTCCTACATAAAATCCTTTATTTCGATTCACTGCTAGAACCGAGATCTGTGTTTTATCCAGAAGTAATTTTTCTTCCACCTTATGCACTCAATCTATATTGCATCCACTTTTACTTGTAAATTTGAGTTTGTTATAAATATCTTTGATGGTAAGCATGATTTAATCTCAAGAAATACCATTCCCTTTGTTGAATATAGTTCTGCCAAAAATAAAAGAGGTACAAACAGTTCCTCTTTTCTAACTGAGTTTTACTCCCTCCTCCTTGCTGTTTTCATGCTTTGTCTTCTAAACGTTCCTTGACTTATAGGGCCCGGCTTAATATTTACCGGGAGAGTAATGGGAGCCAGAATATTAACTTTGCAGTTAAATTTTACTATTGGCAATAATGTTCTCGTTTTCCCATTTGTTTCCATTAGTTATACAACTTACATTCATTTCAGGAAAATGATGTGTTTGAGAATTGTAGAAATCCAATGTGCCTAACTCACTCTAAAAAAGATGCCTTATAAGAGGAGGATCGTGCTAGATTATATATATATAGCTCAGAATCAGGTAACACAAGCGATGTGGGATTCAAGAAGAATAAATTTTCAACTAAGGAATGGAGCATATAGTATGCACGGATGGAGCTTGCCTGGCTTTTACGTAGGACATAATTTGTTATCTTAAAATTATTATTCTCGATATATACCAACATTCTAGAGAAAGCAACAAAATTATTTTAAGCTTTTCATATTCATGCTTCATTGATGGAAACAACTTGAACATATATAGCATCCTTGTTCTAATTCGTATTTTTGCAATCAATATAGAGGCCAATCTTATCATATTGTGTTTTTTTTTGAAAATGGTTTGTCGTGTTTCTTTTTCTTCACGACTTCCCCTTGTGACATTCATTACATTCACTCTGTTTAAAAGGATCAACTCTCCAGGAAATCCTTCATTTGCAAAGATACCTTTGTTATGGTATTAGATTTAATTTGACGTGTTATAGGGGGAATGAAGACTTTAGGAAACCTTCTTTTAGTCTAGATGCAATTGTTGTAAATCTGATGTTGTGCAACCGTCCAATCACTATCCCCTGTATTTACGTGGATTGCACCTACTACTAATAACTACCTCTAAATTGTAGATATTTCATCGGTTGGTTGCACCATATGGAATGACGACATGGTTCAACAGTTGCATTTAATATTTTTGATGACTGCTTGCTTGATGAATTACTAGTATATACCCTGTATCTAAATGCATTAATTTTAATTTAATATATTAATTTTGAATATCCTCTAATTAGTTCAAATACATTAACCATGAAAAGATATTTTTGTTGAGAGTTTGTTATTTATTTTCCATAAAATTTAAATCAACGGTTGGAAATGTTGCCAACCATCCAATGGTCAAAACTATCTCAAATGTAAAGTATCTCTTGAATTATTATATAGATAATTGGACGGGCAGAAGGTAAGAAGGGATTTGTATTTTCTGCAACTAAAGCCCCCGTAAATCCTGCAATTAGACAGCTGATTATGGCTAAATTCGGGCCAATTTCAGGAATCAGGGACATTAATTGCACAGATTATTTGAATCTTGGAAGTTACCATTGATTTCTTTCCAAAATAGATTTGAAATTATTGTCATATGTAGCATTTGTTATTAGACTTGTCTACATCCATATTTCCGAGGTCGAAACCTGAAAATGATACTTCACATATGGATTGGAAATACCAAAATTGGGAAAGGAAATATAATTCATACTTGATGATTCTTCATTTAGTAAGAAAATAGCACAGAATAGTTTGAAAAATATTTTGAATTTGTATAAGCATTTTGAAGGAAAGCCTTGGCGCAACAGTAGAACTTATTGTCATGACCGGTCACGAGTTTGAGTCATGAAAACAGCTTCTTGCAAAAACAAAGTAAGGCTGTGTACAATAGGTCCTTCGCTGGACGCTGCGCATCGTGGGAGCATTGTAGTACCGGGCTGTTTTTTTTTTTTTTTTATAAGCATTTTTGTTATTGATATATCCATTTTTACTATTAATTTTTTGTTACTCTACTGCTTTGGTATTTTTTAATTTTACGATACTCTATTAATTGCTTTCTAACGTCGGCAAAGATATAAAACAACAGGGATGATGGATGAAGACAAAATTGTTTCGAAAAATGCTGCGTTTTGTTACAATTATCTGTTTATGTCATTTGCTACACTTTTCCTGTAGACACAGTGTTCATATCATCATCTGCATGTGGTGACTTCACATTAACCCCATAATGCAGGTTTCGAGGAGTGGCGGCAAGAGCACATCTTCGGCTTTGAAGCAGGATGCAAAATCGTCAAAAGATAAGTGTATTGTGATGTGAAAAGTTGCAGTTCGGGCAGTTTTTGATGTTTGTACTGTAAATGTTGGACTATTTCGGTCCACTGCACTTACTACTATATGTGACCCTAGATTCAGATTTTTCCAGTTGTAAATAAAGTTCCTTTTGTTTTTTTTTTTTTTGTATTGATCTTGGGGTAAATAAAGGGTGAAAAGCTTTCCCTTTATGATTATTTTCCTCATTGGTGTATATGCATCCTCCTATATAACAAGTCTTTAAGAAATCATCATGTTGTTATGCATGTTTTTTTGTTTGGTGTTTTTTTTATGTGCTCTCTCCCCCCCTCTTCCCCCGCCCTCGTGTTCTTTTTCGCATTCATTCAGGATCGGCTATGATAAAGGTGGAAGGACGGGGTGCTGTTAAAGGTGAGTAAACTTCGGATCGCATTCATTCAGGATCGACTATGATAAAGGAGGAAGGACAGGGTGCTGTTAAAGGTGAGTAAACTTCGGTGGCATTTGGTTAGTGTTTCTGTTTTTACTCTTAGTAAATTGGGATGAGATGAGAATTTTGTTTCTGATATGTGGTATTCCGAAAATAGTAACATGTTTGGTAACAACCATTATTTTGAAATTGTTTCTTTTAATTTATGAGAACAGAAACAAAAAATATGTTTGGTTGCAATATTTGTTCTATTTTTGTTTCTTTTACATGTATGGTAGTCGGCAGGACGGTGGTGGTGCCGCTGGTGGGATTGTAGTAAGAATAGTTTTGTGGGAGCGAATAGGAACCAATATTTTTTTTTGCTTCTCAGATTCTTAAGGAATTGAGGAAGTAGTTTTAAATTACTTCCTAAATTTTGAATACGGAATGTGTTTAGCAAATGTGTCTGTATATTAATCTCAAAATTTTGAGAACAAGAATCAGAAACAGAAACGGTAACCAAATGGGGCTTTAGTGTTTTTGTACGTGGATTTTTAGAACCAGTTTTTGCGAACAAAGATAATATATATATATATTTTCAGATTCGTGTTTCTCATTCGTTTTTGGGGAACAGAAACAAATATCTGGTAACAAAATCACAAGCGAAAACCGCCTTGTTCCTGTTGCATCATCACTCTATTGTTGCCTCAATATTTTATCCTCTTTTTGTTTTATATTTGCTTCTATTGTTATAAATTTGTCATCAAATGTTCTCAAAATTTTCAGATTAATCCCCCAAAAATTGGGATTTAAAAAAAAAATTTGTTTGCGTCCCTTCTTAGCTTATGCTCACTTAATGGGATAAGGTTAGTATTTTTGAAATTCTTAATAAGATTTCTCTTCAAAACTTGTTAGCCTTAAATTTTTTCTATTTTATTCATCAATTTAGGTCAAGAGAAACACAATAAAATATTTTCTTATAATTATTTTATTTAATTGTAATTAATGTTATAGAAGTATTTTTATTTTGCTATAACTTGTGAAAATTAATTGCCTTAAAAAATATGTAAGTTTGTCCTTTATATTTAACGTTAGATTAGAAAAAAAATAAAAATCTATGAGAATAACCAAGTATGCTTCTTTCGTTTTGTTCTAACGAATTCTAAAATAATTTAAGAACAATTATGGTTATCAAACATATTTTTGTTTTTGAAAATTGAGAACGGAAACATATTTCTCATTTTATGATTCGTTTTTTTTTTTTTTTTTTTAACTAAACAGAAAATAAATCTCAATGTATTTTGATTAAGACCGGTGTGATTGCCAGTGCTGAAGATTTGATCGAAATCACTGTGGTCAATTAGCCACATATGGCTATCACTGACAGACAGATTATTGGAACACCCCACCCCATCAATTAAAATCACCACCTTGACCCTTTATCGTTTAGCTCCGCCATAGTCTCTCTGTTGGCTTAGTGATCTACCCAGGGGGGTGAATTAGGTAGTTATAAAAAATTTATAGCAAATTCTTATATTTTAATACTTAAATATTCAAATAATTAATTTAATAATAAATTAATTATTATCTATATATAGCAGTGAATAAGTGTATAATTCTAGGTTTACACCCAAACAATAAGAAATAAAGAAAATTAACTATGCAATACACCACGATATTTCTTGGTTCATCAAGCTATTCTTGATTAATCTAGTCCTCTGAGTCCCATGGAGATTTGCACCCACTAAACCACTAGATTTCTTTAACATGTAGGAGTCAAACTTTTACACAACTATTCTTTTATAGGCTCAGAATCAATCTTTACAATTTTCTTTTCCTAGCTTCAGGAATAACCCTATTTTTTTTTTCCAAACTCAAGACTAACCTAATATTTTTACAGATTAAGAATCAAACCTAATTCTTTTATACCTTAGATTAAGAATCAAATCTCACCAAAACAAAAGTATCATTTTCCCTGGTAATGATGGAACATTTACAATTCACTTACAATTAATTTTAATTAGGAAGAATCACGCCTAACTCTTTTCAAGGGAAAAGAGTAACCTAACTTTTTTGTAACTTAGGAAAAGATTATACTTCAATCTCTTTACTGGAAGAGATTGAAACCCAACTACCCCTGACTAGATACTTCCAACAGCATCTAATCCGCACAAAACTCACTAATTACAAAAATTGATAAGTTTCTTCTCACTCGGAACTTCTACCACCTCAAATTAATTTAAACTCAATTAATGTCCCGATAATTACTAGTAATAAAATTAAGTGAGGAATTTTAATTTTTTTTTTTATAAAATAAGCGGGTAGCACAAAAAGAAGCACGTAACCAGATTATCACAAAATCGTTTTAAATTAATTTTATGCACTTTAAAGTTAAAAAACGATTTCACAAGATCAAATATCTAAGCAAACAATAATAATATATAATCACAATAAAGAATAAAAGTTTGGAACGATCTCACCAGGAAAACACCGAAAGATTGAAAATGAATTGCAAGACAGTTTAGATCGGTGATGCCAAATCACTTAGCGCTTTAACTCAAGAACTTCAACCACAGAATGATCTCACAATAACCGCTCAATAAAATATCAGAATGATAACTCTTATAAAGCTCATAAACAATTAGTTCTTGATTGATCGAGGATATTGATATGTGAAAAACGCAAGTCTATTTAATTTGATTTGAAACAGACCCTCTAACGGCTAGTTCTCACAAGATATGACAAGTAAATGCACATATAGACCACATATATCAATATCATTTAATCCTGGTCTAATTTACTTAAATATAGCTTTTAAATTATTCAATTTAGTCCTCAAATTATTTCTCATTCTCAAATCGAAATGATAAGAAGTATTAAATACACTAAATTGAGAAACACTTAAAATAAGTATACCATATCTATAGAGATATCCAAATAGGAGTAACATATCTTCAATATATCCAAATTCCTAAGATACCTCAATCAGGTAAGCAAATAACGGCTAGTTTTGATAAAATTCCGAAAATCTTCGAAATCTAAAACAACATAGTCGGTTGACCAGCCTCTGCCCATCGATTGACTAATGAATGCAGGATGCTAGCCAAGTTAATCTCAAATGATGGTCGGTTGACTGATCCCCCATGGGTCGGTTGACTGATCGATACAAAATGCAAGCTCAGGCCATTTTTAGGCCCTGGTCGGTTGACCGATTGATTCAGGGAGTTTAGCTTTCGGCCATCGGCTGACCGATCTCCCTCGGTTGGTTGACCGATCGATTCAAAGACTTCTCAATTCTCCAACTCACGTCCATCGGTTAATCGATCCCTTGTGGTCGGTTGACCGATCAGTGCTGGAACTTTTACTCCTTAATTCATTTCAATTCCAATCTTTGACGTTTTGGACCCTTTAACTCATTTTTTTTTCTCGGTTAACTAAATTGACACTATTAATCAATTTTAAACCCTAATCTTGCTTAGGTTAATTTTCCTTCTTCAATTTTACGTTGGAGCAACTATTTGAACATAATTAGGACCTTAATTTCATTAAATAAAACACACTTAAATATGACTCATTTAATTTGTGTCGTGCATGATCCTAATTAGGTTACATTAAGAGTAAAAGAGATTTGAGTTATTTTCACCTAATATCTTCAGAATCTTTAATTTCTTCATCTTTTTAATGTCCGTCTCTGCATCATTCATAATTATTTCATAATATTATCGTCTCTGCATCCTTCATGATATTATCGTCTCTGCATCCTTCATAATTATTTTATGATTTGATTTTGAATGGAACTCTTTTAAACTGAAACACTCAACAAATCCGTTAGTTTTACAAAACATATCAACACTTAATTGTCTATCAAAATCTCGGGATCAAAACTCTCTTTCTCTCCTGCTTCGATTTGCTCTCCCTATTTATCAAACCAACTCACAACCCAAACTCCCACTGATTTTAGGGATTGATTTTGGTATTTGCGAAGGAAGGTTTGATTCTAGGGTTTGAGAGTTGATTATTGTTAAGATTTGCCGTCTTTTGGTATATATATGTGATGTGATTGCTGAAATGGGATTAAATTATATAACTTTTTGAAAAAAAAAATTCCATTTCAAACTTTTATACCTTCACTTTTAAGACGATTAAATTGAATTATATTTTGTTCTTTTTAATTTTTTTTTATTTAATTAACTATTTTTTTTTGGTTATTTATTATCTTTTTACACTTATAAATATTTTGCTGTAAATGAACTCTTTTGGGAGGTTGTTTCATCAAAATATTGAGATAAAATTTAATTTTTCCTTTTGCACCGGGTAAAATTTATTTTTTGGGTTAATTGCTTTTTATTTTTTGGGAGGTTGCTCTTTACTCCTAATACTTTGAAGGGTCATTTATCTCTAATCATCATGTGCACCATATATATTGATTTTTAATTTTCCTATTTTTATTTTTTTTCAATTATGATACACATGTTATTTCTTTAGTAACTAAGATGGTCAAAATGTTTCGATCGAAGCAATTTAGAGACAAAAAGTTGACTTTAGGATGTATATTGCAAAAATTAGAACTTTGAGGAAATGTTGAGATCGCACTCAAACATTAGGGATAAAAAGTCTAATTTAACCTCCCAAGATGATTTTAAAAGATGTGGATCAAAATGGAATTAATTTTTTTTTTTTGGGCGCTTACTATCAAAATTATCAAATGAAACCAATAATTTTTCAATGCACTTAACGATTCTTTTAATATATATGGTCTAATTTGTCAGTATTAAAGTGTCGTTACTTTCCATCCTTAATCAATTAGTATTTTCGTTTATATGCATACCTTAATTTGCAGAGCGGTTACTGTATGTGTTTGTAAGAAAAACATTTTTAAATTATCAGATGTTTTCCCAAATATATTTTCACTGTTTTAAAATGGGATCTCAATCGTTTTTTTGAAGTATTAGATAGAAATTCATGTCAAATCAAACATAATATGCATTATAAGATGAAAAAATACATTATTATATTTGTCTGTTGGTATTATATATAATATGAATTGCTTGTAAAGTAAGATATATGTTTTACGCAAAACACACAATCATAATCCTCGTCTTTATTTGGATATTGAATATTGTTGAAACAAATGAATTTTAATTTAATTTTTAGAATAGAAAGTGCCAAATGTGTAAAATTGGTTTTTTCCTCAAAATCTTTTGTCCCACATTGGTTGGGAGAGAAAAAATTAAAGTGGATATCTAGGGGTATGTGAGACACTTGGGGAAAAAAAAAAAAAAACGAAAATGTTTGAACCGTTGGAAAAAAAAAAAAACGTTTTTAAAAGTTTTAAATTAAAAAACGTTTCAAGTGAACGTTTTTATATTTTAATTGTTCAAAACGTTTTTTTTTTTCTTCGGTTTTAAACAAAAGGGATTCAAACGTTTTGTTTTTTTTTTTTTTTTCTTTTCTCCTATAAATAGTGTTCATTTTTCCTCATTTTCAGACAGAAGAAAAAACGAAAACAGTGTTTCTGCACTGTTTCGGCACTGTTTCTGCATTGTTTCTGTTCCTTTTTTTTTTTTGTTTCTGTTCCGATTTTGTTTCTGTTTCTGTTCCGAAACAGTTTCGGTTTCATCTTCCGGAATTGTTCCGATCTGTTCCGGTACTGTTTAATCTGTCCGATTTTGGTTTCCGAGCAGTTTGTTTGTTTTGCAAACAGTGTGTGGGGGTGTTTGGTTTTCGGGACTTCTACTGTGCAAAGAACGTCCTAGACAGAGGAGAATTCTGGGCTGTTTTATCCTGGGGACGACGGGGCTGATACACTGCTTGCACGTTCTTGGGTAGAGCCGCGAAACGTCTTAAAGAGAGCGACCTAGTCCGCGACTCATCCCAAGAAATTTTGGTAAACTCGTTCTTTACTTATTTTCTGCAACAACAAATATAACATTCATTGATTATGACATTTGTTTGTGTAAACTGTTTTTTTTTGCATTGTTTAATAAAGAAAATTATTAAATTTCACAGATTTTTCAGGAATATTTTGATCATGTGACATTTTTAAATTTAAAATTAAACAGTTCAAAAAATCAAATCAACGAGATTAATTAATTTAATCACAAACAATTACGGTATATTTGGTTGGATACAATAGAATCGAATTCCGATGGAATGAAATAAAAATTTAAATAGATGTTCATTCAAAATTTAATTCTATTCCATTGAAATGCGATTCTATTATTTCTAACTAAACATGCTATTAATATTAATTAATAATTTAATTCTTAATATAGATCTACTCGATAATTTTCCGTTTCTTTTTCTACCAGATTGACTTATTTGCCCTCGGGAAATGAGGTTATAGCATTAAAAGATAAAAAAAAAAAAAAAAAATTTGATCAGAAAATGAAAGGTTAGGAATATGTGGGGACATGAAAATGACATTACCAGAAATCCTTTATTTTCTCTCTCTCTAGGGTTTATCATGGTCCCCACTCTAACCAAACACGTCCTATTCTACGGTCTGGGGAGAATATGACAACGCTACAGCTGTGACGGTGACCCCACCACCGCCACCTCCACCAACCAGCCGGGTCGACCCGACCCGTGATTAACATTACGGGTATTTGTTGCACGAAATGACCGTGCTTTCTAGTGTCTTTTTGGTGAGAGGGTGACACGTGGAATTTTTTTTAGTATGTGATGATTCATGGGTGCTTAAATATTTAATCATTCAATTAATTATTTAATTAAATGGGCCAAGTTGTTGGTGGGTGTTAAATAACTTTGTGATTGGGCAATGCTTGGAAAGATGATATTGACAAAAATATTTCATCTTTATAATTGGTTGTTTGGATGACTAATTAAGACAAGTTTGGTGATTATTTTATTTTATTTATTTTGTTTTGATTTCAAATTTAGAAAAAATTAATTAAGGGTTTGTTTAGTAATACTTTTTCTAAGTATTTTTTTTTTTAAAAAAAAATTTAAATAGTTATTTTGACAAAAAAAATATTTTTATAAAAAATTAAGAGTGTGATAACATAGAGATGATATCTTAGTATTATCTTTATAATTTATCTTAATTTCAATAATACAGAAAGTGAGTGAAGCATGATCCTCATTTATCTCGTATAGTATCAAAATTGAAAAATGTTTTGCTTAAAAAAACAAACTTAAAATCATGTTTTTCGTTAAAAAAATTTATTTATTTTTTTGTAATTGCAAAATAAGTGCTATTTTTAAAATTAAATATTTTTTGTTTAAAAGAAAAAAAAAAAATAAAAAAAATCAAAAAATCATTATCAAACGCGGCCTAAATGTCCTATGGTTAAATATTTTCCTCAAAATTAACTCGACAATTTCAAACATTAATCTAATCTAATATTAAGAACTAAAATTAGAAGACATTGAACGAGATTTAAGTATTTCTCATCTCTTCAATCTTATTTCATCGTCACTCTTATTCAAATGGATGGTCAAACATATCAATAAAATAAATACAAAAAATACCTGAAAAAAAATAAAACCAAAAACCAAAATCATATTACCATTAATTTACGATTTCTTTTTTTAAAAAAAAACTATAAACAAAAAAATTAAGTCGCTAATACATACCTATTTAAAATTCGAATTATGTTTAACTATATGCTCTTTATGATCCTAACTTATGATTCAATTGCCATGTATTTAGCTATTGAGCCTTAAAGTTTATGTTTTTATGTGATCGCAACATCCAAAAGAAAGTATGGATTTTCCACGGAAGCAGGCTTGAAATTTTTGATCGTAGGTACATTTCCCTCTGGAATCTTATTGTTTGGGTACGACTGGACAACTACCGATATCTTTCTCTTTTCTAAGTTTGTTGTTGTTAAATATTATATCGTAAACTATCGGATCGGGTATGACTTAGATGTGAAACTTGCAGACCTCATTGGTTGTGATATTGTTGTCCTAAATGCGCTCTACCGGCTTTAATTAGACGAAACAAGTCACCGAAGGTTATACGCTTCGTCTAATTAAAGCTAGTGTCAAGAGCCAATCTCTTTTCGGGAGACTTAGTTGATGCCTATTCTTTTTCGAAGGTTATACGCTTCGTCTAATTAAAGCCAGTGTCAAGAGCCAATCCCTTTTCGGGAGACTTAGTTGATGCCTATTCTTTTTCAATGGAAAGTCAGTGCTACGTAGCCCATGGGTACTACTTCTTTACAACATTTGTCTTAATTTCCAGCATCTCGCTTTACACTGGTACCTACTCGCGGGCATGGGCCTTATCGTTGGCAGTAGTTATATCTGCTGAGCCATCCAATAAAAAGTAAGCCAGAGCTTTTATGACATCAACTACGGATCTATCTGGCTAGATCCTCGAAAATAGGCAAAAAACTGGTGTTTTGTAGGGCAATATTAAACACTATATCATATACAATATAATGGTTGGCAATGGAAGGTGTCCTATTTATATGTCAATCAGGGTTCAATTCTCCTGTGGAGTACTCTAGGAATTAAATTTTGAATTTAATTCTGAATGCACCAAACCGATGTAGGGGAGTGCAATCTTAAGATCGCTAGGTGAAGTGATTAGTCGAGGTGTGCGTAAGTTGGCCCGGACACACCTTATCGATAAACAAAAAAAAAGAAAAAGAAATACAATATAATTTTTTAACACTTTATGATAATATTAATTAAAAACAATACAAAAAAAGACAGAAATAATTGCACATAATTTTACTAAAATGTGATATTTTTCTAACCATAATAGAAATACAAAAATTAATTTGAATATGGATAGTTCTTTATAATTGAAATTATGTTGAACTAAAATTTCATCTTCATCAAACATTAAACAATACTCTTAATTTCAGCATATATAACTAAATGTTCATAATACTAATAGAAAACAAATATTACAAAATAGAAAAAATAAATATTTCAAACCCTTCAAAATATTTCATAGTTCAACATCAGCAAACACACACACAAAAAAGAAAAAATGCAATACAAACCCTACTAACTAATACAAATATTTTTTTCTAAAAAATAATAAATATAAAATTTAATAATACATATGGAAATTATTTCAAGATCTGCGCTTAGCGCGGGCCTAAAACTAGTATTCGATAAAAGAGAGAGATTTCTTTATATATAATATTATTGTCTTTTATATTAAATGAAATTATATCATTATGCCTTTATTATCTTCATGTCATAAAAATTATGACAAAATTTTTCGCTGGCTGTTAGCTACCTAACGCAACTCTCCTCAATTACCTGGGCTTGGGACTAACTGTGTAAAAAATAAAACATTGAACACCCACAGACGTAGTTATCTTCAAATTTCATTGTTGTTGTTGTATTATCTTCAAATTTCATTTTCTTTAAACATAATATAACAAAGGAAAATTTATTAGTTAGTCCTCCAAAATAACAAAAACTATTAAAGACCCCCAACTGCCAAAATTAAATTTTTTATCCTTGAAGTTCTTTTTAGAAAACAAACCCATTTCTTTACCCTGTGAATTCTCCTAATTTACATAATATGTCATTATACAAATTTGGAAAGTCAATTTATCATATAAATAAAAAATGTGAACATTCCCAATATCTAAAAAATTAAAAAAATATCATATATGTACAACTCACGTTCTCGATTTTAATATACATATTATATATTTTTTTAGAAAAAAATATCTAACTTTTGAATATTAAAAAACACCACAGTGTGAATGTTCATATGTGAGTAACAACAAATATCAACCACTCAAACATAATATTAAACAAAAAAGTGTTCAAAGTAGTGTTCAAAGTAGTGTGAACATTCACAATAGCGTAAATAGTATTGGGTATATTCACATTGCTAATATTTACACTCAAACAATATGTGCATTAGTGAGGTATCTTTTTCAACATTTCAAATGTTGTGAATGTTCACCAAAATTACAAAACTAGAAACTCGCAATGCAATTATAACATAAACAATGTAGACATTTATACTTCTGTTACTGATGTGAACGTTCACATTATTTCAAAATAATAAAAAAGCCAATTAATAATGATTACAAGCTTGAACATTCACACTACTGTTTGAATAGTTATGAATGTTCAGAAACGAAAATGTAAAAAATAAAAAATAAAACTAAAACCACAAAACTGCCGGGGGGTGGAGGGATTAATTAATATTCCCTTTCACCTTTAATATAATTGTGAACCCTAATTTTTTTTTCAGCGTCATCACAGATTTGGGCGCTGAATGACGCGAAGCTGTGCTAAAGATCTGGGCGAACAAATCTAGGGTTGCGGTGAAGACGAATGTGAATAGAGGCGAAGATGACGTTAGATGTGGACGGCGACGATGATGGCAACATTGATTGTGGACTGCAATGGTGGTAGGTCATCGGATATGGGCACTGAACAATGTGAAGCTGTGTTGAATACCAAGGTGAACAGATCTAGGGTTGCAGTGGTGACGGATGTGAATAGAGGTGACAACGATGTTGGCAACACCGGATGTGGATGGTGACGACAATGGCAATATCGGTTGTGGACGACGAAGGTGGTAGGATACCAGATCTAGGTAGCGACAGTGGGGCTGCTTCCGTCATCGGTTATGGACCCTAAAATTGCCTCGATTTATTGCTCGTCATAGAGAGAGTTGTTGTCTTGGTGATTGGAAGTTGAGGAGGAGAGAGAGAAGAGCGGTGGTGGGATCTAGAGAGAGAGTAATTCGTGTTTTTAGAAAGACAGAGATTGAATACACTTTCCATTGCAATTTCGTGATTTATGGGAGGGTAGAAATGCTAGTTCTTTATATTTTATCAATCGTAAAAGATTAATTTCTATAAACTGTTTTGAAATATTTTTTACCAACTTAACTCTTTAATTAGTTAACTAATTTTAGACTCGCGTATTGCGCGGGTATAGAAAAAAATTATAATAAATTCTTAATATTGAAGCATGAAGCATAAATATATTATTTGGTTATTTTGCTAGCAATATTCAAGAGCGAATTGTATAATTTTAGTGATGTTTTATAAATACCAAATATAAATATACTATAAACAATTACATAAATAAGTGAAATAATATTTTGATAAATTAATTTTTACTAATATACTATAAAAAATAAATAAATAACCATAAATTAGGATTAATTTTATCAATTTTTGCAAGTCAACAATTTCTAATTTAATTAATTTATATTTTATCTATTTTTTTTTAAAATATTTTTGTAATAAAAACTATTTTTTTAAGTAATTTAAAATATGGATCAGAAAAATTAATCATATATTTGTGTATTAATTAGAAAAATAAATAAATTTACTAAAACAAAAAAGAAAAAAAAAAATTAAGTGGGGCCACTCATTATTTGATATATAAAAAATAAAAAATTAAAAAAATATGTAAGAATTCACCAAAAGACTTGAAAGATGCATTATCTAATCTCATTAAAACTAGGGATGACAAAAAAAATCGAACCGACGGGTAACCGAGAGAAACCAAACCGAATGGTCCGGGTTGAAACCGACTAAATAGTTTTGGTTTTGGTCTTGATTTTCGGATAGTAACTGTAAAACCGAACCGCGTAACTGAATTGTGAGCCAAACCGTGTAACCGATATATATTATTTTAAATTGATTTAGTATTTATAGTTTCATCCCTATTTTTATTTATTTACACTTTTAACTCTTTTAGTTTACACTTTATTTGGTTTTTAGTTTATGTCGAAGACTATTTTTATGTAATTGATTTCCCAGACTATATGATTTTGAAGAATATTTTTATGTAGTTAGTTTTGCTATTGGTTTTTAGTTATTTTAAAGATAGTATGATTTGGAGAATGTTTAGAATTAAAAATGAATTGTGGTTCAGGGTTGCTGTTTTCGTTTTGTTTTTTTATAAAATTTAAAAAGCTTAAACGGTTTTGCGGTTTCGCGATTTTGATTTTGGTTTTGGTTTTGGCTAAAATTAAATAGTCTGATTTTAAAACTGTTTAAAAAAAATCGACAGTTTGGGTTTTGGTTTTACATATCTTAAACGGTTTTGGTTTTAGGTTTGCATGAATTTGAGCCGAACCCAGAACGTAGACATCCCTAATTAAAACATTCTAACTCCTTCTACTTTTAAGTATTAATATTAGATTTGCTATAATAACTGTAGGATATCAGGCGCAACCACTCATCATAAAACCAATTGGTGTTAGGAAAGATATATACCCTAGCCTTATAGTGCATTCAGCACACACAAACACCCACAACATTCGACCGTGACTTGATCCGCACCTTGTCCTCCGCTACATGACAATTGCTGCCAAAACCCAGATCAATAATAACTTTTAAATAATGTTTAGACAATAAAAACCTCTATAACAAACCGTGTCAATAATCTAAGACAGAGAGATAATGTGGCTGATTTTTTGGAAAAGATGTCAACTTAATCAACGACAAAATTACAAGATAAGATCCACGTTCCAAAATCAACGACCATCGCACAACATGACTAGTGATGATGGTATTTCTGGGCGTCACTTCTACAACACTTAGGCCCTAGTTGCGTGTCCATTTTCCCTCTCATCTCCTAGTCTCTGGACGGCCATCCTCAAGAACTTAGCCATTTTTCTCTCCATTTGAGGAAGACTCCTCAAGAAAATTGGATCAAACCCATGGGCTTTCACAATGGGCCACAAAACCTAAGTCCATGGGGGTTATATCCTCAAGCATTCCATCATGGAATAACCGCATGGTTTTTACTAATTAACGGTGCTCGACACATCAATTAAGCGATAGTAATCATCTTCCACTCCTATAAATATTGAGTGGCAATCAACGCCCTAAGGTAATGCTCATTATTCTTATTGAAGTTCGAGTTCTTACTGTTGATCCCGAGATTTTGATAGACATTTAAGTGTTGATATTTTTGGTGGAACTAATAAGTTTATTAAGTGTTTCAGTTTAAAGAGTTTCAGTCAAGATAACTTATGAAGAAATTGTGAAGGATGTAAAGACAGACATTAAGAGATTGAAGATTATGAAGAATTTAGGTGAAAACAACTCAAATCTATTTTACTCTTAATGTATTCCGATTAGGATCACACATGACATAAAATTATTTATATTTATGTGTGTTTATATTAGGGTCTTAAGTAAGTTCAATTATTTGCTCCAATGTGAAATTGAAAAATAAAAATTGACCTAAGTAAGATTAGTGTTTAAAATTGATTCATAGTATCAATTTAATTAACCGAGAAAAGAAATCGGTTAAAGGGTCGAAAATGTCAAAGTTTTGGAGTTGAAATAATTTGAGAAAAGTTTGTTCTAGTAGTGATCGGTCAACCGACCACAAGGGATCAGTTAACCGATGGGCGTATGCTGGAAAAATGCGAAGTCTCTAAATTGATCGGTCAACCAATCAAGGGAAATTAGTCAACCGATGGACGATAGCTGAACTCTCTGTATTGATCGGTTAACCAACCATCGATGATCGGTCAACCGACCAGGGTCGAAAATTAGCCTAGAAAAACATCTTGAATCGATCGGTCAACCGACCCATGGGAGATCGGTTAATCGATCGTCATTTGAGATTGGCTTGGCTAGCATCCTGCATTCATCGGTCGACCGATGGGCAGAGGTCGGTCAACCGACTGAGTTATTTTAGATTTCGAGGATTTTCGGGATTTGATCAAAACTAGCCGTTATTTTCTTACCTGATTGAGATATCTTAGGGATTTGGATATATTAAAGATATGTTATTCTTATTTAGATATTAGATATGGTACATTAAATTAAAGTGTTTCTCAATTTAGTTCATTTAATACTTCATATCTTTACAATTTGAGATTGATAAATAATTTGGGAACTAAATTAAATATTTTAAAATCCATATTTAAGTCAAATATACCAGGAACAAAAGGTAATGATATATGGGGTCCATAGGAGAGGCCTATAATTTGAAAATTAGCCGTTGGAGGGCTTGTTTTAATTTCTTATATATAGACCTACGAATTTTGAATATTGGCAATCCCAATCAATCAAGAACTAAGTGTTCCTGATCTTTCTAATAGTTGTCAGTCTGATATTTTATTGAGTGATTATTTGTGAGATTTATTGTGAGAAAAGTTCTTGAGTTAAAGCACTAATTGATTTGGCGTTACCGATCTGAGTTGTCTAAGCGATTCAATTTTCAATCTTTCGGTGTTATACTGGTGAGATCTTTTCAAATTTTTGTTTTTAATTGTGAATTTACATTATTATTTCTTGCTTGGTTATAAGATCGTTGTGAAATCATTTTTGAACTTTAAAGAGTATAAAAATTATTTTAAAACTAAAATTATTTTAAAACAATTTTTTTTTTGTGATAATATGATTGCGTGCTTATTTTTGTGCTACCCACATTTTTTATAATCATATTTTGAATTCCTCACGTAAAATTCTATCACTAGTAATTTTGGGACATTAATTGAGTTTAATTGATTTGATGTAGTAGAAACTCCTAGTGGGAAGAAACTAATCGATTTTTGTAATTGGTGAGTTTGTACAGATTAGATACTATTGGGAGTATCTAGTCAGGGATAGAAAGGATTTCAATCTCTTCCGGTAAAGAGATTGGGGTTTAATCTTTACATAAAGTATAAAAATATTTGGTTATTCTTTTTCCTTTAAAAGAATTAGGTATTAATTCTCCCTAAATAAAATTAGTTTGGAGTGATTTATAACGGTTCCATTCTTATCAGTAAAAGGGATACTTAGAGAGTTTGTGTGGTTTGATCCTTAGTCTGTGAAAAGATTAAGTTAGCCTTGAGTTTGGTAAAAAGATAAGGTTATTCCTGCGCTTGAGAAAAGAATTGGGTGGTGATTCCTCCTAGAATAGAATTAGGTTAGTCTTTAGTTTGGAAAAAGATAAGGTTCTTTCTTAGCCCGTGAAAAAGAAAATGCAAAGGTTGATTATGAGCCGGTGAAAAGAATCATTGTGTAAAGGTTTGGTTCCTACCTATTAAAGGGGTTGAGTGGTTTAGTGGGTACGAATTTCCGTGGGGCTCGGAAGACTAGATTAGTCAAGAGTAGCTTGGTGAATTAGGATATATTCTTGTGTGCTGCATTGATTTACATTATTTATATTTTTGTTATTTGGGTGTGCATCTAGATTAAATACACTTATTCGCTGCGTTATAAAGATAAATAATTGATTTAGGATAAATTGATTATTTGATTTAATAAAAAAATTGTTTAAATTTTTTAGAATTACCCAATTCACTCTCTCTCTTGGGTAGTTCACTAGGCCAACACTTACTCTTATGTCGGAGGGGCATCGTCAGGCACATACCTGGCGGGTCTTTGTGCAGGTACCCACTTTCTGGACGTCGGTTCTTTGGACTTCAGCTAGGCGTTTCGAGGACACTTTATAATTTTTGGATTTCCAGTTCTCTAGCACTCAAAACTTCACCTTATCATTCCAACTCAACACTAACTCACACGTGGAACTTGACCGGATCATATTGTTGGTGCTTGCTAATTCTCGACACCAACAACTAGAACCATTTCATGAAGGTTTTTTCACTTTGGGACTAAACATTGTTTTCGCGTTCATCTTTGGTGCTTGTGAAAGTATGCGTATCGGCACTATTGCGCCACTCTTTTTTATAGTTTCTTTGGTGGGACTCATTATGTTTGGCATATTGTATTAATATAGACCTGTTAGATTGTTCATGTTCACTAACTGGTTCGTGATGAACCGTTTACTCACCAATGCTGAAAAAGATATCTCTGTCAGTTTGTTAATAGTAACAAACAGGTAGAATGATATATTGTTTGAATAAATTGAACAACCCATCTTTCATGTTACACAGATTGTATCAACCTCCAAATTAGCCAAGTAATAAAGAGCAATCAAAATAAACCACCATAACCTAGGAAACATATGTTGTGCGGAAGCGTGTTAGGTGCACAACAAAACAAATATTATGGGAGATAAAATGAAACACATACTCACAAATAATAACACAAGATTTAACAATATTTGACAATTTCGCCTTCGTTCCCGAGAGAAACTATGAAACTTCTTTATTTGATGATAAAATACAAATAAAGAATATAAAATAAGGTCTTAAAACAACTTAAGACACTCGTGTAAAAAATCTCTTAATTATGGCTATTGAGGGATTTGTTCTCACTCTCAATTCTTCAATTTTGTGAGCTTGCTCTCTCCAATTTATGAGATACTTTGCTCACTCCAATTTGCGAAAGATACCCGCGCTCACTATATTTTGTGAGATATTTCTCTGCTTCAGAACCTCTGCCATTTTATAGGCAGAGGATGAGTGGAAGAAAAAGTGAATTTTCCTTCAACTTTTTCAGATCCATTTTTTACTCCCTATGTAGTTGTCTTAAAGTACATATAGTGTGATTTACATGCTATGGTATTAAACTCACAAAAACATAAGGATGTCATTCTAGATTACCATACGAATCTAAGTCCATTCACAACACAAGTGATTGACTTGAGAACTTCAAGCTGGTATCTTCTCGAGTATCCACTCGAAATCTCATATTTGACTATTCTCAGGTTACATGAAGTGTGGGAAAACTTTCATGTTCGGTTTTTTCATAAACCTCATCTTGGCTTATCCAAGGCGACACTGTAAATAATTCTCTAATTTAATCTTTTGAATTCTAAAGTTCATCTCGCACGCTCTCTTAGCGTCGAGGCTGGTTGTTGTGTGAGTAGCCAACCATTTAGCCTAGTGACATTTACCACCATGGTAATAATGTGTGCTATGACAAATATCCTAAATTACTCAACATACTTTTAATGAATGAAAATAAAATATGAAATTGTAAATGTGCATTATTGTACAAATATATATAAAGTCAATAATTCAAGCATATATTTTACAATCTACGAAGAGACAAAGACCATACATGAGATTGGAACAAATCTCTAGAAATAGGTTTGGTTAAGGGATCAACCACCATTTTACTCATAGAAATATGCTTGGGTACTACTTTTACATGTGAGACTCTATCTCGGATGTAGTGATATCGAGTCTAAATATGCTTCGTCTTTCCATGATACTTAGGATCCTTGACATATGCGAGGACAACCATACTATCACAATGTATGGTTACAGGATCTGCAAAATATGGTACTATCTCAAGACTTTCTAAAAATCTTTTTAACTAAACAACCGCTTAAACAACTAAAGCACAAACAACATATAATGCTTCCATATGGGATAGTGCTTTGCAAAATTGCTTTTTGCTAAACCAAGAAATAACAATATTGCTGAGTATAAAAGCATATCCTGATGTCGACTTACATTTGTCCAAGTCACTACTCTAATATGCATCACTATATCCTTGCAAATGTATATTTACACCACGATAGCAAAACATATAGTTTGAGGTTCTATGAAGATATCGCAAAATTTTTTTAATTACTCTCCAATGAACAATTCCTAGATTACTTTGGAAATGACTAACCAACCCCACAGCATAACATATGTTTGATTGTGTACACATCATGACATACATTAGGGTTCCAATTGCACTTGCATATGGTATACGTGACATCTTTTTTTTTTTTTTTTTCAGCATTAGTTCTATAACAAAGATCAAGACTCAAGATACTACCTTTCTTAGCATAAGTGTGTAAGACCCCGATTTAACACCTACGTCATTTTAAATTTCAATTGAGAGCATTTAGGAAATTTCGAAAAAAATTGAGCTAAATATATATATATATATATATATATATATATATATAAATAAAATAAAATAAAGATAAAATAAAAATGACTGGGTCAAATTGCAAATTTAGAAACTTATTCTAAATTTGAGATGCAAAATTTGTAGAATAAAAATTGTAGGGATCAGAATGCAATTTAAGAAATCCTAAAAGATGAATGAGATTAAATAAAGACTTAATGGGAAATAGGGGGGAAAAGTGTAATTAAACCAAATGTTTTTTTTTTTTTTTAAAATATATGTATATATCCGTGAGTTACGAATCCGGCCGGCCGACAGAGAGATTGGGAAGAGTGGGGATCGACGTGGCGAGCAACCGATCAATTTCACACCACCATTTTCATGCATATATACATGTGCCTACCATTTCAAACGCTACAAGGAAGAACGATCCAGAAATCTAGAGAGAGAAACGGAGGAGCGAAGCGTCGGTGCCGCCGTGTAATCGCTGGCGTTCAGTCGCCGGCGTGTGTGCGACAAAGTATGCGTGCGTTCCTCCTGTGTGCATGTATGAGGGTGGGGTTGTCTGATGTGTGTGTGTGGGTGATCGGCGATCGTTGTGTAGGAGTGGGTATTCCTCCGATGGTAGTGGTGGCGGTGGTGCGTGTGTGTTCTGTTTACTGTTTGATCAACTGGGGTAAACAACGGAGGCAGTGGCGGCATGAGTTTGGCCGTTGGTGTGTGTGTGGGTCGTCACGGTGGTGTGTACGATTTAGGTGGGTAGATGAGATTGGTGGGGAAGTAGCCGGTGGTGGTTGGTGAACCGTGGTGGGGGATGGAGTAGGGCCGGCGGTAAGAGCGACGGGGCGTGGGAGGTCTCGGGTGGACGAAAATGGTAGAGAGAGAGAGAGAGAGTGGTCCTGTGTCCTTTCCAGCCAAATAAGATTAACAGACAAGTAAGTTAACTTTAGAGAGTGGACCTAAAAGTCCTTCTCGAGCTAACCTTGTTATTCTTTCTTGTCTAATATGTCTAAGTCTTAGATTAAAAAAATAAAACAGAGGTAGATGTGATAGAATCATTATTACTAGAAGCTAAATATGAATCAAAATATAAAAAATCGTTAACATCTAGTATATAAAATCCATATAAGATGTGTCCACCACCATAAAACAATGAGTCTAAATAAAATTAAATAGAGTCTATAGTGAAACTGAAAGAAAAATCTGTTCTGGCCATAGCTGCAATAGACATCAAGTTTCATCGAACTTTAGGAGCATAATGAATATCATAGAAAAGCACGATGCGTCTAGAATGCATATTTAATTGATAGGTTCCAATTCCTATCACATCTTCGCTAGTGGTATTCCCCATGTAAATACGTTGACTCCCAATTGGAATTCTGCGGTACTCAATGAACCCCACTCGATCTTTTACGACATGTCTTGTTGCTCTAATATCTACAATCTAATAAGAAAATGAATGAGTAACCAAGACATGACTGCACATATAGGCGTCATTTTAAAAGATAGAGTTAGTTTGTACCTTCTTCGCCTAAGTGCATTCACGAGCGAAGTGACCAAATTTATCATATATGTTACACTTTAGTTTAGACTTGTCATTTTTTTCTCCACGCTTGCCTTTTTGATACTTTTTGCCTTTTTCTTTTTACAAACATATCCTCATATTCCTCATTGCCATGCTTTGTCCTGCCACTTTCGCTTAGACCTAAATGTTAGGTGATGGCTAGACTCAGCGACAAACATAGAAGTATTGCCTTGTGCCTCCAACCTCTTTGCCTCAAATTCCAAATCAGGCTGTAATTGGGTAAAAGTTTTGATAGTTTCATTGTGCGTCATTGTGTGCTTCATTTACTCCTAAGAATTAGGTACAGAGTGAAGTACTGCAATGATCTATTGCTCATCAGATAAGCTATTACCAGTTGCCTTTAGGTCACGTATCATAGCCGACATTTTCTAAAGATGCTCAACCATATTTGTTTTCGGAGACATCTTATAAGTTTCAAACTTAAGCCTCAAGACTCACAACCTAGTTGTTGATCTACCGATAATGCCAACTTCAAGGCATTCCATATCTCTAGTGCGATAATATAGCCTTCATAATCACCAATCAAATCATCGTGCATATAATTTAACATAGTAAATCTTGCACTACGATCATTCTAGGCTCAATTTTGATATTTTCATCTCACACTGGTGTTGGGCAGAATTACCTTCAGGAGGTGATTCCATGTTATGTGTTAGTGTTTCCAGAACCTCTCGCTTATTTAGGAGATACTGGATCTTACGATGCCAAATATTGTAGTTATCTTCACCAAGTTTCTTAACTTTAGTAAGGTCCGCCATTATATTCATTAAAGACATTTCACTACATTTTATACACATTAAGACATTAGCACACATTAATTATTTTGCCACAATAATCGAACTTAAAAATAACATACAGCTCTATAGTACAAGATAGAAAATTTCGCTATACTCATAATTATGTTTTGTATTTGTAGATCAAAATATCATTTTTAGATACATTATGCATAAAAACAAAAAAATGAAGAAAACATATATCAACTCATTATTGCCCACAAATTTTAATTTCATATTTTTCTAAATAAATATGATACTTATACCAAATTAAATAACATGAAAATTTCACATATAATTCATGTTCACAAATAAATGAAATCAAATTTTATGACATGGTATACAATTAAGCATGTAATTGGTGCACTGTAACTTAAACACATACGTCTATATATAAACAATACCGCAATACAAACGGATCTTTGTGATGTCCTAGCGGCTATTAGGATGTGTTAGTATTCCAGAGTGCAAGAGTTTGAACTCTCTTTGGCACATACTTTAAAGTCCTTTTTTCCATTAAAGTAATAATTGAAAAAAAAAAAAAAGAATCAACAAAAGGTTTAAACTGTGACCTGATACAACCCTTTTAACGGCCACAACACGGAGTAGCCAATGAACCAACACGAAGGTTCATTGTTGGTGTGCGAATGAATTATATGAACGATATGCCATATTATAAAAAACGAAACGATGTAATTTGAGTTGTCTTTCTTAGTGAACTAGAATCGAAAATATTTTGATGAACAATAGCTGAAATTCTTCATTTCTTTTCAACCTTTGAAAAATCATATAAAATCAATTACAAGTTCAAATTTCATTAAATTTATATCTTTGAACTCATAATGAAACTTAGAAATTTCTATATAAATTTTTTTCAAAAAAATTAAATTTTTGAAAAAATTACTTTTCGGCCATTGATAAGAAACCATGAAAAACTACTGTTTATGTACTATAACAAAACAATTTTGTGAAATGAGTCTATATGGCTCTGATATCAATATAAAATGTTGGCCCAAAGAACTACTTGAGATGGGGATGAATTTGGTAGTGACAAAAATTCAAGTACTTTAACACACAAGTTATCAATTTTCTTAATTGATTATTATATTGTTATGCAGCATAAATGTGTTTAACTAAGTGCACACTCAAACAAACAGAAAGATAACATTGCAATACATAACGATATATCCTGGTTCAATAAGCTACTCTTACCTACATCCAATTTTCCAAGCTCCACGGAGATTCATAATCTACTAAACCCCTGATTCATTTCACAGTTAGGAACTAAACTCTTACAATCTTTTTACAAACTGAAGACTAACCTAATTACTTTCCCAGGTTCAAAATCAAACTCTAACTATCCTGATTCTTTTCACAAGCTCAGAATCAACCTACCACTATCTTAATTACCCTTTTCGTGGGCTTAGGAAGAATATTTATAATCACACTTAATTCAATTACAGGAAAAATTAAAACCTAATTCTTTTCAAGAGAAAAAAATAACCTAACTTTTTTTCCAGGACAAATATCAAAAACCTAATCTTTTTTCACAGGAAAAAGATCAAAACCCTAGCTGCCTTGATTAGACACCGACCCAAACATGTCTAATTTGCTCAAACTCGCAAATACAAAAAATGACAAGTTTCTTCCCATAAGGAGCTTCTACTACCTTAATAAAAATATATTCGATTAATAACCTGAATAAAAGTTACGTGATAGATACAATGTGAGGCAAATAAATCTGATTATAAAAATAAGCGGGTAGCACACAAGTTGCACGTTATCAGATAATCAATCAAAAACCATTTAAAAGACTTTTGAGAATTAAGTTAAAAAATGATTTTTCTAATATCCCTTAACCATATAATGAATTATAAATAATCTTAAAAAATAATAAATAGAGCTTGGAAGGATCTCACTAGGATTCACTGAAAGCAGTAATAATTTCACAATAAGAAACGCAAACCAGTGACGCAAAAAATGAGTACGTTAGATCAAGAATTAGAATAATAATATCTCTTAGAAATCTCAACAATAATCTCACTCTTAGAAAGCTCAAACTGATTTTTCTTGATGTAATTAAACTAATTCTGCAGGTTTCTATAAATAGACTTGAAACTAGATCTCCAACGGCGAGTTTTCAAATAATATGTCATTAAATGACACCCCAAGACTCCATATATCATATATGTTCAAAATAAATATTTTTCATTTAAACATAATTTTGGAAAATCTCATTTTGGTCCTTAAAAACATTTTACAATTGAAATCTATTGAGATAGCAAGAATTAAATCACTTTAATTAGAAGAATATTAAAATACATGGAACAAATGATTAGGGATCACATATCACATACTAAATGACGAAATTAATTCTAATCCCCTTAAAAACATACCTTGGAATCATAAAAAAAATGATAGGATTGACCAAAAACGACCCCAGTAAAAGTTTTTGACTGAAAGTGTCGGTCGACCAACATCAAGCCGTCGGTTGATCGACTCTTTTTGTAATGACCATCAAACCACAACACTGGTCTGATTGGTTGACTGACCGTTTTTGGTTGGTTGACCGATTGGATCAAAGGGTTCTTCCTCCATCCAATTTTAGCCACTGTTCTCATCGGTTGACCGACCCTTTTTGTCGGTTGACCGAATGGATTAGTAGGTTACCCATTCTATTTTCAAAACACACTGTTTTGGTTAGTCGGTTGACCGAATTGACTCGAAACTTAGCATTAAAACCAAATTTTCACTCAGGTCATTAACCAAAACTATTTAACATATTTAGCACTTTGTAAAATACACTTAAAACATAAATTAACCACGACACATATAAGATTAATTCATTTAAAAGTTTCGTATGTGATCCTAATTCGGGTTGTATTAAGAGTATATAAATAAATATTTATTTTCACCTAGTTGTCTTAAATGTCTTCAAAATTCTTTACGTCTTCATCATTTCCATTTTGCACCTGTTTTATTTTCCTTGACATTTCCTCTTCAATGATTCATCTTCTTAATCAAATTATATCGAACTTTAAATGTAAAATCACTCAGTAAAAATGTCAATCCCATAAAATATCAACACTTAATTGTCCATCAAAATATTAGGTTCAATATAAACTAATGTAGAAACATTAAAACAAAAGCGTACCTTTCGGATTCGGAAGACTCGTTTACAACCTATTTTTTGTTTTTTTTCTTGTTGGCAAGAAAAATACTGCTAGATTATTTTTCAATAATATCAGTACACTCACTAACCAAGACCACTCAAATTTTCTATAATTTGATGGGATTGGAGATCTTAGGGGTATTAATGCTTATTTATGTAGAAAATCCCAAAGGGTGCGCTATTTCTGATGGGTGTCTACCGAATAAACGTGATTCTTGAGACCAAGAGGTGCACCCATTCATATGGTGACTATTCATGAAACTTGGGGTCCATGTGGATGCTCCATAGGTCGACCGACACGCTCCATAATCCAACACGCTTTAATCCCAAACTTTTGAAATTTTTCCCAAGAACTCGATTTTTCAACCAAAGCACTTTTCCCAAAAAATTCCTTAAAGATCATGCGCAAAGTTCAATTATCTTTTCCATTTTTACTTTTATTTTGTGTTTATATTTTTTTTTGATTTTTATTAGGATCTTGTGCTAGAACTATTTGACGAAATAGAGACGGGTAGTGGAAAAAAAATACGGTATCTACAACTGTCCTTAATTGTCAAGCGAGTTCCACTTACTTGACAAAGGTAAGAGACACACACCATTTAGTTCCACCACTCTTATGCATACAATGTGACACACCTTGAATTTTTAAAGAAAGAAAAACCATTTTGGAAAAATAGCAAAGAGAGTTTTTTTTTAAAGTACCGATTTTCTCACAAAAGAACTTAAGTCATTTTTTTAAATGAATCTCCATCTAGCATTGAGTTTAATGATGTGTTAGGTCACTAGAGTTTTAAAAATAAAAATAAAAATAACTTAAGTAAAATTTTGACTCCAAAATACCCGGTTTGACCAGAGATTCATTTTTAAAAAGGTTCGGGGGTCAATTACGCTTGAGGAAAGTGTTAGGCACACTAAGGTGCCTATCTAAAAATGGTACTTTATCTAATTAAGTTCAAGCAAAATTTAAGTTCGAATGTTTTATTGATTTTGAAATCTTTTTCCGAAACATCTTTTGGGTGTTTTTGAAATAAAGTGAGACAAAATTGTGGAATTTTTTAGAAATGTTCTCTTGGTATGATTGCTTATCAGGTATTGACGATTTAACAAGGATGATTCTTGGAGAGGGTTGATATGGAGAATTTTCAAGTCAAGTTAGTTTTGGCAGGAGAAAATGATGAAGAAATATGCTTTGATGCAATGCAAAACTATTACTATTATTTTTAGGGCTTCTTTTTATTAAAAAAATTCCAAGGAAAAAAAAGAAGGCATGAGGGGAGAGATTCCTTTTTTTTTTTGCTTCTTTTCTAAGAAAAATATGAAGGATAGGATAAGAGAGTTTTGAATTTTTTTTCTTAAAAAAAGGATTTATAAGGTAAATGAAAGTTTTTTTTTTTAGTTTTTCATTTGGAAAACATATTAATAAAAATAAATTAGATTCTTTGAAACACATTTTTTTTAAATTTGTTTTAGAAGAGATGGGATCGAAAGAAAGAAAGAGAACAAATTTCCAACAAAAATAACTTTTACTTTCGTATGTTTGAAAACAAGATCTTTCTCATTATTTTTTTTTTCTAAAACACTAAAGAAAAAAAAATATGCAATGCAAAAGAGAGGGATTATTTTCTCCTTACCAAATTAACCTAAAATTAAAATCCGGCTTGGATAAGTGCCTTCCTAAAACCACCTCTTGAAATTTCACACAAATTGAAAAACCTAAATGATGAGATGGAAGACACTCCATTTCTCAGACTTTCAAGTTAATATTTTTCATTTTGTACATTTTAACAAAATAAAACATAGTTTCAGAGATTTTTTTTCCTTTGGTATAATCAAAATAAAATAGATGCGGTGAAGAAATATATAAAAGTATGGAAATAAAAGGCGGGAAATAAAAGTGCGTATAGTAAATTTGCAAGAAAGTAAAATGTGGGAAAGTAAATCCTGTGTCCTTCCAGTGTTTCTTTGAGCCAAGTGGCCACGTTACTTTACTGTAAGGACGTTAAAGGAAAAAAATGTTGGTATTTAAATTTAGAAAAGTAAACCAATGTCTCCTTACGGTGTTTTTCTGATCCAAGTGGCTACGTTACTTTGCCATAAGAATGCTAAAAAAGAAAAATACTAAAAGCAAACCTATGTGCCCTTAACGCATTTATTCGAGTTGAGTGACCACATTACTCTGACATAAGAACGCTAAAAAAAAAGTATTTGAATTTAAAGTACGAAAAGTAAAGCGTGGGAAGGCGCAAAATGTGTAAAAATAAAATGTGAGAAAGTAAAGAGCGAGAAGGTGCAAAGTGTGTAAAAGTAAAGTGCGGGAAGACACAAAAAACTAAGAACATAAAATGACTCTCATTTTTTAAGCGTTCCTTGAAGCGGCCTCCTAGTTTTTCCTGATTTTAGATTCTCTATTTCAAGAGGTTTAAGTGCGAAAGTAAAGGGGTAGTAGTGAGCGGTTGGAAGGACGTACCTTGGCTTGGATATAGGTCCTCCCTTCTCTCTTTCTCTTGGATATAGGTCCTCCCTTCTCTCTCTCTCTTTTTGTTTTTCTCTCTTTTTTTGGGAATTTTAGAGAGAGAAAATGAGGATTTTGGGGAATATTTGGACAAAATTTCGGACTTAGAAGGGCGGCATGCCTTTTATAGGTTGCCTCTCCTTGTATGCACATCCATTGATGCATAAATAGCTAATGGGGGCTTAGCCTCCCTATTTTTGTTATTTCGTGAATTACCACCAAAACTCACTCTGTATGTCGATTTAAAATTTCTTAGATTTTCAATCAAACTCTTAAACATACCAATTTAACAAATTGTCTCAATGGGCCTACTCGGAAGCCCAATTAAGATTATAAGACTTTCATTTAACTTGGTTTGATATTAATTAAATTTTTCAAAGATTAATTTTAAACTTTAGGTCCCAATACCAATCCTTCGAATTTTTAATTTAGTCCCAAGACTTTCAAAATGCACAATTTTGGATCAAAACTCCTAATTAGATATTTTTTTTTACTTAATTGGATTTTTTAAAAATTAATTTAAATCTTAGAGATTTAATTTATTATTCAAAATTTCCAGTTTAGCCATTACAGTTTCCAATTGCAACAATTCAAACTTGAATTAATTCTTGAAACCTTCGAATTGGGACTCTCTATTTTCATTTGGATATTTTCGAAATTCACTAATAACTGGCTCGGCAAAATCATTATTATTATTTTTCATTTTATAAAGTAATGTTATGAATTGGCGAGAAAAAGTGTGATATTTACATCTGTCCCTCTTTATCATGAGCGTTTACTCATGGTGACAAAGATAGGAAGACACACACCAATTCGTTTTGTTACTTGAATGAATGCAATGCAAGATGGTGATATACAAAGTATTATAAAATATGCCCAACATGTTGCTGGGATAATGCATGCTTGAAAAAAAACTTACCTAGGAATGGACCTGTCTTGTTAAGATTATGGAAATCTTGGCAAAGATTTGACCGAACCCATGTGCCTTACCTACGTACCTTGGGTATACCAAAGATCAGGTCAAATGTAGTTCAGAAAATGCTCTTTTCAGGGCTGGATTTGGAGTAATGAACTTTAAAAAATTCATGACAAACAACGTTATTTTACATGATCACTTAGTTAAAAGAATGATGGATATCAATGGCAAGAATTAAACTACCCTATATGGGAGGATTGAAAAGAGATCATCATTGCCTCATAGGGGGAGGATTGAAAGGACAACATCACTAACGCCCAATGGGTAGATCAAAAGGACAACATCACTACCTTCCCAACGGGAGGATTGAAATGACAATATCACTACCTCCCAATGGGATGATTCAAAGGACAACATCACTACCTCCCCAATGGGAGGATTTAAAGGACAATATCACTACCTCCCAACGGGAAGATTGAAAGGACAACACACTACCTCCCAATGGGATTATTGAATAGAGATTATCACTACCCCCAGTGGGAGGATTAGAAGGACAACATTACTATCTCCCATCGGGAGGATTGAAAGGACAACATTATGACAACGTCACTACCTCCCAACTGGAGGATTAAAAGGACAACATCACTACCTCCCCAACGATAGGATTCAAAGGACAACACTGCTGACAAGTGTACTTTACGAGAACCAACAGATGATCCACTAGAGGCGAACCCTCCATGGATGGTTTTAATCTCTCTCATGATCCTTTCTAGGTCCTGAGGACATTTTCTTTCATCATCCCAATCTTCCGGGGTACACTCTCTTCTTCTGTCTTTATCATCCCCCCAGACAAAATGCTGGAGGTATCCACGTCTGATTAAACCTTTAATCTCTTCGTTGAGCTGGAAGCACTTATTGATCGTGTGACCATAATCGTAATGAAACTCACAACACTTATTCCGGTTCTGTTTCTTTAGCTTTAATTTCAATAGTGTTGGCCAATGGATGGTTGGTTATGTTTTTTTTTTTTTTGTTATTTTTTTTTCAAGATGGTTGCCACCTATAGTCGGAATGGGTTGAATTGGTTTGGTCTTCACGTGGGAATCTTCCAGTTGTCTTTAATCAGGCCCTTCGCCATGAGTTTTTTACTATTTAAGAGTTGAGATGGTCTGTCAACCTGATCTCCCTCTCACTTCTTATGTCTTTCAGCTTCTGCCTTATCCTACCAGATAGAGTTGACTTTACTAAAGCGTGTTCCTCTCGCAAGAACATTGTCCAGATTTCGAGGAGGGTTCTTAGCCAGGGAGTAATTTTTTTTTTTGTTCACACCGTTCATTAGGGAGGCCAGGGCCACCCCGTCACCAAGGTGGTCAATATGTGAGCTTCTACTTCAAAACAATCGAGAAATTGATCCAAGGGCCCTTTCTCCCATTGTTTTAGTGTTAGAAGTCGTGTGGATGACTTTGGCTTTTTTTAATTGCGTTTAAATCGAGCCAGGAAGGCATTTTTGATATCGGCAAAGCATGAGATCTATCCTGGAGCTAGGATGTGGTACTATTCTCTGGCGTGCACAACCAACGTTATTGGAAATGACTTATACTGCATGGCATATGAACTACCATGGATATCTAGAAACATATTAAATATCAAAATGTGATCAATAGGATTTGTCAACCTGTCATATGACGGGATTTGATTAGTGGGAAAGATGAATCTAGGAGGCATCGGTTCGTCTCGTATTTCTCTGGTGAAGGGTGGACGGGTAGGAAGAGGTGCGCTATAGTTCCCATTCGCCGCTAGCATTTGGAGTCGCACCTCCATTTTCTCCAGTCAGTGTTCCATGGATGGAGTTTGCACCCAGGGATGGAAACCGGTAAACGCACTCTGCGGAAGTGACTTAGCATGGTAGGCATCACGAGGTGGATAAAGGGACCTCCTCCGATGGGAATAAGGTCCTAAATAGATGTAGCTCCCCCAAAGGTTTCTCGTGGGGATTATGCATGTGCTCCAGCCCCAAGAACGCATGGCCCATTAGGTGAAATGGTGTACTAAGCTGGGAGCCACCTTAACGGGTAACTTGATTGCCCTAGGGTAGTAGTGGAGGCAGAGCTTGCACAACGTTCAAGACCTAGATTACTTGGCGGTTCAGTTCCACCACGTGATTTTCAATTTGATTGAGTTGAACCTCGCTAGACATGGAAGCAAATCTAGTAACAGGAGGATATATTCAATTTGATTTTCAATTTGGTTATGTTTCTTCGAGAGGTGAGTGTTTAGACTTGAATTCTGGTGGCGGTGGTTGATCTTCACGGAGCACCGCACTTCATGAGGCAAGTGAGCATGAACGAGGGATACAGAGAATGCGAATGATAGGGATTATGATTTTTGTTATCGGTTCCAACAGATGTCGCCAACTGATGATAACAAAATATTGGGTTCATAGTAATTGGTGAGCATGAATGAGGGATACAGAGAATGCTAAGGAGAAGGATTACGATGTTTGTTATCGGTTCACACTGACGACGCCAATGATCTATAAAAACACAACATGAATTTCAAAATTTAATGAATGAAATGAAAGTAATGAGTATCACATACCCATACCGAATATACTTGTAGAATGTGTTCCATAATTTTTGTGACGTACAAACTATTGCTTTAATACTAAACTCACGAGAGAGTTCAAAAGTCGCAGAGAATAGATTTTGGCGGAACAAAAGTGAAATTGCGACAAATTATTTAACCATCCATAAATGTTTGATAAAAAATTGTACATCCACAAATCCACAATTAAAGAAATTAAGCTCTAAATCCTTAGATTGAAGATATCAAGCCCTAAATCTATAAATTCCTAAATTGAACAAATTACATTCTAAATTCAAGAAATTAATCTCTAAATTTCCAAATCACTAAATTAAATCCTGAAACTTACCTAAAGAAGATGAGGTAGCGGTGGTATGTAGTGTGGTGGTGCGCAGCGGTGGTGTGTGAGCATCAACGTGAACACTTACATGAAGAAGAAGAGGCAACGTGGAGTGGATTAGTGGCGGCTACGACGCTTGGCTGCAATAGCTGCAGCTCAACGGAGGATGAATAAGGTCTCTGTAGAAATTCAATGGGCCTAACTCGCTCGTACAAGACGCCTTATAAGAAGAGGATTACCTCTAGACTTATATATAGTTTAGAATCAGGTAACACAAGCGATGTGGAATTCAACAGTCTCTATGAAGTGAGAACAGTAGGTTGAATAATTTGAATGAAATGAGAGGTAGGATTATTTGGCAAAACCCTATACACGTGAAATGAGAGTCCCATGAGAGGCATTTGGACGCCGTTTCAAAACAATGTCGCTTTAGTTCTTTCTTTTCTTTTTTTTTTATTTTTTTTTATCAATTAACTATTTGGCTATTTCACTAAACTTTGAGGGGCACTATAATTTGCCCTCTAAAACTCTAGTTCAATTATAATAAAACATTGTATTGTGCCTTAATATAACTTTTATTTTTGTAACACTCTTCTTGATCCTTAAATATTTCGTTTAAATATTTTTTTATTATTAATTTAATACATTGCGGCACTATTTTTTATCTTGTAAACATTTGATTATATATATATACATTTTTTTTTTATTTAAATGAGAAAAATTATTATAAATATCAATTTTTTTTATACGACAACTTAAGTTTTGTGTTTCGAAAAACACCTTAAGGTTACGTTTGACCTATTTGTATAAGGTAATTCAAGGATCATATTCACTTTAAAAAGAAATTTCACAATTCTTTTTCTAAAATTTCTTATTTGGATACTACTAAAAAAGATTTATAAAATTCATTGAATTCGTAAAATAGAATTTCGAAGGAAAAAATACAGTTTTCAAATTTCTTCGAAACACGTGTTATATCCAAATGCCCCAAAGAGTGATTTTATTTCTCTAAATAGGTATAATTAAAATGATATTATTAAAATAGGTATAAAAATAGTATAATTAAAATAAGTATAAAATAGTATAACTAAAATAGGTATAAAAATAATATAATTAAAATGATATTACTAAAATTTTATTATTAAAATTAAATTATTGAAATATGTATAAAATTTA